>QEPC01011609.1:772114-813786 GCA_003113815.1 Sphenodon punctatus | reverse complement strand
AGAGACTTAGGAAGGGGAACAGAGGGAGAGACAAGGGGTCTAACATTCATGAAGATGCGAGGTCTCAAGTGCACGTACTTGGCTTGGTTACGATGAGAATGACATCCAACCTTGTCCGCGAATGTCTGGGGGTGTCACTGGCGACCTCCGCCTAAGGGTCCTCCTTGGCCTGGCACCAGCGCTGGGGCCGGCATTCGATTCCTCTCTGAAATGGGAACACATTAAGAGCACCAAAGTAATATCATGCATTTATGATGATGCCTCTAGTCCTCCCTCCTTGGAGTGCTAGGGATTGCAACTAGAAAGGCCCCTGGCTGGCACGTACAAATCCTGCCCTCCTTGGGATGCTCGTAGTGATGGTAATGGGAGATGTGACGCTGGCTGGCACGTGCAAATCCTGCCCTCCTTGGGGTGCTAGGAGATGCTAGGGATTGCAACTAGGAAGGCCCTGGCTGGCACGTGCAAATCCTGCTCTTCTTGGGGTGCTAGGGATGGCAATGGAGAGACCCTGGCTGGCACGTGCAACCCTGCCCTCCTTGGGGTGCTAGGGATGGCAATGGGAGATGTGACCCTGGCTGGAAAGACCCTGCCCTTATTTGGGGGTGCGTAGGGAATGGGATGGCAACTGGCGAGCCTTGCTACCCTGGCACATGTTTGGGTGGGGGGTGCTGCTTGTGCCAGAGGCCCCCACACTACAGTACCCTCTCTCTCTGTGGCAGACATCCGCTGCCACCCGCTGATGCCCACTGTTTGTGCCTGACTGATGCCCACCACCCACGCACCCACCTGAACACCAGTGAGCTCACTCTAACGGATAGAGGTTTTCTTGTCCTCAAATAAAACAAAGAGTTTACAAACCTGGCACCACCTCCTGAGCCCGCCGCTTGCTCCTCATCTGAGGAGCAAGGCACCATCACCGGAGGTCTAGGGGCAGAGACCTCTTCCTCCTCCTCGAGCACAAAGTTGGCCCCCAGCTGGGGAATCATCACTGCAGTCTTCCTCCTTTTTTTTTTTTTTTTAAACAAGCAACCAACCACCAATTTTTAAACAAACAATCAACCACCAACACCAGCCACACCAACACAGTCAACCCACCACACCAACACTCACCAACAACACACCAAACAAACACAGCCAGTCAAACCAAACACAGAGCATACGAACCAAACAGCCACATACACACACGCTCTCGAATTTCCGGTTTCTGGCGTGATCACGGGCTCTCGTGATACTTTTTCCGAACGGCCGAACCGAACCAAACTTGACCGAACCGAACGGCTGAACCCGAACTCGGTGAATGACCCGAATGCCTGAACCGAATGCACAAATCGAACGGAACCGAACTGAATGCCCGAACCCAAACCACGATCTGTTTGCCCATCCCTATCCTGCCATGGAGCACAGGGTTGGACTAGATGACCCAGGAGGTTCCCTCTAGCCCTAAAATTCTATGGATTTACGATTAGGTTTGAAATTAGCAGCTAAATTGCTACTTGCAAGTAATTTTGCCAGCTCGGGAAACAGAATCGATTTCTTGATCATTTACTGAGACTGATCCAATTTCCCAACTCTTGAAATACCACAAGATACCATCCCAGTTTACCGACATTCCATTTAACGTTACCATATACCATTACCATTCATTTACCATTTACCGCATTACCGAGGATACCGTTTTACTTCCAGGTTTCTGTCTGTTAGTTGTTTACAGCATTTCTGAGCTAATCACTGTGTGAATAGCCCACCCCTTAATCTCCCCACTGCAGTATACAAACAGTGCCTTCATTCCATTCTCTCTTTTTTTGGTGGGTAAAGGAGACTTAATGAGTGGAGGAAGAGTGCTGCATGACTCGATTGAATTGGAAATGGGGCAGACAGACAAATAATGGGCAAGCCTTTTCCTGTTGTTTATTCCCAATTCCCAGCTCCTGACAGTACGATGCTACGTCCCCTAAACCTACTTGTCTAATAGTCACTAACGGACCTTTCAGGGGTGGGTCGCTGTGAGCACATTACACTAATGTTTCAGAGTGCACCAATAGCTTTATGAGCACAATTCAAAGTGCTGGTTTTGACCTATAAATCCCTAAATAGCCTGGGTCCCTCACATATCAGAAAGATTGTCTCTTGCAGTATGTTCTATCATGATCCCTGCAGTGGATTGGAACTGCCTTCTTGAAGGTACCACCTCCTAGCCAGGTTCATATGTGACTTCAACATGTTGGGACCAACCTTTTGGGGCCAGAGCGGGACTTCATGGCCTCCATGACAACCATGGGTCTATCCAAGATATTATCTGAGCTGACACATGAGGTGTGCCACACGTTGGATCTGATGTTCTGCACCGGCCTGGAGACAGTGGTTCTGATTATTGGGGGTGTTGTTATAACACCATTGTCATGGTCGGACCATTGCCTTTAGAAACCCTGGATCCCTGCCCTCCCATGCCCCCATTGGGGTGATGGACCAGTTAGGCTAGTCCGCCCCCAGATACTAATGGCTCTGATTGGCTTCCAGAACTCTCTGGGGGATTTACCCACTGACCTTGATAGCTACTCATCATCAAAGCTTTTATTTGCGTGACCGCATTGGTCCTTGCATACAGCATTATACAAATTTTTAACTTAAAAATCTGACATCATGTCTAATTTTAACAGAACCCGCTGTTTTAGAATTTACATAACGTCAAAACATTTAAAATCATACTAACAAGAACGTAACTAAAACATATAACAATTAACTACACGCTATAATTACCCCAAAATTGTTTGCACCAAATTTACCCACAGCTGAGAGAAAAAAAAGCAATATAACTACTCCCTATTCTCCCTGAGGGGATACAGCCACCTCTAGAATTGATTTGCTGCCCAGGAAATGAGCTCTGGCCTGAAAGGCTTCCACCAAAAAGCCCATTACTGCCAATGTTATGTCCCTATTGACATCGTCTAACAAGACTCTTAGTATTTCCAATGGGGTTCTCCCTGGTAGTTTCCCCATGATCACTCCCAGCCAACGCCTCCTTGCCCGATCATATAAATGGCATTCCCCCAAAATATGCTCAACTGTCTCTGCCGTCATTTCGTCAAAAGGGCAGGTCCTTTGGGCGAGAGGGATACCCTGGTATCTCCCCTCTAAAAGCCTTGTAGGCAAAACATTCATCCGCGCCATTAGGAACAGTTGTAACTTCCTAAACCCACAGGGCCTACCCAAATATGCTGCCATTTCTGGGAGGACAGGAGATATACTTCCATAATGGGCCATTGAACTCGTTCTGGCAACCTTGGCGTAATCTACCTGCCTGCTAATGTCCTGAAGCCTGGTTTTAATAATAGCCTTTGCCGCCTTTTCCCCTGTCTTTACTAACTCCTCCACAGACAAGCCCATCAGTGCTACCTTTGCTCTAATCTGAAGGCCCCAAGGGTTTGTAAACAAATCCTTCCAGCTATGGGCAAATAGGTCCTGACTCACTGACGTAAGGTTAAAGAAATTTATTCTCAGCCACAAAATTATAGCCCGAGTCCATACAGCAGAGCTCCAGGGAATTACCCCTGTCTCCAGTCTTATCGCCGCTGATGGCATACTATTCGGGATAGCCAACAAGCTCCGTAAACACCTAGCCTGGGCTTTATCCAATTCCTGGAGAAAATCCAGGGCCCATAATTCGGCGCCATACAGTAATTGGTCCCTGATTTTTACATCCAATATCTTTAGTGCTATCCCCAGAAAACCCCCCTCTCTCTTGTGGAGGCATCGTATGAGCGATATAATATTTCCCCTCACATGGCCGAGTACTAAATTTCTTTGTTGGGTCCAGCGCATAGAAGCATTGAACCAGACCCCCAGGTATTTATACCCGGACACCTGCGCCAGTGTACACCCATCTATTTGCCACTGCCAGACTTTCCTTGACCTCCCAAAAACCAGCACCTTTGACTTATCATGGTTTAGAATTAACATATTTTACCCTGCAATATTCCCCTAATGCAGTCAACTGTCTCCTTAGACCTACTTGCGTCTGGGACATCAAGACTGCATCGTCTGCATATAGCAAACATCCCGTAGGGTGAGTGCCCAACATGAGGGGGTGATGAGACCCTCTAGCCATGAGAGGCACTAAATCATTTATGTAAAAGATAAAGAGGAAGGGGGCGATGACACAGCCTTGCCTGACTCCTGTGGAGACTCTCAGGCTACCAGTCTGGTTACCCCTGGAGTCCAAACTAACCACCAATGTTGTATTTCCATAAACTGCTCTAATTAGTCCTAACAGACGCCTATCAATGGAGGAAGTCTCAAGTTTTTGCCACAATCTAGGTCTATCAATTTTATCAAAGGCCGCTTTAAAGTCTATGAAGGCACAAAACAGTTTCCCCCTACGATGTATATATTTGTTAACCAGAAAACTCAGCATACTGCATTGGTCGATAGTAGATCGGCCTTCTACAAAACCAGCCTGCTCTGGCAGAATCACAGATTCCCTTGTTAACCAGTCCTGCAGGTGGTCCATCAAATGCCTAGCATAAAGTTTGCTTGGTATGCTCAGAAGGCTTATAGGCCTATAATTTGAGGGCACATTTCGTGCTCCACTCTTGTATATGGGCACGACAATTGCTTCCCCCCAACCACTTGGTATCTTACCATTCCGATCAATTGAGGAAAACAAGGAAGCCAAAACCGGGGCCCACCAGTCCGCATATCTTTTAAGAAATTCAGATGGCACAAAATCCCCCCCCCCGGGGCCTTGTTAGATTTGAGCTGTGCTATCAGATCACCCATTTCCTTTACTGTGACCTCTGGCCAATGTGGCAAATCAGTTCCCGAAAAGACAGATTCACCCTCATCCGCCTGCTCAGGAAACAGCAATTTGTAATACGCTTCCCACTGTGCTGCTGAAATCCGTGGCCCTGCCCGATCTTCCTTCGTATTCCAACTGCCATTTATAATTTTCCAATAAAGTCTATCATCACCCACCTTAATCGCATACAGTAATTGGGCCCATCTATACTGATGATACTCCTTTTTTTTTTTTCTTTATCAAACATCTAGATAGCTACTCTGTCGATGACCTGGTCACTTTAAGGAATGACTTCTTGACCATGGCCATTGACATGGTTGCATTCAGGCATCCACGCCCACCGCTGCAACAGTAGAGGTATCCCATATGGGGGAGCTGAGGTGGTTGAAGCGGCAGGGTAGGCAGTTGGAGTGCAGGCGGTGCTCGATTCATGCTGAAGCTGACCGATTGCAGCATAGTTTGTTTTTAAAGGACTATGATGTGGTGTTGATGGCAGTGAAGAAAACTTTCTTCTCTGCAAAGTCCCATCCTGTGGAACTATTTCAGGAGGTGAATGACCTGGATCAATCCAGTCTGTCTTTGTCATGAACCCGAGTCATCTAGTGCCCATGGTGACACTTTTATTAACTACTTTGCAAACAAAATCGCTCATACGCACCATGATTTGGGTGCAGCTATTTCGACTGCAGTCAGAGTTTGGGGTTGTGGAAGCTCAGCCTTGTCCCATTTGGTTGGAGCAGTTTCAATGAGTGTCATCCACTGATGCAGAGGATGTGCTTGGAGCAATGCGGGCAACCAGCTGTGAATTAGATCCTTGCCCGTTCTGGCTGGTAAAGACCAGCTGGGAGACATTGGCACCTTTGCTGGATGGAGTTGTCAATAACTCTCTTCAGGAGGAGAGGTTGTAACAGACACCCTTAAAACTGCGGTGGTCCGGCCCCTGCATAATAAACCATCTTTGGATGCTGCTGACTCCTTGGACAACTAACGCCCTGTCTCTAACCTTTCCTTTTAAGGGAAGGTTATTGAATGGGTGGTTGCCTGGAAACTTCAGGCTCATTTTAATGATTTTGGATTTCTGGACCCATTTCAGTCAGGTTTTCGTCCAAGGTATAGCACAGAGACTGCTCTTGTGGCCTTGCCCGATGGTCTTTGCCTGGAGATTGCCAGAGGGATCTTTCCCATGGTTAGATCTTTCAGGGCCTTTTTGATACGGTTGATCATGAGGTGTGTTGCTGAGGCGACTGTGGGACCGGCAGGAGTGCACAGGACGGCTCTTGAGTGGTTCTGTTCATTCCTGTTAGGGAGGTCCCAGCAGGTGATGATGGGAGACTGCTTGCCATCCCTCAGGACCTTCCTTGTGGCATCCTGCAGGGTTCCATGCAGTCTCCCCTCTTGTTGAATGTGTATCGGAAGCCGCTGGGCGAGATCATCCAGAGGCTGGAGTGAGGTGCCATCCGTATGCTGATGACACCCAGCTCTACCTCTCTTTTTCATCTGACCCAGGTCCTGCAGTCTCGGTGCTACTGCTTTCCCGGTGCCTGTTGGAGACTGGAGGAGGGTGAGCTGACTGAAGCTGAATCCAGACCAGACTGAAGAGATGATGACTGTCCGATCTTGTGACTTGGAGGAGATCGGAACCTCTGTTATTGAAGGGGTCCGTCCCCCTCTCGTTACTCAGGCTCACAATGTCGGAGTGGCTTCTGGACCCCTTCTGCACCTGGGTTGTCAAGCTGTGGCGGTGGCCAGGAGCGCTTTTCACCAACTCCATCTGGTGAGAAGGCAGCGACCCTTTCTTTCTGATTCAGATCTGGCGACCATCATCCATGCTTTCATCCTCTCAAGGCTAGACTACTGCAACGCGCTCTACGTGGGGCTGTCCTTGGAAGCTGCAGCTGGTGCAGAATGCGGCGGCCCGGCTCCTCTCGAGGTTGGGTCACCGTAAGCACATTACATCTGTGCTCTGTAGTCTGCACTGACTGCCTATAGCTTTCCAGGCACAATTCAAGGTGCTGGCTTTGACTTTTAAAGCCCTAAATGGCTTGAGCCCCGCATAGCTGAAATATCGCCTTTGATTTCATGCTTCACTTGTGACCCCTGGGGTCGGCCGGGAGCACTCTCTTGTGGGTACCTACCACCTGCCAAGCTTGTCTGTCCAACAAGGGCCCACAAAGAGGCGTTCTCAGTTGCTGCCCCATGATTATGGAACTCCCGCCCCCCCGGAGATCCACCAGAGCCAAAGCCACAGAATATTTGGGAGGCAGTGCAAAACCTTCCTTTCTGGAAATGAGTTTGGCAGCTGGGGATAGGAGCTGGGGTGAGTTGGGTTTTGGGGGGATGAAGGTAGGGATTTTATTGTACTGAAATATATATTTTAAAATCATTTTTTCTTGGTTTTTTATTTCTGTAACCCTGAGCCTTTGGGAAAGGGTGGGGTATAAATTTAAATACATAAAAATGAATGAATGAATGAATTAATTAATTAATTAATTAATAACAGGACGAGGGCATGCAGAGAGGTGTTCTCGGTCGCCTCCCCAGTCCTGTGGAACTCCTTTCCCCTGGAGGATTGTTAAATCTCGAGCCTGCACATATTTCAGAGAACATGTATGACCTTTCTTTTTGGTCAACAATTTGCCGGGTAGGAATACGGGTTGAGTGATGATTTTGGCGGGGGGTTGGGGTTGGGTGACGTTTTGAGAGACTTTTTTGTTTTTATGTATTTTATTAACTTTCATCTTGTAAGCTGCCCCGAGCCTTAGAGGAAGGGCAGGTTATAAATTAAGATGGAAATGAGCAGCAAAATTCTTACTCACGAGTAATTTCACCATTTGGGGAACCGGGATCGATTTCTTGATCATATCCTTATAGTTCTCGATTCTCACAATACCGCAAGATGCCGTCCTGATTTAGCAACTTTCCGTTTACCACATACCGCTCATTTAACGTTTACTGTATTGCCGAGGGTACCGTTTTATGTCCGGGTTTCTGTCTGTTCATTGTTCCTGCATTTCTGAGCCATCCACTGTGCAAACAGCCCACCCCTGCCTGCCCAAACACAGTTTAAAACACAAAACAAAGTGTCTCCATTCCAGGACCTCCAATCAGAATTGTTGTTCTGTGTTGTCCTCTTTGCTTTGACCAATCTGCAACTGAATTACAGATTTCTAAAATAATCTGCAATGAGAGACCAGGAAGTCCAAGGGAAAATGGAGTGCGGACAAGTTAGAAGAAATGTGGCATTGCTTCAGTATCAATTCTCGGGATTTGAAACTGATGGCAAAGCAGTAAACAGCATCCCAGTAAGCAAATTATCAGATGAACAAAATGTCGATCGAGACATTGTTGGGTGCCTCAGTTCAACTGAGATGGTATCAGGACCCGGGATTTCAATGGGAAGTCCCATTTTGGTGAAATCGCACTTCAGGTCTAGTATAATAAATAAATAAATAACAACTTGAAGATAAATAAAAGGTGGGAGAAAGGAAGGGGTATTCCTGTTTACCCTCATTTTACAGCAGGGTACCTGAGTTATTTAATCTCTGATTAAGTGCTCTTTTCAAGGTCACTCAGAGAGTTTGTGGCGGAGCCAGGAACCAAACTGAAGCAACTTGAGCCCTGGCCCAGCACTTAACCGCCAAACCAACATTCCTTTCCAGAGCAGCCGTCCTTTCCTCCATTCTTTAAGGAGAGTCTCTCACAGTGTGAGAAGCAAAGAGGTTGAATATCAGATGCACCGACCGAAAGGTCAAAGAGCCAGCGATTAAAATGCTTCATTATTGCAAGATGGGGGAACAGCAAATAACCATTATGTATAAATAGCAAACTGACGGTCTGCTGCAGTCGTTTAAAGCATCACCTGGTACTGCCTCAGGGTGCCAAAGGAGCAGAGCCTCCTGAGGTAGACCGAAGCAACAGAACAGCCTCTCCACACAGGAGTTCTTTAAGCCACAGAGAATAAAAATGGAGAAACATCGTTCCTTTTTTTTCCTACTGCAAGATGGGACACGTGCTGTGAATCCCTTGAAAAACCAAGATGCTAAGAAACTGCATTTGAAAAAAAAAAAAAAAATGTGCCGGCTTCCTTTCTCAAAATAGTGAAGCGTCTACTGAAAGTTAGAACGTAAGAACATAAGTAGCGCCATACTGGGTCGGGCAAATGGTCCATCAAGCCCAGCATCTTGTCGTGGGCAGCAGCCACTCTCTGTCTCGACGGACAGATCACAACGGGTGATCCATTCCCTGTTGTTCCAGCCCCCAACAGTAAGAGGTTACATCCTCCAAACCTACTTGGCTAACAGCTATTACTGGACCTAGCCTCCAAGAACGTATCCAATCCCTTTTTAAAACTAGCGACACTGCCGGCCGTGACCACTTTCTCCGGCAGTAAGTTCCACAAGTGCAATGAGTGAAAAAAATACTTTTGTTTTAAATCTGCTGCCAGTTAATTTCATGGAGTGCCCCTTGTTCTAGTACTCTTAGAGAGGGCAACTAACCACTCGTGTTCCACACCACTCATGATTTTATAAACTTCTATCATATCCCCTCTCAGTCGTCTCTTCTCCAAGATGAAAAGCCCCAACCTATCAAGCCTCTTTTCATACGGGAGCCGTTCCATACCCTTGATCATTTTTGTTGCCCTTCTCTGTACCTTTTCTAGTTCTACTATGTCTTATTTGAGATGGGGCGACCAGAACTGCACACAATGCTCAAGTTGTTGTTATTGTTATTTAGTATATTGTTTCTTATTTAGTATATTTTTTGTAATAGCTTCTAAGTCAGGGGGTGGGAGGGAAACCTTTTCCCTCCTAGAGGACACTTTGAAAATTGGTACAAGCTCAGAAGGCCCCATAGAAAATGGGGGCAGGGATGCTTACGAGGCGTGCTCAGGGTGAGGAAAGAATATTGAGGGTCCAAATCTGTTCCTTGGATCCAGTCCCTGTCCTTGTGTGCATGCCCTCATCATGGCTCCCTTCCCCTGAGCTTTCAGAGCTTGGTGTTAGGAACTAGATTCAGGGCCTACATCCAGGACAAATGAAAACTAGCCACGGGCTACATTTGCCCCCTGGGCCTGAGATTCCCCACCTCTTGTAGGGGGAACCTCAAGATCTCTTTGTAATTGGCACCGCCCAAACAGAGAACAAAAAAGATTATTCCTGCCCCAAGGAGCTTACAGTTGAAGTAAAAGAAAAGAAGAATAGAGCTGGAAGGGACCGCCAGGATAATCTAGTCCAAATCCCTGCTCAGATGCAGGATGGCTACAACTAGAATATCCCCGACATGTGGCTGTCCAGTCTCTTCTTGATGGAGAGTCTACGACCTCCCTAGGCAACTTGTCCCATTGCCGCAGGAAGCTTTTCCTGATATTTAATTGAAATCTTCCTTCCTGTAACTTGAAGTTCATTATAGGGCTGCTGCTACCATCAGGCAGCTCAGACGGCTGCCTAGGGCACCAGCTTGAAGGGGGCGACTCTCTTGCTCCCAATCAAGCTGCCCTGATGCTGCCACTAGTGATGCTCTGGATGATGGGATGGGAAAGGTGCCTCGCCTTGCCAATAAGCTCTGCACTGGATTGGGGGTGGGAGAGGTGCCTCCAAGGTGACTCTACCCCCCCACCCCCCAATCTAGCTTCTGCTGCCGTCTCTCCTGCCCCTGATCCAGCTGCTGCCACGTCTCCTGCAAGTTAAAGGGGGTGCCTCTCCCATCCCCGATCCAGCTGCGACCGCCACCACTAGTAAGTTCTGCAGCTGGATTGGGGGCCGGGAGGCGGGGGTGGGAGGAGCAGGACTACCAGCCCCCCAGTGCCCAAGAAGCATGCTGTGCATGCGCGTGTTGCGTGCTGGGGGTGTGCATGCAGGGGCTGTGCGTAACATGGGCGTGGGTTGCATGCAAGGCTTGCAGTGTGTACGTTGGCTGGTTGTGTGAGGGACGCATGAGCAGGGATTTGCCCAGGGCGGCAAAAATCCTTGCACCGGGCCTGGCCCATTATATTTAGTTCTTCTCTTTGTGGCAGTGAAGAACAGTTCCTTGCATCCTCTTGGTGGCAGCCCTCTAGCTATTTGAAGACCGCCTTCATGTCTCCCCTTAGCCTTCTCCTCGCTAGGCTAAACATACCTAGATCCTTCAACCTTTCTTCATAACGACTTGCATTCCAGGCCCTTTATTACCTTTGTAGCCCTTAGGGATGGGCGAACAGAACGGAGTTCGGAAATTTGGTTCGGTTCAGTTTGAAATTCGAGTTCGGAAATTCGGTTCAGTTCGGTTTGAAATTTGAGTTCGGTTCGGTCGACCGAACAGACCAAGTTTGGTCGAATTCCGAACTTCCAAACCAAGTTTGGCCATTTAAAACCAGTTTTTTTGGTGTGTGTTGCCACTACGGATGGGTGAACAGAACGGAACTTGGAAATTCGGTTTGGTTCGGTTTGAAATTTGAGTTCGGTTCGGTCAACTGAACAGACCGAGTTCGGTCCGAACTCCGAACTTCCGAACCGCGTTCGCCCATCCCTAGTAGCCCTCCTCTGGACCCACTGACTTTCTGATGTCAAAACTGGGCACAGTACTCCAGGTGAGATCTGACATGGGCTGGATAGAGTGGAATTATTACTTTCTCTGACTTGTAAAGAAGGCTTCTGTTCATGCACTCTAAAATTGCATTAGCCTTTTTTGCAGTCACATCACGTTGCTGACTCATGTTTGGTTTGTGATCAGTCACAATCCTGCTAGCCAGGTACTCCCCATTTTACACTTGTTCATTTGTTTTTACTTCCCCAAATGCAGAACTTTACAGTTATCTCAGTTGAATTTCATTTAGTCAATTTCAGTCCAGTTTCCCAATCTATTAAGATTTTTAAAAATTCTAATCCTCTCTTCCAAGGCCATTTTTAGACGAGTGCACGGTGCGCTCGCGCGTGGTTTCCAAAATCCCGCGAGGCAGGATTAGACGAGATGCTGCCGTGAGTCACGCACGCAGAAGGGGGACGCACATTCTTTTCCGGCCACGATGTGACCACTTCGATCGCCGACCCGGTCAAATCACGGCCGGAAAAGAATGTGTGTCCACCTTCCGTGCACGTGACTTGCGGCAGCGTCTCGTCTAATCCCGTCCCGTGGGACTTTGGAAACCACACGCAAAAACGGCCCAAGAGAATTAGTCATCTACCCCTCCCAGTTTTGTGTCACCTGCAGGCTCGAAAAGCATTCCCTCCACTTCTGACTTCTCCATCAAAGTCATTAATAAAGATGCTGAATAGTACCAGACCCAGGACCGAGCTTTGAGGAACCCCACTGGAGTGGATACTTCCCTCCAATCTATTGATGACCCATTGGCAGAAGGTTGGAGAGTGCATCAGCAAGGTCTTTCCATATCCTAGGGCAGGGGTGGGGAACCTTTTCCGTTCTGGGGGCCACATGCAGCGTGCATCAAGTTTTTAAGTGACCCCTTTCCAGTTCCTGGATCTGGTCCCCGGATCCTGTTCCTATCTCCAACCACTGACAAACTGAACTCTGGGAAAGGAAGAAAAGAAGAGGACATGCACGCAAAGGAAGGGGACAGATTGCTGATCTAGAGCCTTCTTTTCTTGAGCACACCCCTTAAGCAAGCCTCAGAGCTTGTACTAATTTTCAAAGTGGCCCCCGGGACAGAAAAGGTTCCCCATTCCTGCCCGAGGGTGTAGTTCATTTCACCCTGAAGACCTGAATTCATTAAAAGGAGCCGGGTATTCTCTGACCACCTCTATCTAAAAACTATTCTGGCCTGCAATTTCCTCTCCTCTTCATTCATACAACTGTTGCCAGGCTAGACAGAGTTTCCTTTTTTTGGTGAAGACTAGTGATAATACAAGAACGCATTGTATTCTCATGAGAATCTGTGAGAGTTTTGCAAACCCCAGCAAGAGCTCGCATGTTCTTGCTGAGGTTTGTGAGAATCTTGCGAGACTCTCGCAAAACACTCTTTGCATGTGCAAAATGGCCACGGCAGACAGTCTGCGCATGCATGGGGCCCGGTAGCCATTTGTGCATGTGCAGAGCTATTTTTAAGGGTTCTTGAGAATTTTGCAAGATTCTCAAATCCCTAAAACTGTAAGCCCCGCCTACCGGCGATGGCTTCAGGCCCTTCATGGCCCTCCCCAGTGGCACCCTGGCAACTCTCGACACAGCGGGTCACCACCGCCGACAGGTCAGCGCATCACGATGTGGGCGCAGGTCTCCAGGGCAACCGACCCTGTCACGAGATCAAAGGCCACACACCCCTCGCCCTCACACAACGCAGGTTCACCCCCACCCCTGCCGTGGTGCTCAGAGTGCCTGTGAGCACGCATGGGGATGGGGCCTTCAGCTTAAATGCCAGCCTGTAACTCGCTGGTGATTGCAGAGAAACCGGCCCCTTCCAAAAGCTAAGTACTGTTGTTGCGTTACTGGTTGACTTCCTGTATTTCCCTTGTCTGTGTGAGTGTGTGTGTGACTGTAAACCTCGAGCCCTGTGTATCTGTGTCCCTTGAGGTATTCCTTATCTGGCTGAGAGAGTGAATAGTGTGTGTGGGTGCATGTCCCCCGTCCCTACCCCTTCCTGGGTTGTGCTTCTCCCTCCTTGTTGTGTGGCCCCCTTCATCCCTACCTTGTTCCCGGTGTCCGTGCCTGCCCTACACGTGTGCCCCCACAACTGACCTCTCCTCTCCCCACTCCTCCTGGAGTGTCTGGAATGAGTGCTAGTGTGGGGCAAGGCTTTGGATTCCCTGTGTCGCTCTGCGCCCAATGATGCTAGAGGCCTGATCGTGTGGAGATCCTGAAGACTGCACTTCTATCCTGATGGGCACCTAACCGTCGGTCCGAACAGTCAGAGCCAGGGCCAGAGTACCAGTTGTGAGTGGATCCCCCCTGAGTGTGTGAAACCCCCAACGCCGGTAACAAAAACTAGCACTGCACATGCTCAAAATGGCTGCCGGGGCCGGCACAGAATGTCTGGCTGCAGCAGCCATTTCACACATACGGGGGCACACAAATTTCAAGCCAGAACAGGTTGAGAATTGACTAATTCTCGACCCATTCTCAAAATCTCAACAAGAAGCTTGTTTCTCGCCGAGATTATGCGAGAATGTGAGGGTGAGTTTCAGCCCTCGTGAATGTTGGAAATACATTCCTTTGGTTGCATCCCCCCTAAGCACCTCATCCTGTTTGTTTGCTAGAAACACCAGGAGTAAACAGACAGATCAGGGAACCCCATCCTATCTGTCCTACTCCTGCCAGGACCTGATTGGTCAATCTCCTCCCCCAGGAGGTTTCTCATCTCTTTGTGTCTCAGAGAGCTTCCTTCCTCCCTCCTGAACACACCTAGTCTTAGGACTTAGCATAGATGTAGGCCTTTCCTATCCTACATGTTTTTCCTAATAAAGCTACTTAAGCTTCAGTATGCTTCCTGCCTGCTTATTGATGATTAGCTACTCACACTCCTCTGTAAACTCTGCATTGGGCAAATGGATGCAATGATCTCACAGTCCTTGCATTTCCAACAGGGTTGCATTTCCAACAGTGAATACCTGGGAGGAGGGAGAAACTTCTGTGAGGGCAATCGCAGCTCTATTCTCACAGGAATTAGCGCACTTAGGAATGCAGACTTTCACTTTTCTCTCATCAGAACACATCTCCATCAGGGGACCCGGTCACGTGTGAGTGTTCTGGTAGGAGAAAAGCAGAATAGCGCATTCCAACTGCGGTGAAACCAGATTTTGACCCTTGCGAGAGACTCAAGGAGAATGGGCTTCTTGGTGAGATTCTCCGGGTCGAGAATCTCGCAAGAATTGGTGTTCTCACTGTCATTTTTGAGAGATTCTTGAGTGTTGCAAAATGTCCCCCCCAAATGTTCTGTGCATGCACAAAATGGCTGCTGGGGGGTGGGGGGTGGGGCGTACATGCACAGAATGGCCACAGGGAGACCGTGCTCTGGCCACGGGCACATTTGTTGGACACCCAACCCAGCCCGGACTCTGTCTTCCCTGCTGTGGTTTTCCTCCCTGGGCCATTTGGACTGCTGCTGTGTCGCCGCCATTTGTGTTTCTACCGTATGTCTATTTATCGGATTGTGATGCTTTCATTTTTATTATTTTTGGTCAGTCTTACACATGCACAAGTCTTTTCACAAGAAGCGCTTCAGCGAATGGAATCTGATATTCCCTCGCTGTGGTGGCGAGTTGATTTTTCAAAGCAATCCACACCCACACTAAGTGACATTATATCTATAGCAAGGTACAGCTTGATCATTTTTGAGCCACGCAAAAGTTGCAAACCTTTTTTCTTTTTTTGCTTTAATCTAAATTGCTCTTTCCAGTATGTTTTATATTAGAATTTAGAAACAAATGTAGCTCCCTTTTGCTCCCCCCCTCCCCCTCTCTGAACTGGGTTGAATGCACATATATAATTATGGTTCTCTTTTTTTATTCCTCTTTTTTGTAATTTACAAAGGAAATGCACACCCTGACAGTATAGTATGCTGCAAATCAATGAAATATCCTGTGCTTTCTATTCATTAAACTCCTAAAGGACTATGTGCAAATTCCCTCACTTTAATTACACACCTCAGGGATGTGCAGGCCAAAAAAGAAGGCAGTCAGACAAAAAGCCAGGTCTCTGCCAACAGGAGGAGGAAAAAAAAAAAAAGAACATTAAACTGGTAAACATTTATTTTCAGCTGGGAAATCTGCTATTAATTCATATAGCGACTTTCCCAGCCGAAATAATGAGCCCAGCCAAATGAACCAAATGTTCACAGCAAGCAAACATCAACAGTAGGAAACGGGCCCATCTCTTATTTACATGTTTATTTGTTAGCGTTTGAAAAATATAGGCATGATCCTCTTCTAGCAGGCTGCCTGATCCTAAAGCCCATGCGCTGCACAACGTGCATGCCACTTGTGTACAACTTCTCTTTCCCCTACCACAAGGTGACCTGGGGCAGCTGCCCTGGTCCCCACACTTTCTGTGGGCCCCGCTGTGGCCTCTGTTTTCACTAGGACAGGTTGTAGGGGCACCAGTCCCTCTTAGTGGGGCCCCAAACATGATCACTTTCGGGGCACCGCAGAGGTTGCTCCCAAGAGGGAAGGGCCACCAGGCCACCAGAAATCCTAAGGCCGGCTCTGCACACGCGGACCATGACAACCTTGGAGACACCCTGATTTAACATGCATGTTAGAGGTGGGCTGTTATATCTGCAGTCAGAGTGTTGGACGGCTCCAATTTATTTTGTCTAACTTGCAAAGATAGGGCATCTCCATTAGAAGCGGTAGGATCATTTTCTACATGTATAAAGCCTGAATTCTTTTTGTGCCTCCCAAATTGCCTTTGACCACAGCAAGAGCATGGTAGGCAGAAGAAACGTGCCACTGTCATATCCCATTTAAAGTAGCTGTGTAGACAACTGAGGGCTTCTTTAGACGAGTGCTTTTTCTCATGGATTGCAGAGTTCATGAGCCGTGGGTGGAGGTGTGGGCGTGTGCTCCCAGCGCACACCCACCTCCACCCATCACCCACCCATGGAGCCATCTGACAAAATGGAGGAGGCTCCATGGGTGGAGATGGGTGTGCGTCTATGGGAAAGGGAGCGCGGCCACCTCCACCTGCCACTGGCGCGCACCCATCCTCCCACCCAGCAGCGCTGTGTGAAAACAGCCCTTGATATTGGGGTTTCATAAGTCTGGATCTCTGTCCATGTGCAAGTGTGCTGTTTTCAATGGCGCCGGCTGACTTCTGGAATCAGGGGGGGGCATGGGGTACGTCTAATGCCCCCACACACACAGTTGTGTGACTTTGGGTGTTTTCAGACGTGACAAGATCACAGTGAACCACACTGAATACCTATATGTGGTCACTGTGCCCTGCACGTCTGTTCGGCAGCTGCCAGATGTTCGCCATGCTGAATACCCACATGGGGTCAATTTCAACCACGCCTCCCGGGCTACCGGCGCAAAAATCGGCTGAAGCGTGGTGAAAGTGATTCCAGGCGGGCATAAAAAAAGAGTAACATCTGGTCGGCTATCATGGCCCAGAATCCCCGGCGGGATTCCAGGATCCCGGGGTTCCGGGCCGTGGTGAACTCGGCCAGACACTGCGGCGGCATTGGCCTCGCTGCCCGCCCGTCTCCCCGGAGGGAGGGCAGCGAGGGAGCGTGGAGGGGGCGGGGCCGTGCTGCCGCACGTTGTGCTGCGCAGCCCCGCCCCCTCCCTGATTCCCCGCCGGGATCCCCGGCACGTCTGTTTGTCGTGCCTGGGTGATCCCAGTGGGGAATCTCTGGGTTGTTTTCGGGACGGGGCGAAGACGCCGCGTCACGTCTGAAAACACCCTTTGTTTCTTGCAGGCCCCTTAGTCTGCGAGGAAAAGCGCTCGTCTAAAAATGCCCCAAGAGGGGATATGCTAGAAGTTTACAAGATCATGAATGGTTAGTAACAGGTAGGGAGTTGCTATTTACCCTTTTGAAAAATAGTAGAACCAGGGATCACAACATGAAATTAAACAGGCAGTAGATTTAAAACAAATAAAAGGAAATACTTCTTCACATAACATACAATAAATCTGTGGAGCTCATTGCCAAAGAATGTTGTGCAAACCAGTAGGATTGAATCAATTCTTGGAGGCCAGGTCTGTAAAGGGCTACTCGTTAGGTTAGTCAATAGTCAGGGGAACGTGACCGTTGATTGTAGAGAGCAGGGGGAGTATGGCAGGAAATGGATTACTCCACTGTAACCTGCTGTGTACCCCCCTGAGGCAATTGAGTTGTCTGGACGCCGTTGGAGACAGAATGCTGGACTGGATGGACCATTGGTCCGACACAGTAATGGCACTTCTTATGTTCTTACCTTTGAAAAATGAATGCTGCGTCTATATTTGAGCCTGATCCTGCAGTACTTACCCAATTCATGTGACTAATATCGTGGATGTCAACGGGATGACTTGCACGTGTTGCAGGTGCGAATATCAGCTACTGTGAAGAAATGTAATATAGTTGTGATGAAGAGATACTAGGGTACATGTAGTTTCCTACCCATATTTGGACAACTCCAGTACACGTCTTTGTCCAGATTAGAGAGGTTTCAAGGTATGAGAGGGTTGTAAAGCATGTTTTGAATAAAGAGGCTGATGGCTACACTGTAAAGCGAGAGCGAGGGAGGTGTCGGCCCCCCTGATTGGGAGGATTCGCCCTCCTGTAGCTCAACAGGTCCGGAGTCTGGGGGTGGTGCTGGACACGGATCTCCACCTGGAGCAGCAGGTAGAGGAGGTGGTGAAGGCTGCCTTCCGCCAGTTGTATCTGGTGCGGAGGTTGCGTGCGTATGTCCCTGGCCTGGACCTGGCCTCCCTCATCCATGCCTTTGTCACCTCGAGGCTGGGCTACTGCAACGCGCTCTACGTGGGGCTGCCCTTGTTCCTGGTTCGGAGGCTGCAGCTAGTGCAGAATGCGGCGGCCCGGCTCCTTTCGGGGACGGGTCACCGGGACCACATAACACCTGTGCTCCGGGCTCTTCACTGGTTGCCAATAGCGTGCCGAGCCAGGTTCAAGGTATTGGTGTTAATCTATAAGGCCCTTCACGGTCTGGGCCCCTCATACGCCTCGCCCTCCGTGCCCAAGAGCAGCTCTTTCGGTCGGCTGGGGGTGCCTTCTTGGAGGTCCCCCGTGTTAAGCAGGGGCCCACAATGGAGAGGGCATTCTCGGTGGCCGGGCTGCGCCTTTGGAATTCCCTCCCGGAGGAAGCTCACCTGGCCCCAAGCCTCTTAAAATTCCGGCGAGCTTGTAAAACCTGGCTGTTCTCCCAGGCCTTTGGGGAGGGGGGGTTAGTGGGTTTTATCCCCCTACCCTTCCTTATTTTTTCTTATAAACTTGTTTTTCCCTGTTTTAATTGTTGAGATTTTTATGATGTTTTCAATATTTTCAATATGGTTTTATATGAGATTTGTTAGTCGCCCCGAGCTGTTTGCAGGAGGGGCAGGGTATAAATATATAAAATAAAATAAAATAAATAAATAAATAGTAACAGTGTTTGTCAGGAGAAAAAGAATCAGTGTTTCGAAACAGAATGAACATGACTTTGATTGTAAACTCCAGGAGAAGGACTGTCTTTTTGTACTATGCGTGGCAAGACCTCCTAGCATAATGGTCCCTGACTCTATCAATTATGACCCGAGCTGTTTCAGGAGGGGCGGGGTATAAATACGAATAAATAAATAAATAAATAAATGCCTCCTGCAACACAGGCCGTTTTCACACGGTGCTGCTGGGGGGCGGGGGTGGGTGCTGCTGGCGGTGGATGGAGGTGAATGCGCACCTTTTCCCACGGCGCACACCTATCTCCACCCAGGGAGCCTCCTCCATTTTTTCAGATGGCTCCATGGGTAGGTGATCGATGGCGATGCGTGTACGCCAGGAACGCACACCCACCTCCACCCATGGACAACGCCCCTCCCCCCACAACCGCACACCTGCCTGCACACCCAGCGGGGGAGGGGAGGGGCATCCGAAGAAAAAGGACCATCGATAGAAAAAAATAATGTCCGCAATGAATTTTTACAATAGACAACTCATCAGATCACAAAGCAAGTCAGCTGCTAAATAATTTCAAATTGCAAAGATAACCTTGTGTAAATCTCCACCTTCACTCGGCTTTTTAATTACACTTGGGCGTATCTTAAAGGATGATGATTGATCGATCTAAGAGAGACCAGGGAGGTGAGACAGAGAGGAGGGGAACAGAGGGAGAGACGAGGATACAAACACAAAGTTGTGAAGCTTCAGATGCACGTGCTTAGCGTAGTTACAGGGAAGAAGGGGACCTTAAGAGAATTAGGGAGGAGACTACGGCCCTTTTCAAAATGGGCTGGTGGTGCGGGGGGGATGGGTGGAGGTCATGGCGGGTGGGCGGTGCATGGGTGGCTCATCGCAAGGCGTACGGGCTTAGGTGAACCTCCAAGGGAAGGAAGTTCCAAAGCTGTGGGGCAGACACCGAGAATGCCTCTCTGCGGGCCCAAGTTGTATGAAACTAGGCCAGTGATGGAACCCACAAAAGGGCACTCTCTCGGCAAATCTTAACGGCTGCTGTGAAGGGACATAAGGAGAAAGGCGGTCCTTCAGATGTGTAGGGCCCAAGCCGTTTAGGGATTTATAGGTTAATACCAGCACCTTCAATTGTGCCCGGAACACTACAGGCAGCTAGTGCACTCTTAAGCACTGGGGTAACGTGCTCCCGGTGACCGACCCCTATCAAGAGTGGGACCGCTGCCACATTCTGCACCAGGTGCAGCCCCTGAACAGTCTTCAAGGGCAGCCTCACGTAGAGCGCATTTGCAGAAGCTCAACCTCAAGGTAATGAAGGCATGGATGACGGTGGTCAAATCCACGCTGGAAAGAAAAGGACGTAGCCTCTTCACCAGATGGAGTTGGCAAAAGGGCCGGCTCTCCTGGCAAGAGATGCAGCTGAGGATCCAGGAACACCCCAAGGCTATGCACGTGCGTAGCGAGGATCCCATCAATGATAGGAGGTCCCATCCCCCCAGGCTACAGATCCAGTCCTGTCTGGATTCAGCTTCAGATGTTGCACCGGCACTCAGTCCCCAATACCATCCAGGCACTGGGTGAGCACTGAGACTGCAGGGCCTGGGTCACATGAAAAGGATAAGGAGATCCGGGTGTCAACTGCATATTGAAGACAACGCACCCCAGATCTATACACAATCTCATCCAGGGGCCTTAGGTACACATTGAACGAGAGGGGAGACAGGACGGAACCCTGCGGGACCCCACAAGAGAGGGACGAGGGGGAAGAAGAACAATCACCCATCGCCTCTTGCTGAAACCTCCCCGACAGGAATGAACAGAAACCACTCTAGAAAAGTCCCATGAACCCCTGACGGGTCCCAGAGCCATGTCAACACCACCTCATGGTCAACTGTATCAAAGGCCGCCGAAAGATCTAGAAGGATAAACAGGGTACAATATCCCCTGTCAATCTCTTGGCGAAGATCGTTGACCAACGCCACAAGCTCAATCTCAGGGCTATAACCAGGACGAAAGCCAGACTGACATGGGTCCAGGAATCCGATTGCATCTAGACGTCCCTGCTGCTGCCTGGTAACCACCCGTTCAACAACCTTCCCTATAAAGGGAAGGTTAGAGATAGGGCAATAGCGGCCCAAGGAGTTAGCATCAAGTGATGGGGGTTTTTTGAGCAGGGGCTGAACCACCACCATCTTGAGGGCATCCAGTACTCTGCCTTCCCAAAGGGAGGCACTGACCATCTCAGACAGCAATGGTCCCAGCCTCTCGCGGCTGGCTTTCACCAACCAGGATGAGCAAGGATCTAATTTACAACTGCTTGCCTGAATTGCCCCAAGGATACCCCCCACACACACCTGACCTCCTCGGTGGGTGACACTAACTGAAACCAATCCAAATAAAACAGGACAAGACTGAGCCTCCACAGCCCCAAACTCTGACTCTGTCAATGAACTAGCAGCCCCCAAGTCGAGGTGAATATGAGTGATTTTGTCTTCAAAGTCGGTATTGAATTCCTCACCGTGGGCAGAAGGTGACCCAACCACAGGATGGAGACAGTCCGAATTCACCGGGCTGTTCTGTTCACCTCCCAGAATAGCTCTGCTGGACAGGACTTAGGAAACTTTGCTATAAAGATCTGGCCTATAAAGATCTATGAAGCCCTAAATGGGCCCTACCTATCTGAAAAATCACTTCTTCCATTATGTCCCATCACAGTCTCTGCGCAGGTACCACCTCCTAGCCAGCTGTAGAGAACAAGGGCATGCAAAGAGGCGTTCTCAGCTGCTGCCCCAGTGCTGTGGAATTCATGGTGGAATACATGGTGCAGGTCTGCTTTAGAACCAATGCAGCCCTGCACCATGTATTTTTTATAAGTGTCCTGGATTAAAGGGGAAGTATGGCTACCCTACTTGGAGGTCCATTTAAGCCCAAGCCCGAGTATCTTCCAGAGACAATGTAATACCTTTCTTTTTGGCCATGCATTTGGCAGGTGGGGACAGGGGTTGATTCTTAGGGAAGCTGGGGGTGAGGTTTTATGGGGACTTTTATATTTTTATGGATTTGTTTTTTATGGATTTTATAACTTCTTATTTTGTAAGCTGCCCTGAGCCTTAGGGGAAAAGGCGGGGCATAAATTTAAATAAATAAATAAATCAATAAATCAAATAAAAAGATAAACAAACAAAAAATGAAAACAAAGAAACAAACAAATACAAAGGATCATTCAGGTTAGAATCTGTCTGGAAACTTAATCTCAAGCCAGTAGTAGTAGTAGTAATATTTATTGTTATTTGTCCAATGGCCGTAACAAAACAATACTAAATCTCAAACCAGTAGTTGCCAACAGGTCTATTTCCTGATCAATGCCTCTTATGATCTAGATCATCAGCGTAATACTACAAACTAATCACATTTTAAAAGCAAAATTCTTCAAGGTAGGGGGATCGGGGGAACCGGGGCAAAGATGCAACCAGCAAATTGAACTTCTCCAGATTTGAACTGACCTTACATTTATCTTTGAGAGCCTGGCATAGTTCTGCTTGATATGAAAGGGCGTACGGGGTCACCCTCCACAACTCACTTTCCCTGGAATAATGGGCTTCAGTAGAACAACTTCAGAGTGTATGGGTTGTGGATTGCAGTCTTTGGGTAATAACATACGTGACAACGTCAGTCCTCCATCACGCCACGATCCGGACTGGGGTGCCACAAACGTTCATGTGCCGGGCTGGGGTAGGTCATATGAATGTGTGGCCGGCCCTGGCCCCATGTTTCACCCAGCAGTCCACCTCTCTCCCTCCCCCACCCATGATGGGTGGCCATGGTGGCTAATGATGTCCGCCATGGCCACCAGTCATGGGTGCCACTCTCTGAAGGTGTCTGAAGTCACAGCCCAGGTTAGTTGCCACCATGCCTGGGGAAAGTCCCTGCCAAACATCTGGATGGCCCTTAAAAAACACGACAGTGCCCCGCGGGCAAAAGCGGTGCGCCATCACGTTTGCTAACACCCTTTGACTGCAATCCAACCCACCACTTACTCCAGAGTGTACTTTCTCCAGAGTAAGTGGTTGGTGGATGACACAGCCTTTACCTTTTAGTAGGGATGGGACTCCGGGTAGGATTTTGGTTCCGTTTTTTTTTTTTCGATTTCAGTTTTGCTTGATTTTCAGATCTAATTTTGCTTTCGTGTTTTTTGGTCCCCCCCCCCTTCCCCCCCCAGCCACCATTGATTCCCCCCCTGGCCCATTTCCCCCCCTCATTTACTTCAATGGATTTTCTCCCATTGAAGTCAATGAGAACAAACTAGGGGGGGGGGGGGGGAATCTATGCAAAAAAACCCAAGACCAGAACCAAAAAAAGAACAGAAATTTCCGCTTGCAGTTTTAAAATCAGAACTGCCATTTTGTGGGGGTTGCTCTGGTTCTATCCGAAAGTGAAATGATCACCCCTATCTTTTAGCATGATGTTGAAGTAATTGCTCCTTTGAAATAAAATAATAATAATAATAATAATGATAATAAATTATTCTGTTTTTCTAATTAATTTTCTAGCAGAAAAATCATGTTTGTTAGCAGTTAATAAGTGAATAAAATGTATGAGAAATCTTTTCTTCCCATCTCCCCCCCTTCCTGGTCCTATAAGGAGCAATGCCCTATTAATTTTGACAGACAAGTTGGCATTAGGCACTTTCAAATCCAAGACAGGATAAAGTTATGCATTACTAGTCTTTCTACGTTTTTGTGGGGGGTTTTTTTGTCGCAAGATGAGCATTTTGCCAGATTTTTTTTTTTAATACTACGCCGGGAGCTTTGTCAGACGGTTTGTTTAGCTCTGCGTGGCCGTGCCAGTGTTTCCCAGCCACCCTACTGCGGGTAACATTGCCCTTCATCGCTGCGCTCTTTAGCTCCGCCCCTGCAATTAGACAAAGTCAACACATCAATCATTCCGAGCAGCCCTAAGGTACCTGCAGCTACCAACAGCCCCGAATCGCAGACTTGACGAGAAAAGCTTTGCTCGTTGAATGCATCACTACCTCAATTAGGACTTTAAATAAATAAATAAATAACGATAGCCAGGCCGTTTATTGCAAACATAACAGATGGAAGTGATAGCACTACACAAATGTAAGTCATCACCTATTGAAAAGAGAAAGGAGTGGGGGTGGGGGGGACCGAGAAAGAAAATAGGGGGAAAACACGTCAAGGCAGCTTGCAGTCAGGAACCAGTTACCATGCCTACTGGAGTCTGTGCCGAAGAATGCGCTGGCTGACACACAGGACTCCATGAAAAGATGAAAAAAATGTGCAGGCAACACTACTTTGGCAGGGACGGTGTGGAAGCTGAGACAGAGCTGTTGGTATGGAAGGATCTCGCCGCATGCAATTTGCAAACATGCCAATTCAATTGCATGTGATAGACACTGGATGGAATTTAAAGGTCTTAGGGTCTTAAAGAGCTGAAATTGCACAAGAAAACTCGGGATAGCAGGGTGGGAAAAAAAAATGGCCCATGCCTCCCACAAACCCGCATGCTACTAATTTCAACATCTAGAGAGAGCAGAGAGGCAAAGAGCAATTCCTACTTTAAGAAGTCTCTCTTGGACTTGCTTAAGAACATCGTAAACTTGCTTGAATTGTTTAGGAACCTAGAATCCCAGCAGAGCAGAGCAGAGCAGAAATGAATATCCAAAGTGAATACCTCATTCGATTGACCTGAATCTATTTTAGCAAAGTGGATATGAAGCCTTATCTTCTTCTTGCTTAGTTTTCCGGATTGGGGTGTTTGTTTGGGATATTTCGTCTTGGCACATCGATAGTTTTGGTTCTCCATCAACTTTATTTTGGTATTTCAGTTGGTTAACTTTTTGATACATAATTCACCTCAATGATCCTACTCAGTGCTCCTGTGCACCATAGTGTGGCACAATGATGCTATTGCTACAGCACAGTGCACCGTACGGCTAAACAGTAACCGCCCAACTTAGCCAAGTATCAAAAACCCAATCAACCGAAAATCAGTTTATGTTTTAGGGGCCGATTCAAGCGTCGCGCGTGCACTACATGCAGAGATGTGTGCTCGTTTCATGTACTGTGAGTGACCATGGGGTGTGCTTTGGATCAGCTCCTTACATTAATAGCCTGCCCTTCCCCAAGAGGGCAGCACATTAAAAAATGCACAAAACATAACATGAAGACACCAGAGATATAAAGTAAATAAAATCTGATGTAAATATAAAACCCACCACAAAGGCCCACCCCCGTAAAGCCTATCCCTGCCCACCAAACGCCCAGCCAAATAAAAAGGTCTTTCATTGTTTGTCGCCAAAAGATGCTCAGTCTTGGACTTTGGCTAACTTCCAGAGGAAGGGCGTTCCAGAGGTGTGATGCATCCCTCCCCCGAGAATACCTCACTGCAGACCTTAAGTGTATGCACCTGTCACACTGATGGAATTAGCCGGAGACTGTTCTCAGCTGATCTTCAAGATCTCAACACAACATAGGAGAGGAAATGGCCTTTCAGAAAATCATGTGTCCTTGCATCTTCTCTACATGGTGAACATCTCCCTGTCTCTCCCTTGGTGTTCTCCTCCCTTGTCTCGACTAGATTGCAAGCCTCTCGGGGCAGGGATTTATTCCTAATTAATGATTGCCCAGTGCCAGGCACATCATTGAAACTATAAAAATTATTGAATGAATGAAGATACGGATATTGCATTACTAAGGCTGATCTGGTTGGATGTCCATTTTTTAAACCTAACATAGGAATAATACGTATTAATTGTTAATAATTAATTAATGTATTTATTATTTATTATTATTATTATTATTACACCAGCAATGTGACTCAATAGTTGTGATTAGAGACAGGTCCCTGCCGCAAGAGTCTTGCAGTCTAGTTGTATATTTTATTTTTGCATTAAGACAAAGGCAATTAATGCTGACTGCATCTTCAGGGAAATTTTACTTGGATTTTAGCATGAGGGTCCATAGACCAGTTGCTGTGTTAGCAAACTCAAAAGGCAACACTGGAATGATCTTAGTTTGAGTGAGTTTCCCCTTTTTTTTTTCTGGGTGCATGATGGAAATTATGGAAATAGTTTAGAGGGGAAGGGAAATGTGAGAGGCAGGACTGACTAGAAACAGACAGGACAGGGGCCAATTTTGGCCCACTGCAGCCCGGGACCCACTGGCACATCTGTTTATGTGCCGCCAGATGTTAGTCCGAGACTGCCCCAGGGCGGGTAGGTGGCTAGAGAAAATCTAGGAAAATCTTCGAGGCCTAGGCTAAGGGCCCTCCATGCGGGCCAACGAAAGCTAATGTGGGCTAGCATGTGTGTTCAGCCCCCGCCATACCCACCTCAAGGCAGGGACCGCCATGGCTGTCCATCATGGCAGGGACAGGGCGTTGCAAGCAGGGTGGGGGCAGGGGACCATTGCCTGAGGGTTCCACACCATACTTTTTGGATGCCCCCACCCCTAGCTTTTTTTTTACAGCTCCCTTAGCTGCTGGCTTGATAAGGCTATGGGGGGGCATTATTTAATTGAGGGCCCCCTCCCATTTCCCTTATAATTTGAGCCTTGGGCAGGGCTGACTGGCCACATATTTGTTTAGCTTTCCGGCTTCCGCCCTGGGCTGTGTGGATGGCGGGGTGGCTCTGCAACCATGGGCACATTTGTTCAGTGCCTCGACCCAACCGGAGCTACAGTTTAAATTCCCGCTGCCCTCACGTCTGTTTTTACGCTGTCAGAGGGAAAGAGAGGAGGGCATGGCTAAAGCAAAGTTATAGTTCATTATGGGGGAAAAAAATCTGCTTCTAAGAAGGCCACCAGCACAGACATGCCCTGCACTGCACCCCATCCCAGCATGGAATATTTGGAATTATTTATTTTAAATCCTGTGTTAAGGACGGGGGGGTGGGATATCAGAACACTTGGCCGGAATCCTGGAAAGGTCTCTTTGTTAGAGGTGGGCAGGCTACTCATTCATCAAGAGTTGGCTTTTTTTTTTTCCCAGATGAGAGAAGGTATTAATAGCTCCTGTGTATAACCTAGAACTCGGCCTAAACTCCAGGTTTAAATATGAATGAGGTAGAAGTCCCTGTAGCTTGGGAATGACTAGAGCTAGATTTCCATTCAGCCTTTCACTGTGGAAATTGCCTTAATGCAAAATTTGGAAATGAATCCAAGTTAAGGTTTCCCTCAGATTCTGGTGTCTAAAGCATGGGGGGGTGGACTTGGGCCGCTTGGGAAATTAGTCCAAGCTCTGTGGACTGGATAAGAGGTGATGGAGGTATACTCAGGATGGGGAAAGGATCAAGATCATGGATACAATCCACCGTTCCATCCCATCTGCAAGTGCCTGCTCTCATCTCTACTCCCTTCTTCCTGAGCATGATCTTTCAGCGCCTGAGGTGAGGGCCTGAATCTGTGGGCCAGATCCAGGGATGTCGCTAGATTCAAATGGGCCCCCTGGTACAGAAAACGGAAGGTGTCCCCCGGTCCCACCCCAAGATGAATGCAAAGTTGGCTTGAAATGTGAAGGTCCCCAATTTGTGGGCCCAGAGGCAGCTGCAAACCCATGACCAGATCCAGGAATTGGAAAGGGGCCAAACGGAAACCGTGTGTGAGCCACAGTTGGCCCACAGGCCAAGGGTTCTTCATTCCTGACCAAAGGGCTCGGTTTGAAGGGTTTGTAGCCTGCGTACCTACACCAGTCTATACCAACCGAGGAGCTGGCTTGGAGGGTGAAACGAGACTTCTGACATGCCACACTTCTGTTATGAGTCTTGCCAGCCATTTGGCTTCTTAATACTTAAAATGTCAAGGCTTGCAATAAAGCCAGTTGACTTCCAGCTTTCATTTTAAAATCTTCAAATCCCTCCTGAAAATTTAACTCTTCTGTCAGGCTTTTTCTAGCTCCTCATCCTGACAGATTGCTCACTGATGCACCCTCTTCTGTCTTCTCATTTTGGGTCCTCTTTCGCCCTGTAACTAAAACACATGCACCTGTGACTTCTCAACTTCCTGAATGTAGCCTTGTCTCTCCCTGTGTTCCCCTGGCTTCCTTGTCTCTCCAAGATTGTAAGCTCCTCGGGACAGGGAACTAATTAATATTGTTCAGTGCCTGGTACATTGCTGGTGCTATAGAATAAGGAGAAGAAGCAGCGGCAGCAGCACATTCTCCCTAGGGCTAACTGGATGTCATTCTGAAATGAGCTAACTCTCTCCTTCTGGAACATTTGAAGACAGAGAGAGATGGATCTGGATATTTAGGGGGTGGGGATTTCGGTTTCGGATAGAACTGAAATGGCCTCCCAAAATGGCAGTTTTGGTTTTAAAACCACAAATCAAAATTGTTGTTCTTTATCAGTTCTGGGTTTATTTCATTGATTTTTTTTTCTGGTTTCCTCTCATTGGGACTGATCCCAAGTCCCACAGACCCGCACCCCCCCCCCCAAACCCCTCCATGCATGCGTGTGGCTTCGTGCGGCGCTATGTGCTGGCAATTATGTTGTGTGCACTTTCCATGTGCGTGCGACGTGTGTGCGTGCACACGGCTGCTTCCGGGATCAACGGGGCTTGGGATTGGCCCCACTGACTTCAATGGGAGAAAATCCATTTAAGTCAATAAAAAAAAATCCCCAAACCCAGGGGAGAATATCAATGGAAAAAACCCCAAAAAACCCCATACTAAACAAGATCCGAAAATCAAGAAGAACTGAAACCAAAACAATAGAAACTGAAATTCCCCCTGGAGTCCCATCCCTCTTGGATACAGATCACTGCGACTCTTTGTAACAGATCTGCCGGGGGCGGCAGGGTAGCGGAGTCAGATCTATCAGAGCCCAGCTCTGCAGGAGCCTTCAGGATCCCAATACGCAGGGGATGTTGTGGAGAAAGGGAGTGCCCGGTGACTCTGCCTTACTCGGTGTTCCCCACACTAGAGTAAGAAGGACCGTTGTAGACAGGCAGTTATAGGAAAGCATGTGCAGCTCTCCTCCTCCCATTCTGCTGCTTTGGGGTGAGGAGAAGAGGGTTCCATTGACCCCCATGGAGGTCCCTTGCTGGGGATGGGGGACAGCACTCATTAGGCACCTCCCCTCCCCCCAGTGTCCTTCCTTCTGGTTTTATTATTATCATTAACACTGAGCATTTTAATTTTTACACACACCTTAAAGTGCTGGTCTTTCAATCTTTGGGTTTACAAGTCCACAAGTAAGTTCCAGATGCATTCTTCACACACACACTGCCCTGAGGCAGTTCCTGGATGCATTCTTCACACAAACACTGCCCTGAGGCAGCCTATAGTAGCCGCAGCTGTAGATGTGAGGGGCTGCCATGGAAACCAAGTGACCCCAGCTGCCTGGAGCAAAGCAGTTTACCAGGAAAACATTTTACACACAAAGATTCTGGGAGAAGTTCTACGCAGAAGTTCAAAGAGCCGGATGTTTAACATCTGGGTGAGTGATTTAGACATACTAGGAAGTTCAGGATGTAACAGCAAATATGCAGGAGAAACATGTGTGTAAAAAACACCCAATGAAGCCAGAGTATAAACTGACTGAGATTAAAAATAACTTTTAAAAATTCTCATCGATGAAATCTGATGTTCCTGCCACCTTGGCATGACGTGGGTTTACACGAATGCAAAGTGATTCATTAGGGTCATACAAAGAGCATCACCTCTGTTTGCATTTCTTGTCTGGGTCCAATTGATTGGGTGTATAAACAGACGGACCTGGGACTGCTTACCCCGAGTGCTTCTCTGGGGCTGTCTACCTGCATTGAGTCCCGCCTGGGTTGGGTTTATGATGGCATCCCCTCCCACACACCATAGAGTTGTGGGCGGATTGCCCGATGCTCTAGGCTTCTGCCCACAACTCTGTGGTGTTGCCCAGGGCAACTGCCAGCTAAGAGCAGAGCTGCAGCGGGCACAGCTGTCTGCTGAGCAGACGAACTGCAGCTCTGCCTCAGGCCGGTGCCCTGGGTTTGGTGTCCCAGAGCACCAAGTCAAGCACGTGCACCTGAGACTCCGCATCCACTTGAATGTTTTTATCCCTTGTCTTTCCATATGTCCCCTATCCCTGTCTCCCCCCCTCCTCGTCTATTAGATTGTAAGCCGTAGGCAGGGACCACATCCATCTCATTGCTATGTAAAGTGCAAGGTACACTGCTGGCGCTATACAAATGCTTGTAATAATAATAATAATTAATAATAATAATTAATAACAACCTGCAAATGGGGCTGGAGCATCCTGCTCCACCTCTGCTCCTCTTGCACATCTGGCGGGCTGCCTTTAGGCGGACAGGCCACCCAGGGGTGAAGTGAAGCGGCAGCAGGGCTGCCGTCTCTCTAAAAACACCCATTTTGGCAGGAGGGCTGGATGCTCAGGATGAATAGGAGAATGGGGGAAATGGTGTCATAATGCGTCGAGGGGCCTGTCATAGTCAGCATTCCAACCACTGATACCTCACAGCAAGTGACCAATCACAAATGTGCTTTGAGCTAGGAATTTTCAAGAGGTCATTCATGAAAATGTCCGAAAGACAAGGGAAGAGATTGGTCTGCTCTACTCAGCCCTGACCGGGGCTCATCTAGAGTATTGGGAATGTATAGCCTTGGGGGTGGGTTGGGGGAATCAAAGGGGGCATTATTACAGTTTTTAAATATATAAAAGGCTGCAAAATGTCGAGAAACGGTTCTTTCTGGTCACTGAGGCTAGGACTCAAGGGAATGGGCTTAAATGTAAGGAGAAAAGATTTAGGCAAAACATTAGGAAGATTTTTCTAACACCCAGGACATCTCGGCAGCAGAATAATTTGCCAAGGGAGGTTGTGGAGGTCCCACTATTGGAGGTCTTTAAGAACAGGCAGGGATGCGTCTTCACATGGGGGAAACACAGTGAACGCAGGGACTTGAGAATAGGGCTGATGCGGCAGCAGCTTTTACCGCGCCGCGATTCCGTTCCGCCATTTCGGAACTGCCCGCGCCACACCGCGACTTTTCTGCGGATATTCCACAAATTCCGCCGGAATTCTGCAAATCGCGGAAAAATTGCAGAAAAATTGCGGAAATCGCGGAAAACCTCTATTCCGCTATTTTTTGGCGCTGGCGGAATTGCAGAAATAATGAAAATGTCATGTTTCCACGATTCCACTAAGTTGCGGAATGAAATAAGCGGAACCGCGGAACCGCGGAATGAAACCGCGGAATGAAAGCCTCTGCCATGCCGTTCCACTAATTGCGGAAACACTGTTTCCGCCGGAAATAGCTACCGCTGCGATATTCCGCTACAGCCCTACTTGAGAATAGGTGAAAGGAAACTTACATTTTTTTGAGATGGTGGAGGTACTTTGGATCCTGTTGATGCCAGGGGGCTGGATGACAGTGGAAATGAATATCCATCAAATGGGCACACCTGTTGAAATTACAGTACCTGACCCGAGTAGTCAGTACCTGATGAGTGACTGTTTGACTTCCCGATTAACTGATTTACCAATTTCTGTACTGATTTTCGACTTCTGCTACCGATTTTCTGACTCCCTCTACCATTGTCCCCATTTTCTGATCCGTAAAATGGTAAATTGTTAACTTAGCAATTAGCACCATTGTTAATCCTTGACTAACCCTTGCACATCATTTTCTGAGGCCTCTCACTAGCGCTGTAAGGAGTACCGGCAATTACAGATGTGTTTGTCAGAATTTTAGGACCCAATTCAACTCAGGAACATCGGGTAGTACTAATCAGTACCCCCTTAGTGCCTGACGGGCTACCCGATGGACGAATTTAATGCAGTTTCCCATACCAATTTAGCGGCCTCCTGTACTGACCTACTGTTTTTCCATTACTGAAATTGGTCAATAAAATGGAAAATCAACTCAGTGATGGTAATGCCCACTATTGTTGGGTTTCAGGTATCTGACTGGGGCACCAACCAAGCACCCAACACGCTACTCAAAATTGTGGGTGTTACCAGTTGGGTGCTACCTGTTGATTCAGCTCTAGTTTGGATTAGATAAACCTTGGAACTCCTTCCAGGTCACGGGCTCTGGGGTACTTTTAGATGGACAGGTTGCCCCAGTTCTGTCCAGTCCACACCAGCCTGCTTCACCCCTGGGCTGGTCCATCCATCTAAAGGCACCCTACCAGATGTGAAAGCAGAATAGGCACTGCCTGTTGCAGGGCAACTCCATGTGCGGCACTCTGGAACATTCTGGAGCACTGCCTGTGGAGCGGGCCGGCCAAACCCGGGGAACCGGCCTGAGGCAGGGCTGCAGTCCTTCCACTCAGTGGACCCATGCTGAAGTTCTGCTTTCAGCCAGCCATTGTCCCGGACAACACTGCTGCTGTGCTGCATGGGCGGCCCATGGGCAATTGCCAGGTCTATCTAAAACAGATGGATGCAGGGGTGGAAGCGGAAGGACGCAGGGATGCATCCCTGGAGCAGCTCTGGGGGCAGGCACCAGGCAGCCTCCGCATCTGCCTATTTACACCCTCTATGAAAATTAGTGGCCAAAAACCAACCCCTTTTGAGAATCCGGCCTGTTCTGGTAAGTCTACGGGCACTTTCTGACATTACAAAATGTGCACGGTTTGCCTCCGGGAAAAACTCCAGGAGACAAATGTGGCCCAACTTTTGTCACGTGGGAAAAAAAGCTGCGCAGGTTTGGGGCCAATCATGCGGAGGATGCAGAGTTGGAAAATCAAGTTGGAACATCAAGCTTGGCATCCTCCACATGATTGGAGTGAAAGTCAGGCAGCTTTGTTTTCCCATGTGACAAAAAGCCGCACACCATTTGCCTCCTGGAGTTTTTCCCGGAGACAAACAGTGTACATTTTGTAGTGTCAGAAAGTTCCCTATCTCTGGACCCGAAAATATCAGAGCCACCCATCTTTTGAGAACTGGCCTAATTTCTCTAATCACTAGGCACTGAGTTTGAAGAACTTTCTCACAGCACCTCCTTGGGGTTTTCATGGTATCCACGAATAGAAAATCCTCTATCCATCATTTCAGCAGCTCTATTCTTGTGTATTCATATTGTAAGCCCCTCAGGGCAGAAACCTTCTGGCTATGTGGATGCACAGAACCTATCTCACAGGGTCCCAATCCCAACTGAGGCTTGTGGCCATTACCATAATGCAAACAGTCAATAAGAAAAAGAAATACCATTCTTGTATTTTTGAAGATGTGCCTTTGATGTTCAACCAGACCCTACGCAGGAAGAGCAGAGGCTTGCTGGGCTCCTGCCGTGTTAGTATCAGAGAGGACGTCCTCTCTCAGCCGCCTTAGCAGCGCGTTCCAGAAACGACAATTTTAATTAAAGCCTTTCGTTTCAAATGCATTTCACAGTTTTTGATGTGGTAACAAGTGCTTCTTTTCATGTTGGTTTTCAGACCGCTGTGCTGAGCGAAATGGAGACAGCCATCTTTGAATGGATGTTGCGGTTATGACAACAGCCAAAGAAACGAAATGGTAAGGTAACTACATCCCCGCAAATGCCTGCTCTTGCCTTGTTTAGATGCTGCAGAATGGGCTACATTAAACTGGGCAATGAGAGAAGGGGTGAAAACAGGCCTAGTTAGGCCTGGTTCAGCCTGGCTGGGCCAGTCACGGTATGCCATCTGTTTGCGGCCTGCCAGATGTGGGCCCGGTTCCTACGCCAACTGGGTAGGAGCTGGACAGGAATTGCGGGCCTAGTGCGAGCCAGGCACACAGTCCGTACCCTGCTCCCGCCTGGCCGGGACAGAGTGGGTGAGCTGGCCGAGAATACGCATCAGGGAGGTTGCCATGGTGGCAAGCCATGGCTTCCTGTAATAGGCAGCCACGACTGTCCGTCATGGCAAGGGGTGGGGGGTGATGTCAGGAATGCAGTCGAGCAGCTGCACGTCCCTCCCCACCCCCGCCATCCATCCTCGGCTGAGGGAAGCCATGGGAATATTTGTTCCTGCGGCCGAAGTGTACTTGGCCGGGGGACCTCCCCAGGGTGGGTCAGACATGACACAGCGACATCTGTTAACACCCACGCTGTCTTCAAACATCTTACCATATGTACACAACCCTGGAAGGACGTATCTACCTTAACGTCAAATTCCTGGCCCCTCTTGCGTTCGGTGTCTTGAGGTCAGCAGTAAGATCTGTTGGGCGATTAAAGGTAAAGAAATTGCCTTGGGAAGCTATTATTATTTCCATACCACTTTCAGTGTTCAAAGTGCTTTACAGCCCATATCTAGTTCTCCCTCAACAACCCTGTGAGGTAGGACATTATTATTCCCATTTTACAGGTGGGAAACTGAGGCTGTGAGAGACTTGCCACGAGGCAACCTAGTGAGTCCAATGTCCATGGCTCAGATGGGATTCATTAGGCATGCTGTGGGAGCCCCACTCCCTCCCAGTGGACCCCCAAACATGACCACCTTTAGGACTCCGTAGAGGGTGCCTTCAGGGGATGGGGTCACATGGGAGGAGCCACCATGGGCCCCACATTTTATCTTCAACCTGCATCCTGCAAATTCTAAGGCTGGCCTTGACGGCAAGGAACTGGTCTCCATTGCCACAAAGGACAAGAGCAAGACTTGAAATAATGGGCTGAAATCACAAGGTAGGTAGGTGGGTAGGTAGGCGGGCAGGCTTTGGTTAAGTGTCAGGAAAAATATCCTAGCAGTAAGATCTGTTTGGCGATCGAAGAAATTGCCTTGAGAAGTTATTATTATTTCCATACCGATTTCAATGTTCAAAGTGCTTTACAGAGACCATATCTAGTTTCCCCTCACAACAACCCTGTGAGGTAGGACAGGTTCGGAACCTGGGGGTGCTCCTCGATGCGCAGTTCCGCCTGGATTTCCAGGTGGAGGCTGTGGCGAGGAGTGCCTTCCGCCAGTTACATCTGGTGCGGCGGCTTCGGCCGCTGGTTTCGGCTCCGGATCTGGCCACGATCATCCATGCTTTTATTACCTCTCAGTTAGACTACTGTAACGTGCTCTACGATGATGGCTCAGAAGCTGCAGCTGGTACAGAATGTGGCGGCCTGGCTCCTAGTGGGGCTGGGATCGCCGGGAGCACATTACACCAGTGCTCCGATCTCTGTACTCGCTGCCAATAGTCTTCCGGGCCCGATTCAAAGTGTTGGTTTTAAGTAACCTATAAAGCCTTACACGGCTTGGGCCCTGCCTCTCTGCGAGACCGCCTCACTCCCTGGGTTCTGGTCTGGCTCCTGCGGTTGGTCGGGGGCGCCATGTTGGAGGTCTCCCGGGTTTCCCGGGGGGTCACACAGGACAGGGCGTTCTTGGTGGCCGCGCCGCGCCTGTGGAACTCCCTCCTGGTGGGGGCCCATTTGGCCCTGGACCTTCCGCAAGAACTGAAAGACCTAGCTGTTCCGTCAGGCTTTTGACAAGGGAGAGGGGTAGGGCTGGGGTGGGGCGGGGGGTTGTGTTTTCCCCCCTGCTTTTGTTTATTATGTTTTGAAATGTTTTAATTGTTTTATATTATATTTTTTATATTGTATTGTTGTTGTCAACTGCTCTGGGCTACCGTGAGGTAGGAAGAGCGAGATACAAATATGGTAAATAAATAAATTTTACAGGTGCGAACTGAGGCTGTGAGAGACTTTCCCCAAAGCAACCCAGTGAGTCCATGGCTCAGATGGGATTAGAACCATAATCCCCCAGGTCTAAGTCCAACACTTGATGCACTGGCTGTCCTGCTGCTGAAGGTTTTCAACCACTCTTGGCAGCCCCCTGAGAGAGATGTTGTAGCTATGTATTCCCTGCATCAAGCAGGGTGCGGGAAGATGACCTTTGAGGTCCCTTCCAACTTTAGAGTGCCTCTCCAAATGGGATCACTGAAACTGGATGGGAGAGGAGGGATGCCTCCCCTCCCTTTGGCTACAGCAAATTGGGGTTTGGGTTCCACTGGTGCTAGTGCTCCATCCATCCCTGGGGGTGGAAGGAAGCCCCTGAGGGACATGCGCTGGTTGCAGTTTCTTCACGACCAGCATAGGAGCATCATGGACATCCCCTCGGCCTCCTTCCCCCCTGGAGGTGGCTGCCGCATAGTTGGGGAGTAGAGCTGAAACAAGGACCCACAAAAACGGGTTTTACCAGTCAAATTTCTGGTATCTGAATTGAACTGAACATTTTGGGTACTTTTCAGTACCCAAACTGGTTTTCAATCAGGTACCCAAAATACCAACAGCCAATATACCAAAATACTGAAATACCAACAACCCGTATACTAAAATACTAATTTTGTCGTTAATTCATCCCAGATTTCAGCAATTCTTTCAGGTATTACATTGGTTTTTCAGGTAATTTCAGGTACTGAAAAAATCAGTAACCAAAATGTCGGATTTTGAGTACTCGAGCAGTATTTGAGTACCGATTGGATACCCAAAATGTAGCCCCCAAATTTGGGTATTACCCACGACTACTAAATCAGGTTCCCATTTCAGCTCTAGTGGGAACCCAAGCCACCTAACTTTGTACAGCTGGGGCCAGTCTGCAGACCAGGGATATCAGGATGACTCCCCTTTTCAGGCTAAGTGCCTGCAGGATTTGGGCCAATACAGCATTCGCCCAGGGTCCAAATGACACTGAAACTCAAAGTTCTTCTTTTAGTATTTGAAGATCATAGAGCTAGAACTGAAGGTCAATATCACTTTTCTCTTGATGAGAACAAGCACTGGGCCACCCTTAACTAAAATGGCAGCAATAGCATCGTGGCCATTTTGATTATGGGTGTCAGCCATTTGCGAGTGTGCAGTGGATTGTTAAAAAATATTTTAATACGGATCCATAATACAGATCTGTAAAACCATTTTAAAAAAATACTCAAAACCAGAACAGATCCAAATAAAGAAGTCCATCTGTAGTCCCATCCCTACTAACTGAGTCCCAGGTGCTAGTGGGTAGCATGTTGACAGGCTATGGGATTGCTCCTGCAGTATCTTAACACTCTGCCCATGAGAAATTTTGAAGTTTGATGGAGGTCTGTAGGTTGAAAAGGTTTGTCACAATTTTGAATGTGTAGTACAACATTTTTAATATTGTCCCAGTTTATACAACAGAAGAAAACTGGTGGCAGATAGATTTTACAGGCAGTGTGGAAATCTAGTTCTCCTTTGATAATTTGGACCTCGCGTAGCCATGAGCAGTAAGCACCCAACCAATCAAGGGTGTGTCTTCAAAGTGCCTGACTCTTTGAAGCCAGTGTGAGAACTGCCATTGACTTCAATGTCACAAGGATCAGACCCACATCAAGTAGATGTTCAAAGGAACGATCTCTGATTAAAGGAGGAATGACGTGGGAATGCGGTGGCCGTGGTGGTGGTAAGATAATTTCTACATCTTTGCGAGACAGGATGGGTTAAAAGTGTTCTTTTGTCATGTAGTTATATTTCCAATAACCTACGATTGTACCGGTAGCTGTAAGGTGGAAGCCAATGTTTTATACATCACTGTCTTGGACATTAGTTCAGAAACTGCCAACTATCATCTTCTACATCAAAGAGAGCTCTCCACCAAGGGCTTGGCTGAGAGGATAAAGCACTGGCTATATTTAACTTGTGACCTTGGTCCCAGTCCAAATTGGGACTTTGAATGAAAGTAGTTTGGTGGTCTCAGCTCGATCGCTGGTAGACAGTCGTCCATATCACAAAAGCACCATCCCTACTTGAACAGAATCTGGCAACACACTGCGGTATCCCTTGCTCAGGAGAGACCCTTGCTAGACTAACACAGAGACTAAATTACATCTGGTATGCCATCCCAGAGATGGCAGTCTTCGAAACTGGGCTGAGGTGCTTTTAGACTAGCAGTCTGTGGAAAGTCTCCAACCTGGCTGGGGGATAAAGAAATCTGTTTGCAGAGCTGCTGCTCTTTCAAGCCTGGATTTTTTTTTATTTAAAAAAAAAAATAAAAAATAGAAAATTCCAAGCTAAAAAAAGGGGGAGGAGGGAAGTGGGAAGAAAGTCACAGCCTAGTTCTTCTAGGGATTCAGACACACAGGACAAGGGAGGTAATCTCGCACAGGGGCTTAAATGGCAAACATGGCAAAGATTATTATAAGAAAAATAAAGTTTATAAACCGCTGACCAGTATAATTAAAGAGTAACAAGCAGCCAGTGAAATTCTATCTGCACGAAAACATTCAAAATAGCCTGAGATACTGCTTACACCACCTGATCCACTACTGGTGTTGCCCTCCCACACTGGCCCCAGACTTCCTCTGCTCTAGAGCTGAAACGGGTAGCGTCGTTGCTACTCATGGTAATACCCGCTACGGGTGGGACACTGTGGAGAATACCGGATGTACTGGTATTACCGTTTTTTAAACATTGGTCGGTTTACTGCTTTTTTTACATTGTGGCCATTGATTTAAATGGCCATGATGTAAAAAAAAACACCATTAACACGGCCAATGTTAAAAATCCGGTATGCTGATACCGGTGATTATTGGGTGTATCAGATTAATTTGATACCGATATTCCCACCCCATCATTTTGAGTAGTCTGATGGGTATGTGACCGGTACTCGAGTACTGATTCAGGCACCCGAATACCCCAAATTACCAGGTATTACCTTTATTGAATTACAAAGTTACCGATTTACTGTTTGGTACCGGAAGTCAGAAAACCAGGATGGAAGTTATAAAATCGGATAACTCACTGGACACTAATCAGCTACCAATGGCTGCAGTCCCATGCTCTGCCGATCCCCGAGCCCAAGCGCACGGCGCGCACAGAGTACAAATGCCGGCAATGCGGGTGCGTGCGGTTCCTGTGCAGCCGTGCATACACATGGCTCTGCACAGCATCCGCAGACCCTGGGATCGGGGCCACTGTTACCAAGTCAGATACTGTAATTTGGACAGGTCTACCCGTTATTGTGGGTACTCATCGTTATCTGCACAACAGCATTCAGAGTAGCCTGAGATGCTGCCTGCATCACCCCATACTCCTGGTGTTGCCTACCGATGCAGGCCCCACATTCTCCTACTCCATCACACCAGTGTGGGACCCCAGGCTGGCTGCAGAGCCTCCCGCAAGCCACAGGTGATCCCAGATCCCACCCTCTCAGGCCAAGTGTTTAGAGTGACACACATCTGGAAATGTTTGCAGGACTGAGGCCAGAATACACATTCCAGACATAAACCACCAGTTCTGGAGGATACAGTCATTTGATTCCTAACTCAACAACGCGGTCGTCTTGACTTAAAAACCCAAAAAACATCCCATCCCAAGAGCACATGCTATTCATGTTGTCATAGCAAACTGGTGGCATAGCTTTCAGATGAGGAGTATGGCATATTGTCATATTCAATGGGGCCGATCCCATGGCCTCGCCGATCCCGGGCGGGCGTGCACCTTCATTGCGGGCACACTGTGTCGTGCGGTAATCGGGCGCATGCGTGTGCAGGAACGGGTGCGTGCAGGATTCGTGGGCCATGGAATCGGCCCCATCCTCTCCAAGCTGTCTTCCATTTTGCCCATCAGAAATTGCTTTGCAAACACTCCTTGTAATAACCCTGCAAAAGGGATACTTTCCCTCCTGACCTTCAAATCCCTCCTCAAAATGTCCCACTTCCATCAGGCACTGCCTACATTCTCATCTCCACAGATTACTCAAGGATTGCTTTTCCATATACTGCTTTATCCTCTAGGATCCCCCTCCTCTCCTTGTAGCTAAGCTAAGCATGTGCACCTACAACTTCTCAACTTCTTGAACGTATGAGTCTCTCTCCTTATGTTTCCCTCACTGGGTACAGCTTCATGAGGTACCCTGGGGAGGCTCATAGGGATGTGCAAACGCGGTTCGGAAGTTCAAAGATTAGACCAAACTCGATTATTTTGGTTGACTGTCCCGAACTTCCGAACCGAACTCAAATTCAACCGAACTGTTCGGTCGAATACGAACCAGTTCAGAAGCCAGAAACAGCTTAAAACACCAGCTTTGAATGTACGAACTCGGTTTGGAAGTTCTGAATTTGACCGAACTTCCGAACCGAACTCGATTTTTGAACTGAACCGAACCGAATTTCCGAATTCGGTTCTGTTTGCACATCCCTAAAGGCTCAGGCTGAGGCTACCACTCATTGGGCAGCTTTAACCTGGTCTGGTCATCTGGGTCACGTCATCTGGGGGCTGTGCATCACGTGACCCACTGCCCACCCCACCCCCCCATGTTCCCTCTGCTGTGTGACAGGGCAATCAGCTGGCTGCTACATGCTACGTCCTTGGGAAAAGTCCAAGGAGGACTCGTCGATGGGGTAAGGCTGCCCATGTGCCATGGCTTCTCCTGCCTCGCTGTTTGGCAAGCTCCGCAGTGTGTTGTCACCGGTCGCACGCTGCCAGGTTACGGCTGGAGGTGGGAATTTGGTTGGTCCGTGGGAGGCAGGGCAGGGTAGGACAGGATGGGCACCCGCTTGTGTAGTTGACACCTTGGCTTGCCCTGGCCATGGGGGGGGGGGGAGCTCCGAAAGCGGCCCAGTTGCCCTGGGGGGAGTGGGAGTTGGCCATGTGCCCAGCTTCCCACGCTGGCCCCACAGTGTGTCAGGTGTCCTTGCCTGCCATGGGGCCACACAGGGATCAGGCCCCTACAGATCCTGTGGTTTCACTCACTCTTGTCTCCTCTCCCTTGTCCATCCTATATTGTAAGCCCCTTGGGGCAGGGACATATCTCTAATCATGACAGTTCAGCACCAGGCACGTTGCTAGCCGTCCAATAAAAATACGAATAATGTAAATAAGCAGATATATGTTTTCAAAGGATATCTTCCAAGACGGGGTCCTAGGCCCCAGTCCTGCAAACCCCTAAGGTAGGCTTAGCTGTAGGCTATCAACGGCAAAGTCCAACCCATCGTGCTGGTGAAGGCATACCAGTTTCTGTGGCCTACAGTGCCCCCAAGGGAGTAAAGTGGACAGCACTATGTCTGACTGCCTTTGACTTCCCCCAGCTCAATGGATCAGGTACCCATCCACAGCTGGATGGACTGTAGGCAGATATCCAGTGTGAGCCCAAACAGGAGATGAGTTCCTAGCCTCTTGAGATCGTTAACCACTCAGCCACCATAGAGACTAGATGCATGCACAAAGTTCATTAGAAGTGTAAATACAAACAGGATTATTATTATTATTATTATTATTATTAGCTTTTATATAGCGCCAGCGATGTACCTGGCGCTTTACAGAGAATAAGATAGACATGGTTCCTGCTTGAGAGCTTACAATCTAAAGACAGGGTGAGGGGAGACAGGGAAGGGGGAACAGAGGGAGGGACAAGGGATGTGACATTTATGCGGATGCGAGAGCTCAGGTACATGTTCTTGGTTTGGTTGCAGTAAATTGGGAGTTTACAGATAACAGGTGGGGGATAATCCTGGGTGGGGATGATTAGCAGGAGTTAGTAAGGGCGGAGCGGAAGAGGTGGGTTTTGAGGAGGGACTTGAAGGTGTGGAGGGTGGGGGCAAGGTGGACGAAGGCAGGGAGGGAGTTCCAGGCGTGCGGGGCAGTGAGGGAGAAGGGACGAAGGCGGTTGGGGGACCAGGAGAGGCGTGGGAGGGTGAGGGAGGGGATGGAAGAGGAGCAGAGGGCTCGAACAGGGGTTCGGCGGGAGATCAGGGCAGAGAGGTAGGGGGGAGTGAGGTTGTGAAGGGCTTTGTAGGTGAAGACACGGAGCTTGTGCAGAATACGCTCAGGAAGGGGGAGCCAGTGGAGAGAGGAGAGGAGAGGCTGCACATGGTCAAAGCGACGGGCTAGGTGGATGATCCTGGCAGCAGAGTATTGAACAGAGATGAGGGAAGAAAGGTGAGAGCGGGGAAGGCCAGCGAGGAGGAGGTTACAATAGTCGAGGCG
>QEPC01011609.1:755089-769550 GCA_003113815.1 Sphenodon punctatus | reverse complement strand
TGAGACCCTCCAGGATCCCCGGCAGAGGCCTCACCCAGGCGTGCTACGTGAGACCCTCCAGGATCCCCGGCAGAGGCCTCACCCAGGCGTGCTACGTGAGACCCTCCAGGATCCCCGGCAGAGGCCTCACCCAGGTGTGCTACCTGAGACCCTCCAGGATCCCCAGCAGAGGCCGCACCCAGGCATGGTCCCCGAGACCTTCCAGGATCCCCGGCAGAGGCCACACCCAGGCGTGCTCCCCAAGACCTTCCAGGATCTCCGGCAGAGACCTCACCCAGGCGTGCTACCTGAGATGTCGGGGTTTGAACTTGGGACCTTATACCTATCACCTGAGCCATGGCCCACCCAAATACCCCAAATACCTACAGACTTATTCAGTCTACTACATGTATAATGGGAGGGCAGAGGACAGAGGGAGAAAATAAAGCATTCTAAAGAGGACAAATGATAGATAGATAGATAGATAGATAGATAGATAGATAGATAAGGATGGGACCCCAGGGCAAATTTCAGATTCATTTTTTTTTTAGATTTGGTTCTCCAAGAATTTTGGTTCTTGATTTGGTTTTGGATTAATTTTCTTTTTACATTGATTTTTTTAAAGGTTTTTTTGCATTTAAAAAAACCCAGGAGAAAAAATCAATGCAAAACCCCCGAATTGCCTGAAACCAAATTGAGAACTGAAATTTCAAGAGAACCGAACTGGCCATTTTCGGGTTTTAACCAAATTCAAAATTCCTATTCTAGACAGACAGACAGACAGATAGATGCTCCGTCAAAAATGAAGGGGCATATGCTGCACAGAGGGCTGGTCCCTTGGGACAACCAATACCTTCTGCAATGTCTTGAGTTTCCATAGGCTTCAACAGGGCAGTCAAGGATGATCAGCGCCATTCTGCATCAGGCCCTCTTTTTGCACACATGGCACTTTCATTGACATCAGCAAGGGTTCTGAGGCTGAATCCAAAGTGGTCTATGGAGCTGGCAGGGGGTTTGGGCAGGGGTCTAATCTCCTTTCGCTGTGCATGTGAAACTTCTATTAATCTTAATGGAAGAGCCACCCATGCATCAAGGAAAGAATAGATGAAAGGGAAGAAACACAATGGATCATTAGATTAAGCAAATAAATATAAACTAACACTCGCTGGACATTCGAAAAATCGCATTTCCATGAACAATGGTACTAATATTGGGTACTCTTTCCCCCCCCAACTGTAAAAAAAGAAAAAAGACCCCCGACTTTTTGTAAGAAATTCCAAGGCCATATCTTTCCTTAAATGAATGACAGAATGCTACTCAACTTTAAAGCCAGTGTGTATAAATTCAAGGCGACCCACTAATGTGTTAAGTGTTTTCCATGCACAATGCAAATATATTTTCCATTCCACTTTCTGCTAGGTTTTGTGCTTATTGTGAAAACACTGTGATTTCTTCTTAACACCATATGCTGTTCGAGGGTTGATTGGAAGAGGACTATTAAAGGTTGTGAAATGATAGCTAGAGATGAAAGGACTAGCTAATTCTGCATCTGTGGATATTATTTGTAGATATTATTGACATCAGATAGCTAATTCCAAAATGACAAAAAATCCCCAATCCCCAAATAAAATCACACATCCTTTTCTTCCGATATTTTGGTTTGGATACTTTTGATTATTTGGGGAGTTATTTTGGTCATTTTCTTGGAAATGCCTGAACTAACCGAAAACCAAACTGGGAAAACAGAAACAAATATCCAAAGTGAATAAAGGTAGCAGAAAAGAATAGTTTTTCATAACCTCTTAGTTGGAAATGATTCAATGTGATGCTAAAACAAATGGCGGACTTTGTACTCGCTGATATAACATTTTCAGATAGTTGTCCGAATAAGTGAAGAATGTCCACAACTGAAACGGATATTTGTGTATTGAGGTGTTTTTTTTAGCTCTTTTGTTATTCAATTTTTCTAATTGGGTTGTTTGGTTACTTCATTTCAACTACCGCACACATGTAATAGCTGAAATTAAGTAACTGAAAAATAAAATATCTCTATAACTGAGAAACCAAATAACTAACCCCAAAATTAGCAAAATGGATATCTGATGAAAATGGACCCAAATATCAGTTAATATTCATCTCAGTGGATATGGTCCAAATTGGGTGAAATTGTCGGATACAATATTCACTGTGAATATGAATTTCAGCTCTAAACTGGATTTGTGTTTCATGGTAATGGAGGACATATTTTCTTTGCTAATGAATAACCAGACATGAAAAGCAGGAAGAGATGAGCAGCCACATCTGTCTTCCAGCCTCATTCATGTTAACGTTGGGAAGTGTCCGAGACCGATTATTGTCCTTGTTTCCTGTTGAGTAGGGGTAGCAGATCCATCTTGATTACATCCTGAAGGTGGGAAAGATCTACTTCAAATGATCTCAATAAATGGAACTACCCTTCTAACATTCAAAATGGGGGAGACCTTTTGGGTAAAGTTTGTATCCTGGAAACACTGTGGTTTAATATGGAATACATAGTTTAATATTTAATTGCTCATAATTACAAATTTAAGGCCCCTGATCTTGCAGTTGTCTCCATGTTAGATTGGCCTAAAAACAGAGTTAATTGCATGGCTGGGTGCATTAGTATCTTATGGGCAAACTGATTTTTTAAAGGTTGCGTAAGAAGATCAATATCTAGGAAATAGCGTCTACACCTCAGCAGAATTCTCCAACCTTGAGAAGGCAAGGAGCTATATAAACATAAGGTCATCTGTCAGCCTCTTAATGATGTGCTGATATTCTGGAATCGGACATGTTGCATCATCCTGCTATCGTTTTTTAAGCAGAAATCAATACGGAATCCTGCCTAAAAATCAATGGCACGATTGGCCCCATTACCGTTACTTTGTACTTAATTCAGTCGCCCGGCAGCAAAAAAAAAAAGAGTGCTTGGTTTTGTGTCGCAAATCACAACCCAAAAGATGAAGCAGCATTGGTTCTGCATTTTCTCCAAAGTCCTTATTCTACCGGAGAGGTCAAACAGGATGACAACAAACAGAGGCTAAAACATTTGCCCAAGAATTTTAATGTATTGAAACCCCTTGAATGTAAAAAAAAAACACGTGGATTTTCCTTTTGATCTACCGTGAAATGGCTATGAGCTCAGCATACTGCAGAAGATTGTAAACAATTTTCACACCTTGTATTGCCCACCTTTTGACTTATTTACCACATTCAAATTCAGACGAATAAACCTTACAAGAAGGGAAAATAAGAAATTCACAGTCTCTCTACCACCACCACACCGGCACTCCACCCCCTTGCTTCATGACGTAACGTGAGATGTGTGGGAACAAAAGGGCATTCCTTTCTACTTGCGTGCAATCGGAGCTGTGTTTCTTTGAAAGCTTCTGAAGTCTTCTGCAAAAAAAAAAAAAAATCCTCCTCCTCCCGCCTCTTGTTCTAAAACGTAATTCATATAATCTCATCAGCTGCAATTACACAAATGCCCACCTTGCATTCTTTATTATAATAAAAATGCGGTGAGCCAAACTATTAAATACAACCGAGAGCATGCGGACCCCCCTTTTCAACAAGTGCCGGTTGCATGTTTCTTGAAAACATACACCCAATGAAGACACATAAATCAGCTGAATGTTAAAGTTGTCCATTGTTACCTTGTTGGACTTAACCGTTTTCTAGAGTACATAGCAAAGGGGCTCCAGTCTTGCAAACCCGTGAGTTGACTTCATTCCTCTGACTAGCCTCATTGACTTCAAGGGGGCTATCGGATAAGTAAGATTTGCTCACATGAGTAAGCACATGCAGGTTCAGGTCATCAGTCTGGTTTTCCAAAGCAAGGAAGCTTTCCACCGAGGGTAATGATAGGCCCTTGAATATCAAACAAGAGCTTTATCACACTGCTAGCATGTTTTTTAAATACTGAGTGGGTACAGTGAAAAAAAGTCAGCTATTTTGATGAGCGTTTGCACCTGTTCATACAGAACAATAGAATGAGAGAGACATATTTTATTTTTTTTTAAAAAGTGGAACAAGCCAAATAGTATGAAATCCAAAGTCTCCTGCAAACTCTTTTGATGAGGAATGATCAGGCGGCATCACTCCTCTTCTGGTAGAGCTTTAGAGATTTCGACCGGAGACCACGAGAGTAACCCCTCTATCTGCCCCCTCCATTAACATATGATAGGCTAGTAAAAAAACAAAACATCGCCACTGTAAGCAACACAGGCTGCCCAATCCATTAGGCTCAATATGAAACAGCTGGGAAGTATTTCAAAACTTTTTTTTTTTGCGGGGGGTGGTGGTGGCTGGTGGTTAAAACGTGCGTGGCCAACAAGAGAAATAAAACAACCTGATGACTTTGTGTTGTCTTGTGACTAAGGGGAAAGCACACACACACACACATACACACACACACACACAGAGTCCCACGAAGTATCACTGCTATGTTTTAGTCTAATGCTACTTCTATCTTTTATCCTTTTTAATTAGAAGGCAAATTCTCAGACCGCCAGGCCTAATCCCTACACAGTGGAACAAAGCCCAGCAAAATCTTTGAACACTGTTCATCGGGGCAGCACAAACCCCCAGTAACTGTTGGCAGTAAGGGCAACATTTTGACCCTACTCCTCACCATTCTCTCCCAGCTCCTGATGCTCCCTGCCCTTCAGAACCCTGTCTGTTGTTCTTCTGTTTAGACTGAGAAGACAAAAGGGGTAACAATGTGGGAAGCCCAAGGGATTGGCTAGGTGGGATGCGGGGAGCTGGTGAGGGATACGGGGATAGTAAATGAAGTTTCACGGGAATGGACACAGTAGAGAGAATTGGATCACCAGATTATGTCTTTAGGTTCAAGAAATTTCTTCATCCCTCACTAAATCTTTTCACAGACAATCCCACTTTTAAACAATTGTTGCATTTCCAATTACTGCAGGAGTGTTCAAACAAATGTGCTCCCCACCCCCTTCCCCCAAAAAGTGGGGGAGGGGAAAAAAGAACCCCTTAATGAAATGTTTGGTCATATTTTAAACTTTGGAGATCGAAATCCATAAAACAAATACCCTTACATCAGTCTCACTCAGACACTTACGTCTCCAAATTATTTACACTTGTGATATTTCCAGTTGAGAGGATAATTTGCGCCCAGTCAAGCACAACACGCAAATACACATAGATTCATGAATTTTTCCAGAGCTAGCAGGAGTATCGCAGAATAAACATTTCGGCTAAACATTTGTCAGGCATGCCAATATTAAAAAGGATTGTCTGCATTCTACTGCTTTGGCTTACTACAAATCATTAAGCAAGGAAACAACAGCTGCTCCTGCGAGGACTGTAATATCGTCCAAACTGTGTCTACAAACAATGGTGTAAGTGTAGGAATTACTGGGAAATGATGGGGACGCAGGGCATCTATTCCCCCAGTGTCTAATATACCTGTGGAGGAAATTCTAGGGGGTCCCCCAAAAATGGATCCGTTGGACACATTTATTTATTTATTTTAATAACTTCTACCCCGCCCCTCCTGCCCAAGACAGCTCGGGGCGGCTTACAATAAAAAGTTTAAACCAGTATAAATATAAAATAATAACACATATATAAAACAAGTGCAACCACGTAAAAAATCAAATCAAACCCTCTCCCCCCATACCCCACCCTTTACCCAACTCCCTCACCAAAAGCCTGACGGAACAGCCAAGGCTTACATTGATGACGGAAGGAGGCAGACAGCAGAAGTGGTAGGAGGGAAGAAATAGCAGCATTAAGACTCCAGGTTTAACAAATTATACAGACTCTGGGTGAAAACAGACATGACGCTAACCACCCTTTAACCACCCTTGGTGGTCATTTATGCATGTTTCAGGGCTGCATAGGGTACCAATACAGCCCTGCAACATGCATAAATAACCACCAAGGGTGGTTAAAGGGTGGTTAGCGTCATGTCTGTTTTCACCCAACGTCCATGTTTTTCTCTTGAGTTTTACACTAGTTGCAACCAGTGTGTCAGGACGCCTGGGGGCCTGGGGGCAGTGTCTGACGTGGCATGGAGACTGGGGCTCAGGGGCCAACGAACCTGCTGTAGCTTGGTTGTGTCCTCTGCCACGTCCCCTTCTGCCACTTCTACTGTTAGGGATGGGCGAACGCGGTTTGGAAGTTGGAGTTTGGATCAACCTCGACCAATTCGGTTGACCAAACCGAACTCAATTTTTGAACCGAACCAAATTTCCGAACTTGGTTCTCTTCGCCCATTCCTATCTGCTGTCTACCTGAGCCATAGAGGGTCGGGGGAGGGAGAGGAAGAGAAGGGTTGTGGGCTGCTTGCAGCTTCTCCAGCTCCTGCCTTCTGTTGCTTTGGGCAGCCTCATGCTGGCTCCCCCATTGCCAGATTTATTTATTTTCTATATTGATTGACAAATTTTTTTTTTACCCTGCCCTTCCCATTAAGGCTCAGGGTGGCATGTAATATATCAAAAAAGGTCTAAAAAAAGAAATCCCCTTCAAAACTCCACCCCAACCACATGAATTGGCCTCCCCAAACTCAATCCCAACCAACCCTATCCCTACCAGCCAAACTCCTGGCCAAACAGAAAGGTCTGACATTGCTTTTAGAAGATGAACAGGCTCAAGCTTAAACAAATCTCCAAGGGGAGGGAGTTCTATAATTGTGGGGCAGCCGCTGAGAACGACTCTCTGTGTGTCCTACTGTCCTTGTTGTGAAAACGTGGCAGACAAGATGGTACCTACAAGAGAATGCTCTCGACTGACTGCAAAGGCCATGATTGGATATGAGGGATACAAAAAACTGGTGACACCCTCCCCCTTCCTGCTGCTGCCCAGCCATTCCTGATCCTGGGTTTTATTTTATTTTTTAAGTCCCAGAGTTTTTATGAAAATGTTTTGGTGGGTCACTCCCACAATAAGGTTGGGAATTTCATTTTGGGCCATATCCTCAGAGGTTGTAAAACTGGGATAGCTCCCCCATTTACACCAGTTAAGAATCTTGTCTTTTCTGTTACCCAGGTTTTAAAATCATAATAACTAAAACAACCCTGCATATAATTTATGTGGCACTTCAAGTGTGCCAAGTATCTTGTTCATTTTAACAAGCAACTACCCCATAGGGCGGGTAGGTGAGTCAAATATTATTATTGTCATCTTACAGCCAGGGAACAAAAATCTGAGAAAAAGCAACTTGCGCAAAGCCAATCAGTGAAAGCAGAACTGAGCCTGGAAGTTGGACAAGGGTCACATGACTTCCAGTCACCTGATCTATCCAGTGGTGCATGCCAACTCTTTAAAAAACACATCCGTCTTAAGTTCATGCTAGCTTAACTAATACGGGTGGTCTGCTGGGGAAAAGTCCCCAGGGACCTGAAGTGGTACTTACCAGCCTTGGAGGGCTTGATTGAAACACTGCTACTGCTGCTGCTGCTGTGGGGCCTCCGGAAGGTTCCCTCACTGTGGCACGCTTCCTGCCCCGCATTGCACATGTGCAAAATGGTCACCATTTTTGCAGGTACTTGTTGCCACTCTCACTGTAAGGCTTAAGTTCATCAAAATATCTGTTTGTAGGAACATGCCTTTAGGGTAACTGCTGGGGGTAATAATAATAATTAATAATAATCAATAATTAATAATACAATTTGATTGTTGTAGTGGTACTTGACGCACTTCACAACATAAAATCTAACAAAACAATATAAAATACATTTAAAATACAAACACAATTTAAAAGGGGAAGGTAAAAAGGGAGGGAAAACACAGTGAGGAAAATCAGAAGTGGATCATAATAGTCTTCAGGTGCTTTTTAAAGGTGAGGAGGAAGGAACATAGATGGACATCCGGAGGGAGCAAGTTCCACACTGAGGGGTCCCCATCACAGCAAAGGCCTGATCGCCCGCCGACTTAAGGGGTGATGGCAGGATCCCCAAACAGCAGGTGGTTTCTGAGTGCAAATAATGATCAGTGTGAGGCTTCAGGAGCAGGCCTCGAATACAGTCAGAGTCTATATTGTTCAGGATCCTGAAAACCAGCAGTGCAATTTTAAATTTAATAATCCATTCTACAGGCAACCAACACAGGGTAGGCGCTACATGATCACGGCTGCTCAAACCAGTCAGCAGCCATGCTGCTGCATTCTGAACAAGCTGCAAGCGTCAGAGAAGCACTGCCGGCAGCCCACAGAAGAGGGAGTTACTGAAATCAATCCTCAAGGCCACCAGGGCATGGGTTGTTGTGGTGAGGGCAGCCTGGGATAAATTAGGACATAGCTTATGCAAAATGTATAGCTGAAAAAAGTATGTGTCAGAGTACAGTACCTACCTCCTCTATACCAGGGATAGAACACAGATTCCCTGTGTTTGAGACTCTGCCGGCCCATATTTGAACCCAGCACGTCTCACACTCATGTAGTCAGTTCAGGTTTATTGATGGACCCATGTATTGGAAGCCCCAGCAGACCACCTCAACACCTGGAGCCCTATGCTATCACACAGTCTGCTGTCTGAAATGGATATACTGTCAAAATTACAGTAATCAGCGTGACCCAATAACATTAGGTACTGATCGGCTGCAGCATCAGGCCCACTTGTGGTCCTATGCTGTGGCAGTGAGGATGGCAGAGAAAGAATTCTTTGCCGCCTTCATAGCCGCTGCAAAGCCGTGTCCAGTGGAGCTCTTCTGGGTGGTGAGGGGGCTGGTCAGTCCGGCCTCCCTCCAGCTGGAGGGGGACGTTTCCCAAGCCCACTGTGAGGAGTTTGTGAACTACTTCACAGATAGGATCGCTCGAATCCAGCATGACTTTGGGGCCGGGATTGACACAGAGGAAGAGGAACCAAGGGGAATGGATGCCCCATCTGGTCCATTTTTGTGGGATCAATTTCAGGAAGTGACGCCAGCCGATGCTGAGGGGGCTCTGGGGTCTGCTAGAGCTACTTTTTGTGAATTAGATCCATGCCCGTCCTGGTTGGTGAAAGCCTCCAGGGAGATTTTTGGGCCAGTGCTGGCGTGGGTGATCAATGAATGCCTCCCTCTGGGAGGGCAGGGTGCCGGACTGCCTCAAGGAGGTGGTGGTGCGGCCCTTGCTCAAAAAACCATCATTGGGCATTGGCTTTGCTCGCTAGCTATCGACCTGTCTCTAACCTTCCCTTTTTAGTGAAGGTTATTGAACGGGTGGTGGCCCAGCAGCTCCAGGGACATCTGGATAGCATCTGTTTCCTGGACGCTTTTCAAGCAGGTTTTCGTCCAGGATATGGCACTAAGACTGCATTGGTGGCCTTGGTAGACGACCTCCACTGAGAGATGGATTTAGGACATACTACACTTTTGGTTCTATTAGATCACTCGGCAGCGTTTAATACAGTGGACCATGGGTTGCTGTTGAGATGGCTGTGGACCCTGAGGGGCGTGGACAGGACAGTCTTAAGATGGCTCCATTCATTCCTCTCGGGGAGGAGCCAGCGGGTGGTGCTGGGGGAAGAAACATCTGGCCCCCGGGATCTCGCATGTGGCATACCGCAAGGCTCAATTCTGTCTCAGTTGTTATTTAACATCTACATGCAGCCCCTGGGGGAGGTCGTGAGACGGTTTAGTGTGCGTTGCCACCAGTATGCTGATGACACCCAGCTGCACCTCTCTTTTTCAATGAACCCAGGCCCTGCAGTCTCGGTGCTTTCCCAGTGCTTGCTAGCAGTAAGCAATTGGATGAGGCAGAGCAGACTGAAGCTGAATCCTAACAAGACAGAGGTGATGTTGGTGGGTCGAGCGGCGGAGGTGATGGCCCCCCTCATGGAGAGGGTTCACCCCCCGCTGTCCCCACAGGTATGGATGCTGGGGGGTCCCTGACCTCTGCTTGGATCATCAGGTGGAGGCGGTAGCAAAGTGTCACGGTGAGTAGGGAAAGGGGAAGGAGAGGGGAAGGTGTAAAGGGGAACAAGGGAGCACACACGAGGATTCAAGGGTAGTAAGAAAAGGGGCGGCTCAATATCTGGAACAATTCTCGTTAGGAAGGAAATATAGTCCCTCAGGTTGTAGGGTGGGCTTTCCCTCTTACTCAGAAGGCAACCCTTTTCATCATAGGGACTGAGACAGTGAGCCAATTGCCCCAAGGGGAAGGAAGACAATACACCAGGGTTCCAGGCACTCAGGGGGATACTCAGGGCCCAGGACAAGGTGAAGTTTAGTGAGGAAGGGAAGGGAGGATCCAGGGGAAAAGGGAAGGGGAACAGGGGGGAACCGGGATGCAAGTGGGGAGGGAAAGGACACTCACTCTAGATATGCAAGGATTTCACCACTGGGACCAATGAAAGGGATCAGGTATAGGGGCAGGGAACTTCACGGGGATGATACCGCTTATACTCCAACAAGACAAGACAAACACAGAGACTAGGAAACACTCACTAACGCACACTCACCACTGATTCAGTCAAGGGGAAGGGAAGGTAAACACAGGAATCCAGACACTCTCAAAACGAACTCTATCTCTCTCTCTCACTCAAGGTACAATGATCCAAGGAAAACTCCAAGCAACCAGGGGCCAGCCTCTCACCAACGATTACCAGCAGGGTCTACAGGCCCCGCTGGTGTCTTATATAGGCCTCAGTCCCTGGCCACACTGTTGCGTTAGGGGCGGGGTCAGAGCTCACAGCTGTTTCGTCTGATGGGGATTGCATTCGGGCATGTTCTTTCCCTGAGCCCTGCACTGAGCGTAGCTCCGCCCCCTGGTTGCCACAGCCATCCCACTGTCTGCTCTTGCAGCCACTTGCATGCTGTGGGGAAAGCCCCGCAGAGCTCTCATCAGCCCTGCGGACCGGGCGCCTCCTGACACAAAGGGAGCCTTTCTCCAACTGCACCTTGTTTGGAGGATCCGGCAGGTGGCCATATGTCTCAAGCTCTGACCTCGAGTGGCTACCCTCATCCATGCATTCATCACCTCGAGGCTAGATTACTGCAATGCGATCTACATGGGGCTGCCCTTGATGACAACTCAGAAACTGCAGCTGGTGCAGAATGCGGCAGCCCGTCTCTTGACGGGAACGGGCCATAGGGAGCACATTACACCAGTGCTCCGGGCTCTGCACTGGTTTTGACTTTTAAAACCCTCTACAGTCTCGGTCCCTCCTGTCTGAGAGACTGCCTCACTCCCCAGGCCCTGGAGCGACCTCAGCAATCTGCCAGGGACACCTTCTTGGAGATCCCCCGGGTGAACCAGGGGGCCACAATGGTGGTCGCGCCTCAGCTGTGGAACTCCCTCCCAAAAGAAGCTCACCTGGCCCCCAGCTTATTGGCCTTTCGCTTTTGTCCGGGCCTTTGGGGGAGAGGGAGAGTGAGGGTGGGTTTTCACCAGTGGGTTTTACTTCCTTTATTGTTTTAATGATTAATTGTTTTGGTAACCCTTTTTATATTGCTTTTAATGTATGGTTTTAAAATGTTGTGAGCTGCCCTGAGGTGCCTTAGGGCTGGAGGGAGCGGGGTATAGGTTTTTATATAAATAAATAAAATAAATAAATAATTGGTATTCAGATAGTGCCCAATGGGCTACTTGATGTACCAAAATACCTTTTATTCATCCCATTTCCCCGACTTCCAGTACTGACTTACTGACTTTTGGCACTCATTTTCTGGTTTCCAGTACTGATTTTTGACTTACCGTCCCCATTCTTCTAGCAATTTACTGATAAACCAATTGTTATATTGGTATGGTAATACCTGGTATTTTCAGGTAATTGGCTACCTGGTCAGGACTCACATAGCCCATCAGCCAACTGATACAACACTCAAAATTGCTGGTATTACTTATGGGTAACAAATGTGTTACCCATTTTCAGCGCTAGTCCTGAGCTTAATGTGTCTAGGGCTGAAACGAGATTTCGCAAAAATGGGAATTCCCATAGAAGATTAGTAAAGAAAGCAAATACCGTCTTGATAAAATCAAGAATCTGTTGGTACTCGGGAATTTCTCAATTGACATTTCATTTTTTGATTAATAAATAATGTGCTTACCAAGAACCCGTTTACCGCTTTGCCGTTTACTGTTTCTCTGTCAATTTCAAATCCCAAGAGGTAATACCGACTCAGTACCACATTTCTTTTATCTTCTCTACACCCCATTTTCCCTTGTACTTCCTTGTCACTCATTGGCTGGTATGTAGATTTCTAGGGGTGTTCAGAAGGCACCTCATTTATTTTCATTTTCGTTTAATGAAAATAATTCGTTTTCAGGTTTTCGTTGAAAACCCGTGTGTTTTCGGGAGTTTTTTGGGGTTTGTTTTTTTAAAAAGTATGAATAAATCAATCAATCACTGTGCATGCACAAATGGCCACTGGACCATTCTGCGCATGCTGGCTCCTTTCCCAAATGGATTTTCAAAATGATTTTTTTTTTAAAATGATTTTTTATTTTAAAATGAAAAAGCGTTAAAACAAATGAATACCATTTGCTTAGTCATTCTTTTTCATTTTCTGAGTTACTAAAATGAATGGGGCTAAGGAAAACAAAATGAATTGCACACCGCTACGTTCCTTTACTAATCTGCAATCCAGTTGCAGATTTCTCAAAGCAAAGGGTGCAACATAGAACAACAATTCTGATTAGAGGCACCGAATTGGAGGTTAAGGGAAACTGGGGGGAGGTTAAGGGGTGGGCTATTTGCAGTGATTGGTTCAGAAACGCGATACAATGAACGGACAAAAACATGGAAGTTAAATGGTACCCTTTAATTTAATTTATTTTATTTTATTTTTCTCATGTTTACCCCACCTTTCTCCATAGATTCAGGGCGGCTGACCTTGGCAATGTGGTAAGCAATAAATAAATGATATGTGGTAAGTGGAAAGTCAGTAAATCGGAATGGTCTCTCTCTTGCGGGACTGCGAGAATCAAGGGATCACACCCAGTATCGGAAAATGGTTGGGAAATCGATCCCAGTTCCTGAGATGGTGAATTTTCACACGAACAGCAATTTAGCTGCTTGTTTCAGTCCTAGTCAAAACGTTGGATGTGGGTGCGGTGCTCAGCTGATGACTGTGGGGTGCTGTTTGGAGAGAACACTGGGATTCAAGGCTGGAAGCTGTACAAGATCATGGCCGGATGTCATACAGGATAAGGTCTGGGGAGTAGGTTCAGGGTAGAGGCCTGGCTGGAGCAGAACAGGGGAACAACATGGGCGCTGGCAGTGGGAGCAGGGTCAAGATCAGCTGATGTGGAGTCAGAATCAGGGTCTGGAGAGCAGAACTGAGCACCCACAAAAACAAGCAGACCTACTCATCTGATAATTCATAGGGGTGTGCATCAGGGCCCCATGCCATCTTTCATTATTAAAATGTGTCATTTTCGTTTTTGTTAATAACAAAATGCTGTTTTTTTTAATTGTTGTATCGGTATCGATTTCAAACAAAGATTTTATTTTTGGTATCGGTATCAATTTCATGTGCCAATGAAGACTGATTATCAGAAGTTGAACTCCTTCCCCTTTTCATTGTAATACAGAAAGAACTGCACATGATAATATCTACTGTACACGATACGTAGTTTAATTTATATAATATTAACCAAAACAAAAAACTTAACAGTTTAAAAAAAACTTAAATGCACATGAGTTTTCTTAAAATATTAAACTTATTCAACTTTAATTTATTATCGTAATTCGACAAGGAACAATTTTTAAAGAGCGCATTAAGTCTGGTATTTACATGTATACAAATTGTATACAGCTCATACAATGAACTTAAAAATGTGAGTGTAGACAACATTATACAATTTGTTGTACAGAATGAGGTTCTGTAGAAACAGACTTAATGCACTCTCAAAAAATTGTTCCTTGTCGAATTATGATAATAAATTAAAGTTTAATAATGGAAACATGTGAAAGTTTAGTTATTGATAAAAATGAATGGAAATATGTATGGTAAGGAATTAAGTACATATATTACATGTATGTTGATGAGGATAAAATATTAAATATTGCTCAAATTCTGAAATAATTTCTATGTTTTTTGGCATTTATGTTCTCTTGCAATGTATGGAGTGGAAGGTTTTTTGAATTGTAATTGAATTGTAGTGAATTTGAGGGGGGGGGGTTGTATTTTAAGAAAACTCATGTACATTTAAGGTTTTTTTAAACTGTTAAGTTTTTTGTTTTGGTTAATTTCTTGGTTTTGTGGGATATGATAACTTTTCAGTGAGTTGTGGAATTATTTTAACTGAATAGCCCTAGGGATGATAGGAAGAGGAGGGAGGTCTGGGGTCATGGAGACAAGGTGATGGGTAGGTGTAGGGGATGGGGGATAAATTTGGGGCAGTGGGGGACCACAGATAGGAGCGGGAGATGGGGCTAAGTGGGGGGTTGGAGATGTTTTGCTGGGGTGGGAGAAGAGAGGGTTGGGGGGGTCAGTTTAGGGCAGGTAGGAAGTAGGAGTGGGGGTTGGGGAGCAGGTTTGGCGCTCGGGATGTTGCGGGGGGTGG
>QEPC01011609.1:736573-748555 GCA_003113815.1 Sphenodon punctatus | reverse complement strand
TGAATGTTTGTTTGTCTTCTCCCCTGTCTCTCCCACTGTCCCCTCTCCCTGTCTCCCCCTCCTTGTCTTTTAGATTGTAAGCCACAGGCAGGGACCACGTCTATTGTATGTTTCTGTACAGCACCAAGCACATGACTGGCGCTATATAAATGTTTATAATAATAAATAATAATAATAATAATAATAATAATGCCGATGTTCAGGTTGGGCTCACCGGTCCCGATCCTTTTGAGGCCTACTATCTTGTTGCCCACCACATGGCATGGATGGGCTATTGCTGGGGCATGTTGCAGTGGCCCCACTACATTCATCTGTTGGGCCAACCTGTCCCACCCCTCTTCATGACCCCGTGCAGCTGGCTGTAGGTCACCCCCTGGGTCATCCGTGTCCCGACTATTGCCACTACCGGGTGCTCAGCCTGCTCCCAGTCAGTGTCCGTGATCAGCCCCCACCCCCGTGATGGCTCCATGACTGTTTGTGACTGGGTTTCCCTTGCTCACGCCACCCGGCATCCCCTTGTTGGGGGGGGGCACCATCAGCTGTCCGCGACGTGGGGCTCGCTTCCCTCACTGGCTGTGCATTACCATCCGTGACCGGTTGTCTTGCTGTTGGGACCTGCCTCTGCCCTCCCCACTGTCTTCCTCGGATTGGTGGCTTGTCCCCTGTGACCCTGCTCTGTCACCATGTGGACCCCTCTCTGTTCAGTGGCCTGTGTTGGTGCTGGGTGCCTTGCACTGCCTGTTTCCCGTTTCCCTCACATGGGTGGTGTCTAGTGGTGCTTTTGACTTCCTTTGCCCTCAGTTGGCCATGTCTGTGTCCCACCCCACCCTGGTGGCTTCTGGGGGGTTCTTGCCACAGTCCGGGATCAGTGTCATGTTTGTTGCGCTATCCTGGATCGTGGCCTGGCTCTCTGTTTCCTTGCCGTGGTCCCGCTCCCGTCATGTCTGTTTGGGACCTGTCAGAACCACGGGTCGGGGTTGGGCAGCTAGCCACGTTTGGGGATCCACTGTGGTGACCCGGGAGCGCATAACATCTGAAATTACCCCTGGTTTCAGACTAGTGATGATAACATCTGGTTACACAGTAATGTGGTAACACCGTAGGTGTCATAGGGTAAACCAGTTAACTATTGTGTTATTATCTGGTTATTTATTTTTTGGTTAGCTATTGTAGTAATCAATGAATATCTGGATAGCCACCAAGCTATCCACATTGGTGCATATTAACCATGAATAAGAAATTTACTATTTGGTTCAGTTCTGTTCCTTCCTTACTGATTCATTACCTGAAGTATTTTCTACTCCAGGGTTCTTTCTTTCTTTCTTTCTTTCTTTCTTTCTTTTGCCAGTCAGCTTCAAACGATTTAAACGTACTTTTGAGTCAAGGGTCTGCCACATTAGGCACAGGAGTCAAGGATGGGAAATTTCACTGATCTTGGACTTCCTTTAAGTTCAAAATTCAACCTGTGCTCTGAATCTGCCACTCTTGATTTAATAGGCATTTAGCCTCATACTGAAGTAATGCCAAATGGCCTTGAACCTGCCTGCGCCATGAACTCTTTCCCCAAACTCTCACGGAATCTGGTTCTTGTTTCCATAATGGAATATTTTGCTTTCTGGGATGCTGAACACCACAACCATGAGTGCATCCTTTCTGATCTTGCTGATTGGGAGGCAAAACCCCTTTACTTTCTCTCCATTGGAATGGATATACAATGCCCTTGGTTTGATCAGATTCTATTTGTTTAATCTGAAGTCTCTATGCTTCAATTATTCCCTTGCTACTAGAGAGAGTGCGACTGATGTACTGGTCTCAAATATACGAGATGGAGATAAAGTAGTTAAGTTGAGGATCAGATGCCTGAGGAAGGGCCCTGTGTGTGGCCTTAAAGCTTGCGTACTCGCCAGCAGAAGTTGATCCACTAAAAGATATTCTAGAAAATAGGCATCCCTATGGGTTTCATTTTCATTTTTGTCTTCGTTTACAAAAAACCCTTCACTTTCAGGGTTTTTTTTGTAAACGGCCTTACCATTTTTGTTTTTCCTGTTATTTTTTAAAAATCATTTAAAAAAAGTAACTAAGAATCACAAAAAATCACTGCGCATGAGCAAATGGCCACCAGACCATTCCGCGCATGCGTAGCCAGTGCTGAGGATGCCATTTTGGGAAAGGGCTGCGCATGCGGGGAATGGCCCCGGCGGACATTTTGTGCATGCGGTTTTTTTATTTTTTTATTTGTAAAATGAAAACGGATGAAAAGGAACAATAATTGTTTCACTTTCAGCTCCCAACAGTTCAAGAGGTTGCATCCCCCAAGCTCCTTGACTAATAGCCGTTAATGGACCTATCGTCCAAGAACTTATCCAATCCTTCTTTATACCCAGCTACGCAACTGGCCTTGATCACCTCGTCTGGCAACAAATTCCACAAGTGAATGGTGCCTTGCGTGAAAAATACTTAATTTTATTTATTTCAAATCTGGTGTTAGTTAGTTTCATGGGGTCTCCTAGTTCTAGTACTATCCGAGAGAGTACACAACAATGCCCTAGTTACTTGTTCCACACCACTCATAATTTTATAAACTTCTGTCATATCCCCTCAGTCATCTCTTCTCTTCTCCAAGCTGAAGAACCCTAACCTATCCAGCCTCTCCTCATACGGGAGCCGTTCCATACCCATGATCATTTTTGTTGGCCTTCTCTGTACCTTTTCCAGTTCTACTATATCTTTTTTGAGATGGGGCAATGTATGATGACATCAAAGTCCAATATTTCACCTCCATTATTTCTGATGCAGAATGCCGTGCCGTGGCTCTTCTGCTTACAGGGATGGGCCACCGGGAGCATGTCCAAATGGTGCGCCGGGCTCTGCACGGGCTGCTTATTGTCTTCTGGGTCCAATTCAAGGAGCTGGTTTTAACCTACAAAGCCCTAAACAGCCTGGGCCCTGCCTATCTGAGGGACCGCCTCACTTCCTGCATCCCAGGGCAGCCCCTGCAGTTGTCATGGGAACGCCCTCCTGGAAGTTCCCCATTATTAGATTGGTGGGGACTGACAGGCAGGCATTCTCCTCAGTCGCATCTGTGTGGGTGTCCGTCTCAGCCCTAATCTCCTCACCTTCTGGTGCCAATGCAAGGCATGACTCTTCCGCCAGGCGTTTGGTGATTGGGAAGAGGTTTGGGGAGGTTTAAGGGGTGGGTGGGTTGTTTTTTTTTGTTGTTGTTTTTTTTTAGCACCAGAATCGGTTTTTATTGTTCTTATCGTTTTGTATCTGTTTTTATATTGTTTCATATTTGGAATTTTTTTAGTATTGAGTGTGAGCCACCTAGAGCTGCCTGAGGCAGAATTAGGCAGGATGGTAATAATAATAATAATTAATAAAATTATTATTATTATTATTATTATAAAAACAGCCACCCCCACACCTGCCATTCTCTCCCCTTACCAGTAGTGCTGGCAATGGTGTGAGCTGCTCTGTGTCCACACCCGTCACTGGCAACTTAAAGAGAGTGGAGTCACCTTGGCCAGCTGCCCCTGCTTCTCCTTTCCCCCTGGCTGTGGCGCCCCTGGCAGGATGGGGTTTGTATTGCACTTCCTCCACTCCGCTTCAGAGGGTATGTTTAGACGGGATGGTACCAAAGGTAGTCACGCTTTAATCTGCGTGGTGCCATCAAATCTGATCGTGCCTGCCAGATGTTACCCCAGGCAGGATCGGGGCTGCCCCCAAGCTGTGGAAGTTTTTAGTCTGCACTGTTCCTCATGCCCGCCTGTCAGGGAGGTGGGCAGGCTGTGCTCAGGAGCAGGGGGGCTGGGGTGCCATCTGGATCACAACCACGCATCGCCCCGCCCTCTTCCCATCCCCTCCCTGGCTCGGGCCACTAGCATGACTGTTTGACGGCTGGGCTGAATCCTGCCCGGGGTGAGGGCAGGACCAAAGCATGATGGTGCCATGCGCCATCACATCTAAACATACCCAGTGTCACTCACTGGGGAGTGCTACTAAGGGGACGGGGTCACCAGGCACCAAGGCTATTGCTCTGAGTGCCCTCTGCAGTATTGGGATGGCACTGCCCTTCTTTGTCTGTGGTAATAATGGTAAAGATCCTCCAGAAGCCAACTGGGTGCCGCCAGTGCTGTCTGCTCTGACTGAACTGTGCCTTCAGAATGACAACAGCACTAGTAGCTTCCACCTTCCAAGCAGGTGGATCCCTCTGTTTCTGGGGGTCCTGTGGGCCTGTTCATTAATCCACCCCTTGAATGGTAGAATATAGAACATCCCATAAGCATCCCTCTTTCTTGTCTATCCAGATTGGTTATTGTTAGAGAAAAGTTCCTGGTCTAGGTGGTCTATTGGTCTGATCCGGTATGGCCGTTCTTATGTTAGAATCAGATGGCCGGAAGGGAACTTCAGTGACCAGATTGTCCTCAAATTTAATTGAACCTAAACCATGCCTGACAAATGCTTAGTTAACCTATTTTAACAGCTGCCAATGGTGAGGCAACTTCCTTGGCAACTTATTCCATCATCTGACTATTGTGATGGTCAGGGATTACAAAAATAACCATCAAAAATTGCAAAAATGAAGACTGAAAAATTTCTCCATGAATTACCACATTACATCGCATGATGCTTAGGCTGCGTTCCCACCTGCGGTGGCAGTGGCAACAGCGGGAGGAGCGAGGGAAGACGCGGCAGCACGGAGGAGCTGGCCGACGGGAAAAGAGCCAGTGCAAGCGGGGATCTGCCGCGACGTCTCTCGCACACATCAAGGCGCAAAATCCTGCCCTGACATGCGTGAGAGAAGATGCGGCAGATCCCCATTTCCCATCGGCCAGCTCCTCCGCGCTGCCACGTCTTCCCTCACCTCTCCCGCTGCCGCCACCGCCACCGTAGGTGGGAACACAACCTTATGTGTGTTGTGTTGCTGTGGTGACTGACTGGTTAAGACCCATTCATTTTAGTAATTAAAATATGACAACAATAAGCAAGGGTAATAAAAATGGACAGAAACGCAGGGGAAAAAGCATCTGGTTTTTTTATATAAATAATTTTTTTAAAAAACCCCGAAACCTGTGTGAATGCAAAATGGCCACTGGGGTCATTCTGTGCATGCACACCCTTTCCCAAAATGACGCCAATGCTGCCAGTGCCATTTTGGAAAAGGGTCGTTCATGCGCAGCATTTTCTGATAGCCATTTGCTCATGCGCAGTGATTTTTGATTTTTGGAAATTATGATTATTTTAAATAAAAATGAATGAAAACAACAACAAAAATGGAATGTTTTTGTTTACAACCCACCCACCCCCAAATGAAGGTTTTTTTGTAAATGAAAATGAAACCAAAAATCAATGATGTGCCTGCTGCACACCCCTGGTACACTCTGTTTTTCTGTCCTAACTTCTGGAGGGATTCACTTTTCAAATAAACAAGGCGGCAAACTCTACCGGTACTCAAACCTGATTCAGACCTGGACATGCCATTAATGTCTTGTTCCATTGCCCAACTATTCTACAGAGATTTTTAAAATGACCCCCTTCCTCCCACCCAAAGAATAGCAAGAATTCTCCAGGTTGGGAAACGCAACCTTTGACTGTCAGAGCTCGGAGTGATTGGCATGGAATGGATCATTCCATTATGACCTGTTGGGTACTGCTGCAAAGAGACCAAGATTGGCCACTATCGTAGACAGGAAGCTGGACTCGATGGACCATTGGTCTGACCCAGTATGACGCTACTTATGTTCTTATGTTGCTTGCTTTCAACTGATTATCTTTATTCATTGCAGTCTAGGCCTGTGTTTCCCAGTTTCTACACAAACTTCATCTCACCGGTGGCCACCATGCTGAAAAGCCACTTACAAGCCACTGTTGTAGAATCAAAGAATTTTGGGGTTGAAAACATCTCCAAAATCTTCTATTCCAGCCCCCTGCTCAAGGCAGGACATTTTCTGCCTAGAGCCTCACAGACAGATGCTTGTTCAGCCAAGTTTTGAAAACATCCAGGAACAAGATTTCACAGCCTCCCTGGACAACTAAGGGCGCTTGCAGACGAGTGCGGAGGGTGGAGGAGCAGAGATCCCAGAAGGAGCGATCCTGGGAAGCTCAGTTCACATGCAGTGGGGTTTAGTCCATTTCTAGCGTGATTTTCATCACACATTGCAGGGCTCAAAAATTCAGCCCTGCAGTGCGTGATGAAAATCCCGCTAGAAACGGGCTAACCTCCACCCCCACCATCCTACACACATGAGCGAAGCGTCCCAAGATCGCTCCTTCTGGGATCTCTATTACCCCGCCCCCCGCGCTCGTGTTCCATTATTCCATTGTCCAACAGAAAGTTTTTCCTAACATGTAACCAAAATTAACATGGTTGCAATTTATGCCCATTCCCACCTTGTTCTATCTTCTGTGAAGGGGAAAAACCATCTTTTTATGGCCTTCTTTTAGATAATTGAAATGTGCTATTATGTCTCCCCTACGTCTTCTTTTATGTAGGCTAAACATTCCCATTTCTTTCATCCTTTCCCCCCCATAGGTCTTGGTCTTCCAGCCTCTTTATCATCTTGTGCTCTCCTTCTGCATGCATGCAAACGAGTCCTTCTCACAAGGAACAGCAGAAAAAAATAGGGATGGGTGAACATGGTTCGGAAGTTTGGAGTTCGGACCGAACTCGGTTTGTTCGGTTGACCAAACCAAACTTCCGAACCGAACTCGAATTTCAAACCGAACCGAATTTCCGAACTCCGTTCTGTTCGCCCATCCCTAAAAAAAAAACCCAAACCCTTGAAACTCATTTTTTTGTATTAATTAACCCAAAGCCTAAACTCCCAACTCTGCATCACCTTTTGCCAAAGACAGTTCAGAACCTAGTTTATTGCTTAATATGAATCAATCAGAGGCAACCGCGGTTTCCCCTTTTTATTGCCATATTGTGAAACTAAACCTGCTACGCTGTGGAGCAGCAGGTTGGGCGAGATCCCAACCTTTTTGGTATTCTAACGACATGCAAATTTCCGATTGTTTCCCCCCACCCCCCATTTCATTAGTCTTCATACCAAATGTTATACACTGTTAACAGACTGGAATAAACACAGCCACAAATAAAATCTTTATATTTATCTGGGGACCAGGGGAGAAAACCTTGAATAAATAATTCCTCATTTCCTTAGCATGCAATGACTGTATGTCTATATGATTTCAAGCGGCACAATGTACTCTAAGTGTCAAAGTCTCCCCCTTACCCTAGAGTGTAAAGGATCAAAGATAACATTCTTTTCTGTCTGGTACACTTAGTGGTCCTGCCTCCCAACTGTAGGATGAAAGGAACTTGCTAAACTGTTGCCATTTTGCAACATCTGCTATAATTCCCCTAAATCCAGATTTGTCTGACACAGAGAGCTCCTGTTCTTACATCATTGCCATGTGACAGGGTAACACCAGTCACATCAAGCTTGGAAAAGGCTTGCAGCTTCAGGCAATGATAATATGAAGAAAACCTTTTTTGCCTGGGGAAAAACACTTGTAGCAAAGTATTATTCATCTGGCCAATTTAAATCTTCTCTCAAAAAGGTACCCAGAAACATATGCAGTGTGCCTTTGTGAAAAGCTTGAGCAGCTCATAGGCAAATGACCTGAACAGAGAGCACAAAACCCTATGTCCTGATTAATTACTGCTAAGAAGCTCTGATTCACAGAGCAGAGAATGCTGTCGCTAATCCTTAACCCTGTCCTACATTCTTAAAATAGCCAAAATATTGCTGCACGGTTACAATAAAAACCCCAAACCTAACCAAACCAAACAAATTGCTGGCCAGGGAAATGTGTCGGAACGGCGCTCCAAACCGAGGGGACGGATAAAGTGTTTGTCAATAGCGCGTCGATTTTGGACGGAAGAAGAGAACAGCTCTCCCACTTCAGAAGGAATGAGGGAAAAACACAACCTTAAATCCTCTTTGGATTGTCCGTGACTCCCTTGTGCTCCAGACCGGCAAGAGTCATCCCCACAATGGCATGATTGTTCCTTTTAACCAGAGCAAAGGGCAGTGCGAATACACCATCATCTCCAGATTGTTACGATGAAAAGTCTCATGTTCAGCATGGGCATGAGTGGGACTCTGCAGTGGGGTGGGAGTGGGGGATGGATCCCACTGGTCCAGATCGCCAGTCAAGGAACCAGGAAGTATTTTCCCTTCCTGAGGGCAGGACTGGGTGGGCCCAAACCTGCAGGATCAGACCCTACGCAAGGGTAGCCAGACGTCCTCAGCTTACAGCATTGGGATCAGGTGCTCATCCAGCCATGCTTTGAAAACCATAGAGGAAGGAGATTCCATGCAACCTCCCTGGGCTACTTATTATTCCAAGAGCTTTTACTGTTAGGAGAAAAGGACGGGGAGGAAAGAAGGAATGGTTTTGTGGTGGAGGTGTCAGCTGGTCGGCATGGACACCCATTTTCAGTTCCCTCTTCTTCCACAGACATCCTTGGGCAAGTCATTTAATTTCTCTGTTCCTCAGTTCCCCATCTTTACAAGTCTATGCTGGATGGGTCCTCAAGGCAGCTGAGTTACTGTAGGATCTGAGCACCTTCTGGTCATGCATTAAGTTACGTTCCCAAGCTTTTTGTGCCCCCTTGTTTGTGGTACTTGGGACATCTCCCACCACCACCACCAGCACACACATTCACTTTACCCATCCTTCTCCTTTTCCCCTTGTTTCTCTGCCCTTGCCCCCTCTCTTGCCCCTCTCCCTTGCTACCCTACCCATCTCCCTCTCCAAATGCCTGGTGCAACAATAAAGGCTTACAGAACTGCTGGAAGGTGAGTAGACCTGAGCAGAAGGTGGGCCTCCTCTGGCAGGGAGTTCCACAGCAGTGGCGCAGCTGAGAATGCCCTCCTCACGGTAGCCATCCGCTGACAGTGTGGGACCTCAAGGAGAGCGCCCTCAGCAGACTGCAAAGGTGAGGAACCTTAGGACCTTGGGCGTGAGGCAGTCCTGCAAATAAGTAGGACCCAGATCATGTAGGGCTTTAAAATTCCAAACCAGCACCTTAAATTGGGCCTGGAAGACTATTGGCAGCCAGTGCAGTGCACACAAAACTGGAGTTCCCGTAAAGAGGCGAGCCACCACATTCTGCGCTAGCTGCAGCCTCTGGATCATCACCATAGGCAGCCCCATGTAGAGGTGCATTACAGTAGTCTAGTCTCTCGAGGTAATGAAAGTAGTGTAGTGGGATACGGTTCTGGACTTGGGGAGACCAGGGTTCAAATCTCACTTTAGCCAATGAACTCACTGGGCGGCCTTGGACAAGTCACAACCTCTCAGCCTCAGTTCCCCATCTGTAAAATGGGAATATGTGTTGTCTGTCTGCCTTTCTTTTTGTGTGTGCCTCTTGTCCATCTTAGATTGTAAGCCCACTGAGCAGGGACCTGTCTCCACAAATCTGTGCTAGCCTACTACTGCTATAGAAATGATTAGTGGTAGCAGTAATTTTGATTGGTTACTTCAGATCAATTCAGAATTCATGTTACAGAGATGAGTGGGACTGCTGCAGTTTTGGAAATCCTGTCCAACTGGAGCAGAATGGAGCTAGAGGTAAGGCAGTTGTTCTCCTTTTCATGCAAGAAAGCTGCTGTAGATGTTATGGCTAAAGTGTTCAACTTGGACCTGGGTCCGAGTCCTGTCTTAGTCATGAGCCTGCTGAATGGCCATGGACAAGTGACTGTCTCTTAGCCTCGGTTCCCCACCAGTAAAATGGGTATAATAACTAGGGCTGGGCGAACGCGGTTCAGATGTTCAGAGTTCGGACCAAACTCGGTCTGTTCGGACATCCGAACTGAACGTCCGAACCGAACTCTCGAATGACCAAACAGTTCGGTCGAGTTTGGATGAGTTTGGGGCGGGAAAAACGTCTTTCCAGGGCCAAAAATTCGGTTTTGGTTTTGTTTCAGTTTCGGTTTCAGTATCAATAGCGCTATTTTTGAATTTTCGGCCAAGTTCGGCCAAACCAAACTCGGCTGAACCGAACCATCGAACCCGAACTTGGGTTTCGAACCGAACGGCCGAATGTCTGAACATCCGAACTGCGTTCTGTTTGCCCATCCCTAATAATAACAGACTCGCTCTTAGTTTTGTTGTGAGGGTGAACTAAATAAGGATTATGAAGCACTTTGAACACTGAAGGTGCTATAGGTATTATTAACAATTAGAGGCTGCCACAGAATGCATTCCTTGCAACTCAGGTTAAGAGCTGCTGGACTGAGCAACATGACTAAACAAGAGATAGCAGCACTTCCCTGCCTAACAGGGGACTTGTGAAAAGAAATAGGTGAAAGTCTGTGAGACACTTAGGTGCTACAGGAATGGGACTGGGAGCCAGAAACAGTTTTGGTTACCTACTCCCTTCTTGTAAGACATAGACCTAGCACTGAAAAAACTACCTGAGCCTCCCCGAGCTGCCTTAGGGCTGGAGGGAGCAGGATACAAATAACTAACTAAACTAAGCTAAACTAACTAACTAAATAAAAATGAATTTCCAGTAACCAAACCCAACTGAATATTTTATAATTAATACTACTACTACTACTACTACTACTAATAATAATAATAATAATATCCCCCCCAATTGTATATAGTGCCCCCCTGCCATGGCACTCGGAGCTCTTTACATAGAGCTAACAACTTTTTAACCCTCACAACAATCCTGTGAGGTAGGTTAGGCTGAGAGACTAATGTGACTGGCCCAAGATCATTCAGTGAATTTCTGGCTAAGGCAAAACTAGACACCCCGCCCCCCCCCCCCAGTCCAAGTACCGTACACTTAGCCATTACACCACACTGGCTTTCAATGTACTTTTTTTTTTTTTTTAATGATCGCGTACCCAAAATATTGAAATACCAACAAATGGTATACTGAAATACTAAAATACTGACAACCAGTATACTGAAATACTGATTTCTTCCCGGATTCCAGGAATTTTTCAGGTATTTTCAGTGAAATTTTGGTTTTCACGTACTCCAAACGGTATTCAGGTGTTGATTTGGATAACCAAAATGGTCCCCCAAAATGCTGGTGTTACCCATGGGTAATCAGGTATCCATTTCAGCTCTACATAGACAGATAGAGTTTCCATACCTTTCCTTTAAAAGAGGACACTTATGAAAAGTGCATGGTGCATTGCTGCACTGGAACCAATGTAGCCCTGCACCATGATATTTCTTGTGTCCTCTTTTAAAGGGGAAGTCTGGAAGCCCTATGACATAGGCCCCTTTTACACGGACGGAGGTGTGGGTGGGTGGATGTTTAGCTGCAGTGGGTGGAGGTGGGGACACCCCTCCGCCCCCACCCATGGAACCCTCCTCCGGTTTTTCAGAGAGCTCCATGGGTGGAGGTGGGTGTGTGATGGGTGGAGGTGGGTGTTGGCAGGAGCACCCATGCACCCCCACCCATCCTGCTCAGTGTTCACACGGGCGAACACCGAGTGGATACCCATCCCCCCACCCACCGACAGCCGTATACACGGACGCCCCCCCCCCGCACACCTGCCCGAACACCGAGCCGGGGGTGGGCAGGGTGGCGTTCACATGAAAACAGCCATAGACCATGTTAAAAAATGTGATACCTCCTTTGAAGCTTCCTTTGGGGTTTCCATACTAACAATCTGGGCTGTATTATTTATTATTATTATTATTATTATTATTATTATTTTATTAGCATTAGCATTAGCATTAGCATTTTTGTATAGTGCCAGCTGTGTACCTGGTGCTTTACAGAACAATAAGAATGATGCGGTCCCTGCCTACAGCTTACAATCTAATAGACACGGAGGGGGAGACAAGGGGTGTCTTCAGACATTACGAGATCACGCTCAACCACACTGAACCACACTCAACCCCCCCATGGGGCCAAAGGGCCCTGAACGTCTGAACGGCGCGCGCCAGATGTTCACCACGCCCAATACCCACATGGGGTCAGTTTCAACCACGCTTCCC
>QEPC01011609.1:655994-713015 GCA_003113815.1 Sphenodon punctatus | reverse complement strand
CCCCCATGTGCCCGCACTTGCCCCCATGTACCCCCCGCTCCCTCCTCCCCCCATCTGCCTGCACTTCCGCCACCCCCACCCTGGGCCCCGCAATTTACATAGCACATGGTGGGGCCGGGTCCTCAGCGGCACCGCCTGCATCCAGTGGGGACTCGGGGAGGCTCTTAGCCTCCCCGAGTCCCTTATTCCCTCCCTGCTGGAATCTAGCAGGGAGGGAGGAAGGGACTCGGGGAGGCTAAGAGCTGCACATGCATCAGCAGCTCCCAGCCCCCTGCGCAGGCTGGCACCCAGTATGTGCAGGGGGCTGGGAGCTGCTGATGCACGTGCAGCTCTTAGTTCATACTGGGGGTGCCTCTATTGGTCGCCCCTGTATGAACTTTTCCCCTGCCCAGCCCCTGCAATGCAAGAGTGCCCCCTGTGGCACTCTTGCATTGCAAGGTCCCTTTATGCGGAGTGGAAGGTTCTTCTAGTTGTCCACGCCGCATAAAGGGAGAACACCTCCCTTTTGACCCTGAAGGCTTCCACAGGAAGCCTTCAGGGTGTGTGTGTGAATCACCAGTTGTGTGCGCGTGCGTGCACACAACCGGTGAGAATGTGTGGAGCCACCTCAAAGAACCTTGTTTAGTGAGGCAGGGACCTTCAGAAGGTCTGCCTCGCTAAACAAGGTTCTTTGAGGTGGCGCCGCACATTCAGCGCGGTGCCGACGCAGCCGTTTTGTTGTTGTTGTTGTTGTTTTGTTTTAAGCTGCCACTGCCGGCCAAAGAGGCCCTGGGGGCCAGGTGGGGCATTGCCCCTGCCTTCTTTGAGGGCCCACCGCCACTGCGTTTTTGCCACCCAAACTCAACCAAACGCGATCCGAACTGACCGAACTGTTTGGTCATTTCAACGTTCAGATCTAGTTCGGTTCGGCCAGTTCGGGTTCGGATTTGGGTTCGGGTTCAGTCGTCCGAACAGGCTGAGTTCGGGTCAAACTCCAAACTTCCGAATCGCATTCGCTCATCCCTAACACACAGTGCCCTGAGGCAGTTCCTGGATGCATTCTTCACACAAACGCTGCCCTGAGGCAGCCTAAAGTAGCTGCAGCTGTAAACGTGACAGGCTGCCATGGAAACCAAGTGGCCACAGCTGCCTGGAGCAAAGCAGTTTACCAGGAGAACCTTTTACACACAAAGTTTCTGGGGGAAGTTTCATGAAGAAGTTCAAAGATCCGGATGTATAAGATCTGGGTGAGTGATTTAGACACACAGAAAGTTCTGGATGTTACAGCAAACATCCAGGAGAAATGTGTACCTAAAAACACCCATTGATGAGCACTCTTTGAGTATGGTTCTTTTACCAGCTGTAAATCCACCTAACGGTATTATCATCTAGTCCACATTGTACCAGCTTGTCAGCAAGGATATCATGATGGACTGTCAAATGCTTTCCTGAAATTATTGATATATTATGTCCACAGAGTTCCCACGATCCACTAAACTAGTAACTTGATCAAAAAAGGAGATAAGTTTAGTCTGGCATGACTTAGGGCTGTTTGAGACGTGCAGTAGAGGGCACTTACAAATGCAGGCGTCCGGATGCGAATGTGACGAATGCGCGCCGTTGATGACGTCTGAAAGGCTCTGCGCGCATGATAGAAGCTTGTTGGCGCACCAATGAGCGCGCTGACCTGAAAATACCAGGTCACTAGAGCATGCTTGTCAGTGCACCGACAAGCTTCAGTGATGTGCGCCGAGCCTTTCAGACGTCATCAGCGGCGCGCACTCTTCACATTCGCAGCCCGCCGCCGGCACTTCTAAGTGCTCTTTACCGCATGTCTGAAAAAGCCCTTATTATTGACAAATCCATGCTGGCTTCTAGTAATCACTGCATTGTTTTCTAGATGCTGACAGACTGACTGCTTTATAGTCTGTTCTTAAGGATTAAGGCAAAGGAAGGGGGGGATGGGCAGCAAGATGGCTCCTTCATCAGTGCAGTGGGTAGGGCTAGATGGCCCTTGATGTCCTACGTAGGGGTGAAACGAGATTTGGATCCCTGTGAGAATCTTGCCAAGCATGGGCTTCTTAGCGAGGTTCTCCAGGTCGAGAATCTCGTGAGAATCGGCGTTCTTGCTGCCATCCTTGCGAAATTATTGAGCGCCACAAAATGCCCCCCCCCAACATTCTGTGCATGTGCAAAATGGCATGCATGCACAGAATGGTCACATCAGCCATATTATGTATGCACAGAGATTAGGGTTTTTTGAGACTCTTCTGCGATTTTTGGGAAACCTCCAAAAATGCTCTGCGCATGCGCAAACGACTGTGAGGGCCCCACGCACGTGCGGAATGGCCGCGGAAACCATGGTGTGCATGCACAGAGAGTCTGGGGGATTTTCAAGGCTCTTGTGAAATTCTCACAAACCCTAGCGAGAGCTCGTGAACTCTTGCCAGGGCTGTGAGAATCTCGCGAAATTCTTGCGAGAAGGCCCAGCATGCTGGTTTCCGCTCTAGTCATAGGCAGCAACAGGATACAGGGTTTTGTGGCAGTCAGAGGTTGGGAGGGACATCCCGGCAGGGGTGTAGCCAGGCTTCGGTGAGTCTTGATTCAGTTGTGAACCCCCGTGTCAGACCCCACCAGCGCGGTCTGAAGAATAGGGGCAGGACCCTTCCCCCCGGCACATCAGCTGATCCCCAGAATGGGGCAGGACCCCGACACCTAGGTGAGGCAACCACCTCCACAATGCCGGAGGCTCCTTCCCCTCCTTCCTCCACAACTGACAGGAGGTCCAGCGACGAGACAGCCCGGCCCCCCGCTGATGCTCCGGCCGGGGACGGAACGTCAGATGCACTTCCGCTTGCACCACCAGCCCCGCCCTCGGCTCCACGGCGCTCGGTGCAGCTGCGCGCCCGTCAGCTCACAGGTTCTTAAGCCGCCTGGGCGCACAGACCTCTGCCGGTGATCAGTGCCCTACAGCCTGTGAGACTGGCCCCTTGCTTCCCTTCTTGGTGTACCCGCAGTACTTCCCTGCCTGCTGGTTCCCCGAGGTCGCTGTTAGGAGTGAGTGGTGAGTGTGTGAGTGAGTGAGTGCTAGGTGAGTGTGCACGTAGGATTGTGTGTTCAGGTGAGTGTTCCCCGTTCCCGTTTCGCAGTGCACCCTCCTGGACCCCTGGCGTGCTTGCCCTTCCCTTTTCCCCTTCCTGGGGGCATTTCCACATGAGGATCTCCCCGCCTTTCCCCACTGTCACACTATTGGTGTTGGGTACCCAGTCCCGCACGAGTGTGGAGCAGTCCTTGCAGTCTCTGGGTTTCTGATCCTTCCAATGATGATTGGGGCTCAGGGCTACGTACCCTAACGCCACCTAATATCCTGAGGACATTCTTAAGGGCCTCCCCAGAGACCTGCGACCCGTGTGCCAGGAAGAGTGCCTGGGCACTTGCCCCCACCTTCTCCCTTCCCCTTGAGGGGGCTCACACCCCCTCACACCCCGTAGGGCAAGAGGGTGGGGTCTTCCCAAAGAGCAGCCCTTCCAAGGCCTCCACCGGCAAACGTTATGGTGCTGTCCTGACTCCCAATAAGGCCCGCCGGAGTGGCAGCAGCCACACCAGGCAGGAAGTTTTAAGAGTTGGTGGGAGCAGCACTCCACCCCCGCCCACTCTGAACATTTTCAGGTCCATTCAAATACTGCAAATTCAACGGGTCTACCCATTTTTGAAGGCACACATTTCAAATTTCATCTCCGCAACCTCCTGTGGCGAATGATTTCGCCGTCTAACTTTTCTTCCAGCAGTTAGAAAACCTTTTAAACTATTCAGCCGAAATCTTTTCCTCTTTAATTGAAGCCCATTCCCTCTAGTCCTATCCTCAGTGACCAGTGGGGGGAAACTGGGCACCATTTTGCTTCCAGCAGCCCTTTTACATCTTTTTAAACTGTAATCACGTCCCTCCCTTAATCTCCTTTTTGTGTGGTTAACCGTATAATTAATGAGAGATAGAAATGATAGTAATAAATAGCATTACTGTGACATAGCTGAGAACCACAGTTCAGATGCTCAGTATGAAAGCGTTTTAAAAGAGAGTTTAATATTTGACAGTCACGCAGGAGCATTGCTACCAAGGAGGACGACAACATTGCCAGAAGAAGCAAGAAAACAGAAATGAATAAGCTTTGAGCTACACAAGTGGCTGAGAAGCCAAACCGACATGTTAACCTTTGACCTGAGCTCCAATTTTCTGTATAATGTGGGTGGTTTTGTGCATCCTGCTATTCATTTTACATTTAAGTCAGAAAAGCTGGCATCCGAAAAGATCGTTACTGGGTTTATAGCACCACAAAACGGCATGAGGCTAGTGAGCAGATCTTAGGTTGATCTTCTGGGCCAACACATTAAAGATCGGGACTGCCCCAGAAATCTATAGGCAGGGACCCCTATCCATTGCGTTTTCCCCATTATAACCAAAGGGGGAAATGCAGTAAACATGGGGCGCTGACTATAGCTTTCCTCACTTTCCCAGTTACTAAGGTTTACTTTGAGGACAGACGGCACATAATGTTATTGTAACGGGTTAATTTGACAATTAAACTGCCTTGCTTTGATTCAGGTGTAAGTCTGAAATCCTAGTTATTAGGTGCATCTAACCCCTAGGTCTGGTGATTTTTATTTCTGGTCTGTATGTGAACAATTTAAAGAGAGGCAAACCTCTTCTGTATACCATAGGGTAAAATGCTTAAACACAGCCTGTGAATGAGCTCTCGATATTCAGAAAAAGACAGGCATTTCTCTCTTCATTAAGAATGGGTTTGTTTCTAATTATAGTGAAATCATGTCTCCATTTCTATTCATTGGCAAGACATACTTTCTTCTTTGATCTACCCTCCTGATTTTAACTTTTTTTTTTTTTTTTAATTTTAAAGCCACCACTTTGCAATTCCCCTAAAATTGGCCATGCCTCCATTTCATTTTCACTAATACCCCTTGAAACTGTTAACACTCCTTCCTGAATACCTTCCTAGTGGATGTGAAGCAAAAAGGTAATAAAGGCTACTGTCAAATTGATTAAGTGAAGGCTCATTAGAGAAAGTAACAAGAGGTAAAATCTGCATATGCATTGCAGAAATGTGTCTGATCTTGGGTAAGTTGTGAAAAGACAAAACCTTCCTGGACTGCAACTTGTTCAGAGAAGCTAAGGGGTGGGGGAAGGGGGAAGGTCTCCCCAACAGTGTTATACCGACGACTCTTGCTTACAAATGCGCATTAGAACAACCAGCCTCCTCCAGCTCCGCTCAAGGGCCTGCTACTGTGCTAATGATAAACCCTGTTTTCTAGGGGTTTGTTCCACGGCTAGGGGAGGGGAACCTCATTCTGTGTCCTGCAAGGTCTCCAAAACTTCACCCACCGAAAGGGAAAGAAAGCCTAAAAAAAAATAAAAAATTATTCTAAGCGCAAAGGATAAAGTCGATGCAAATGATTGCAGTCACGATCCCCAAGACACTCACTGTGGAGCTTCGATGGGGTTTTGCAGGGCTTCCATGGGGCCACTCCGCAGGAAGTGGTTTGGGGATCGTGGTTTATAGGATTACAAAGCAACAGTCCTCCTTTCTCAGTAACAAGTTCAGCAAATGGTTCACTCGATCCGCAGTATTTTCCTTCTTGCATGGGGCCTAGCTCGCTGGGAATGGGCCCCGGGGCAGCAGATGGAATGGGCCCCCTGCTGGGGCACTCCACTCCGGTGTCATATGCAAACTACACGGGTGTGGGCAGGAGCGGCACAAGGATATTTGCTGCCCAAGGTGGCCTCAGGAAGCCATCACCCCCTCATCCTGCTATGAAGCTTTGCGGCAGCTGGATGAAGGAGGGGTGGGGAGAGCAGCCCCCTGGGACTTGCTACCCTAGACAGCCCTATCCCTTTGCCCCAATCCAGCCACTGCCCAAGCTCTATGGCTGGATTGGGAGTGGCGTGTGGGAGAAGCCAGGGCCAGCCTTACCGCGGGGTGGGTAGGGATGGCCGCCCAGGGCCCCACGCTTGGGGGGCCCTCGAGGGTTTGGGGTTGATTTTTAACAAAAAAAGGTCAGGTCAGGTGGGGGGGGGCAGCAGGAGTGAGGGAGAGGCAGAGCCCCCCCCCCATTGCCTGGCACAGCCTTGGCCAGGAAATGAGGGAGAGAGAGGCAGAGGCCCCGCCTCTCCCTCACGCCACTGGCCCCCTCCACTGCCTGCCTGGCTGTTTCGGCCAGGGGACATGAGGGAGAGACGGGGCCTGTGCCTCTCTCTCCCTCATTTCCCCTGGCTGAGACTGTGCAGGCAACGGAGGGGGCGAGCCTGGCCTGGGGCCCAGACCGGAGGTGGTGGCAGCGGGCAGTGGTGGCAGTGGCACTGGATCCGGTGAGTCCTATTCGGTCACCGAATGGCCGCTCAGGTGTGGGGATGGGCAAAGGGGAGTGCCCCTCTGCCCATTCCTGAGCCCAGGCCCGGGTAGCATGCTGCCAATGGACGGGGGAGTGCCCCTGAGCCAGGGAGCGCCCGTAGGCCTGCCGGCCGCTGGAAAATATGGGGTCCCGCTTTTCTTTCCCACCCGGGGTCCCGCTTTGGGAGAAGCAAGGCCGCCCAAGATGGCAAGTTCAAGAGGGAGACTTTCCCCACAAATCCTGCTACGGAGCTTGGTGGAGAGTGGATGTGGAGGAGCAGGCCCCCCCTGAATTTGCTTCCGTTGGCATCCTTGTCCCCACTGCACACACACACACACACACACTGCAGCTCTTCAGTGGAGGAGGTGAGGGGGACAGGGCTGCCTAAAGCGTCTTCAAGAAGGGGGTGGGGAGCAACTCTCCCTCTACCGCTGCCACTGACCATAGCTGGATTGGAGGCAGTGGGGTCACCTAGGGTGGCAGGTTCAAGGGGGTGGCTCCCCTGCCCCTATCCAACAAGTGGGGGCTTAATCGAGGAATGGATGGGAGAACCACCCCTTTAAACCTGCTGCCTTAGGTGGCTGCCTGCGCTGCCTGCATGGTAGCACCAGCTCTGAATTTGGGCCCCAGAGGCATGTGGGCAGCTGCTGCACCTAGGGTAGCTATGCCCCCGCTCTCTTGATAGTTTTGTTTGAAGCGCTTACTAGACAAGCTAGTGACTCTTGGGTAACCTAGCACTGCATTTTTAAAGGGCTAGCATAGAAAGAGATGGGTTATGGGATGGCTCCCACCTGTGCCCACAGTGGGTGTGCATGGGTGTATGTTTCAGATGCAGAGCTCTAGGATTAGTCATTTCCACTCATCAGACATCTAGGAAGCAATAGCTCAACAATCAAGTGTTTTGCCCTTGTGGCCCCATTTTGAGACTTCTGAGACCCCAGGCAGCAAAGTGTTTTGATGCCAATAGAGATCATGACCCCGTCTGTAGATGTTTATTTTATTTTATTTTATTTATTTATTTACATTTATTGGCCGCCCCCTCATGCCTACGGCATCATGGGGCGGCTCACAACAACTAAAACAATAATAAAATACATAAAACTACAATATAAATCATTTAAAACTACCCCCCACAAATATTCCCCCTCCCTCCCCTCCAAAGGCCTGGGTGAACAGCCAGGTCTTACAGGCTCGGCGAAAAGCCATCAGACCCGGGACCAGGCAAGCTTCCTCCGGGAGGGAGTTCCACAGCCGTGGCCCGGCCACCGAGAACGCCCTCTCCATCTTGGCCCCCCGTTTAACACAGGGGACCTCCAGGAAGGCACCCCCGGCATACCGCAGGGGCCGCCCTGGGACGCGGAAGGCGAGGTGGTCCCCTGTGGTCCGCAGGGGACCGCTCCTGGGGTCCTGTTGTAACCTCTCCTGGGATCCTAAGACACAGTTTGAGAAACATATAGACAACCCAAGTCCTAACAATGTGTTAGTCGCGTATCAAGTTGATAATGCATGGTCTATATTTTTTTTAAAAATGGGTGGCAGTGCTGGGTGCCTTGATCTTTGAGGTGAGGACCCCAAAGAAGAGCTTGATTTTCTGAGAGTTAATGCCCTGCTCTTCTGAAAATCAAGGCCAATTTAAGGTTGGACATTCAGAAATGAAGGCCATGATCCATAAACCATGTACACCAGAATAGCCCCAGTAAAGTCCATAGGTGTCTGTGCGGTCCACAAACCACTTACTTAGGAAGAGTGGTTTATTCCAGAGCAAGTGGTTTGGGGACTGTTAGTGCTGAAAAGAGTACTCACAAAAACAAGTATACCTATCAAAATTGCGTCACTTGACCCAACAGCATTGGGTGCCAGTAACATTGAATACTAATCAGTACCTAATTAGTGCTCCAGAGATTACCAGGTGTACCAATTTAATGTATTTTGTCCTGATTTACCAACTTCCGATTTTTATATTCCCCAGTCTTAACATTCAAATAATGTGTTTTGTAGGGATGGGAATTTCAGTTATGGATAAAACTGAAAGTACCCGAAAATGCCATTCTGCATTAATCCAAAATTTCGGTTCTTTTTCGGTTTTGGTACTATTGGATGTTTTGCTTTGATTTTTGTACCAGATTTTTAACATTGCAGTTTGTCCCCCATTGAAAAACCACAATGTTAAAAATCCGGTACAAAAATCAATGCAAAAGATCTGATAGTACCGAAACTGAAAAAGAACCGAAATACATGAGAACTTAAACCAAAATTGACCGAAACCAAAATTTTGCCCAGAGTCCCATCTCTAGTATTTTTTGTACTGATTTCCGGACTTCTGGTACTGATTTTTCAACTTTCCATCCTGATTCCTATACTGATTTACCTTTTACTAGGAGTGCACAGCTGACACATCAGTCAGTTTTGCTTTTGCTTTCATTTCCAAAAACCTGTTCATTTGTGTGGGTTTCCATAAAGGACTCTACCGTTTTTGTTGTTTTTTTGGTTTTATTTCATTTTATAATAATAATAATAATAATAATTAATAATAAATAATAACTGCTCATGTGTAAAATGGCCACCGGGATTGTTCTGTGCATGCATGACCCTTCTCCAAAATGGTGCCAGCAGCATTGGTGCCATTTTGGGAACGGGTGTGCATGTGCAGAATGTCATCAGTGGCCATTTTTGCATGCGCAGGGATTTTTATTTAAAAAAAAATTATTTTAATCAAATAAAACAAAACAAAACAAAAAATGAAAATGAATGAAATCAAATGACTGTTGATTGCTTTTTGTTTGTTTTTGCTACCTTAGTTACGAAACAAACAGGGCTCCATTTGCTTTCATAATTAATAAAACAATACAAAATTGCACGTCCCTCCATTTTACTGGTACTCCATTTTACTCAGTAACTCGGTAATGGCCATAGTTGGTATTTTCAGGTAATCAGGTGCCTGACGCAGTACTCCGCTACCAATTGGGCACGCAATAATTTCCCACGGGTAGCAAATGCCCTACCTGTTTTAGCTTATGGTTGTTGGGCCCAGTCCTAAACATGCGCAGAAGTAGGTCCCGCTGATTACAATGAGCTTTGCTCATGGGCAACTGTGTCTAGGATTGGGGCCATTGGGTGTTTTTAGACACACGTTTCTCCTGGATGTTTGCTGTAACATCCAGAACTTTCCGTGTGTCTAAATCACTCATCCAGATCTTAAACATCTGGATCTTTGAACTTCTCCCAGAACGTTTGTCTGTAAAAGGTTCTCCTGGTAAACTGCTTTGCTCCAGGCAGCTGTGGTCACTTGGTTTCCATGGCAGCCTTTCACGTCTACAGCTGCGGCTACTTTAGGCTGCCTCAGGGCAGTGTTTGTGTGAAGAATGCATCCAGGAACTGCCTCAGGGCAGTGTGTGCGTGTGAAAAATGCATCCGGGACTTACTTGTGGACTTGTAAACCCAGAAGATTGAAACATCCGGAACTTTAACGTGTGTGTCTAAAAATGCCCATTATCTTGAGACATTCAAAATTCCAATCTGCATCAGGCTTCTAGGTGGGGCTATTCTGGAATAAGTGGTTTGCGGACCATGTCTTGAGACACTCCAAATTCAAAGTTACGTAGAGCTTCAGTGGGGTTATTCTGGTGTAAGTGGTTTTTGGGGTCACATCTTCTTGAGACACCCCAAATTCTGAGTTGCCTAAGGGCTTCAGTGGGGCTATTCCAGAGTAAATGGTTTGTGGATCACGCCTTCTCGAGACACCCAGTGTGCAAAGTTGTATGTGAAGCTCTTCTATTTTCAAGTACAGTTTGGGGCTGCTTCCACCTAACTTAATGGGTCTGATCCCATGCCCCCACAGGTCCTGTGCGCACCCCTGCCTGCCCACGCACACATGCGTGTGGCTTCTAGGCAGCACAAGGTGCCCACAATGGAGACCCACAAGGTTTTCATACGGTGCGTGCAGGATCCACAGGGCATGGGCTCAGCCCTAGTGTGAGGGCTGCCTGTCATTGACTGAAACAAGGTTCAGGACCAAGTCCTTACTGAAAGAACCAGTTAGAAAGGATCTTATAAGTATCCATTATGTTAACCCACAAATACTTCCGTGACCGATTTCTCCCTGCCTCATTTTTTTTTTTTAATATCACAATTAAAATGAAAGAAAGAAAATGAATCTCAAAATGCTGGGCTAAAATGACATGATCGCTTTGACCTTAATCCACGGAAGGCAGACGCTTTGCAGTTTAAGTCTAAAAACACTACATTGACACTTACCCTGACACAAATATGCCTTTGCTTTTAGGAGTCCTTATTTAAAAAAACAAAAAAAAAAACAACTTGGAGGGGGGATGTGGGGAGGTCGACTGCATGGATTCATAATCTTGACATTTATCACTAATTTAAATAGAAAAAATTTATCCTCTCGGAATGCAGACAACGCATCAGCCTCAAAGTTATGAAAGAAACCTCCAATAATAATGATGTATGGCGGCATATGTTCTTTGGAACGCATAAATTACTATATTACCACAAAGCTGTTCTTACCACAGAGTGAGTTTTTTTCATCCTGGTTCATAATATTATGTATTTTGGTAGATCCTAGTAATTACAAAATTTAAGACTTAAATCCTCAGCCCTTTTCCCCCATATTTTTAAAAAAATGTTCTTAAACTACCTCTCTAGGTATCCTCACTTCAAGCTTAAATCAGACCCAAAATACAAGGTAAAACGGGGGCTTGAATTCCTGTACTTTTCTAATGACATTTATTAAGTCGGGTTTGAAGAGAAACATTGAATCGAAGAATTGCCAGCGTTCTATTGAAATCCAAAGTGCACCAAAATTGTTTAATTAAAAAACGAGGCATGAGTTAATCAGGAGGGATATGATTTTGCTATTTAGATATAATTTCTATATTTTGTTAAAAAATAAGAGAGAGAGAGAGAGAAAGAGAGAGTGAGAGAGAGAGAGAGAGAGAGAGAGAAAAGAATAAAATAAAAAAAGAAAGAAAGAAAGATCAAGGACTAGCAAGCTTGATAATAGCACTCCATGGTGAAGAAATAAGTATACAGCAGAAGAAAAGCACAGTTAGAAACATAATGTTAGCAAAACACTCTTAATACGACCCAAGCTGTAGAAAATGCTACTTTGCATTGGGTCCGCGATGTTGCTAACTGAAGGCAATTGAGTAAAAAGTGCACCTTTTAAACTAATTCTGTGTGCTGGAGATGGAAGCCTACCTCATTAATATGCTATAGTGGTCAAATAAGAGATTAATAGCAAAGTCACCTGCTAAAGCTACAAGGAACCTGTTGATTAACAATAAGCCTCCAAAAATAAGATACCAGACGGCAAAGCAAAATCGAGACCGAGGGCAACAAGTGCTCCTGTAATTTATTCCTTCTTTATACAAGGGCATAAAGCTCCCTTTATAAACGTGTTTTCAAGGCCCTGCTGGGAGCTGTAGGTGTGAGCTTTTCAGCTGATTTATTAATTTTAGTTTCAATCAAAGTGTCACCTGCAGACACAAAAATGTAGGCCTCGCTGCAGAAAATACAGTAAAGGGGGGAAAAAATAATAAATAGGGGAAGCCAAGGGTTTAATACCAAGAAACTCTGCCAGCATTCTCTCCCTCTCTCCCTCATTTGTTTTTTAACACCCCCCCCCCAACACTGGATGGCCTATTCTCTGAGAAGCCCCCCAAAATAATTCCCAGCTGCATAATTAAAAAGGAAAAAATAAATAAATAAATCAAAATTAAAAACATTTTTGTCATACTTTGAAAGTCCCGGGAAATAGCGCTCACGTTGGAGGCTGCCAAAACCAATCATTCCCCTGTTGTCCGTAAGGGGTACATTCTCCCCCAATGAATCGAGCAAACAACAAGTCCCTTGGGCAAAATGTGCAAAAAATTCTCAATTAGTTGTCTTTATTTAGTGAGCACTATGGGGTACTCAACTCCACTATAGAATTATGGCAGGCAAGCTAGGCCCTTCACCAGCTTATTAGCATTCTCACAGAGTTGGAGTGTTGCTGATAGCAGACGGTTGCCTCCAAGAGCTGTTGGTGGGACCCCTACACTCCTTTTGCTTTGTCCTTTTGTCCTTCCCAACCAGCAGGAAGTACTGCCCCATGTTCAAAGCATTCTGGGATACCTTCATTCCATTCACAGTTTGCATAACCTACGGGGCCAACGCCTTTGTTAGCGGAGATGAACATCACTGTTACAGGTTTAAATGAAAAGCAAAAAAAAAAAAAAAAAAGCAATACTTGCCCATTTTATTTTAAATGCACATTTGGAAAGTAGCCGTCTCTCCGCCTTCCAAATGAACATGGCCATCAATGGATGGACAGGGGTCGGAGTCAAATGGATCGCCATGCATCCTATGCCATGATATAAGACAGTAGCACTGTCAGTAGCAGGGATTTTTTTTTTTTACAAAGTATTTTTCCTGTGGAAATTCTTATCACTGATTTATAAGGGTGACAAATTTTTAAACAGAAGCCTCCTAAAGAAATAAAGAAATAAAAACATTCATAAATCCTCCACACGAGGAAGTGTTAGAAATGTCATTTTCCAAGAAAGAGGGTATTTGCTGCTGTAGGGAAAACACTATCATTGACTAAATTAACAAGTTGTCTTATCAACTGCCATAAGCCTTGAAGTCTAATTAATTTAGTGCTGATCAATACCCTTGAATGAGGCATTGATTTCTGGGGCTTTTTTTCAGGGGCTGAAGCGGAATCCTATTTCCTGCTACACACACGTTGCTTTCAAAAGAGCGACACAATGTATATTCTATCTCTCCCCTTTCACCCCATAGATACACTGCATTTGGGCATATATTTTTTTTTGCTTAGGAGTGAATGCAAAATTATTTTTAGCCATAAGGTACAGGAGAGAGGTTCACACACCCCGGAAACACATTCACAGTTCAAATCTGCTGTAAAATCCCTTTCTGCTTGTGAGGGTGCAGGGAAATAGCTCAAGATTCAGATCTCTGTATGATGTAAACTGGTGTTGTTCCATTCAAGATTGTGGAACTGTTGTGTCAATTGCATTCAATGATCATCTGGTCTTTCGAAGGTGTAATAATCTCACCCTTGTTTCCACGCCGGGACTGTTTCTTCAACAGCATAGGGTCTTTTGGTAAACCATTGAATGGAAAAAGTTGTAATGTCAACCAAATATCAAAGCTCATCGCATCACCTACCAGAGTTGAAATAGGGATGTGGATGGGGACCAACTCCTACAGAGAAGACAAGTGCACAGTTAACATTGTATGTTAGAACAACAGCCGACTGTAGCGGTAACATGGTATGAGAGAAAACAGGACACCCATGAACATTTATCCTTGTAGCATTTGCAAGACAAGTTTATGTCCACTCATCTGGAGAAGCTACACACAGCGAGACACTTAAAGATCTGAAGAGCAACAGGGCCATAGTTTGCTTAGTGAAATGCTTTTGGGAGGCTCTTTTAATATTTTTCTGAGGGCTCAGCAACAACAGCCTATAAAAGGTTAGGGTTAGGTCTAGGTTGGGAACACTCTACTCATTTGGCCGAATAAGTTACTAGGGATGGGCGAACGCGGTTCGGAAGTTCGGAGTTCGGACCGAACTCAGTCTGTTCGGTCGACCAAACTGAACTTCTGAACCGAACTCGAATTTCAAACCGAACCGAACCAAATTTCTGAACTCCGTTCTGTTCGCCCATCCCTAGTGGCAACACACACCAAAAAAACTGGTTTTGAATGGCCGAACTTGGTTCAGAAGTTCGGAATTCAACAGAACTTGGTCTTTTCGGTCGACCAAACTGAACTTCCGAACTGAACTCAAATTTCAAACCGAACCGAACTGAATTTCCGAACTCGAATTTCAAACCAAACCGAACTGAACCAAATTTCCAAACTCCGTTCTGTTCACCCAACCCTATAAGTTACATACATGTGGACACGTGTGGTCCCCAGCATCTCTAGTTCCATAAAAGAGGATCATCCATCAGCTAAGGCTGTTAACAAATGAGACAATAGCTCACACCAGGTGGGTGTCCACCTCCTCATTTATTAGATGTTCTCCCCTGCCAGACACTTGGCCACCACCCACCGGACAATACACGCAGACGCCCTCACGGCAGTGTCCTGGAGCAGGCACAGTCCACCATTTAAGTAAATGTGGGCTAATGTACGCCAACATGTCCATGTCCTGTCAACTAGGTGGCATGCAGCCTCCTTGCGTCCAGGTATCGCTTCCGGCCCCTCTTGCTCTCACTGGCACACGTGTAATGTTCACCTCAGTGCGCCATTTTTAAACATGCATTCTCCCACCTCTTCCTGGTTGGCTTGCTCTTTCCCAGCCGTTGCATTCCCCATAATGACTTGTGGAGTTTTACCATCGCCGGGGCCATGGTTCAAATCAACGGCCAAGCAACAACCACCACCATTACAACTACTGCCCAATCCACCACAGCCGGGTCCTAGGCACGTCACCTCCCCTACCAATCATTCCTGCATGCCTTCCGCAAACACACAGATGGATCCACAGGAGGAGGACCAGGAAAATATCCCCCAGCCTGTGCCGCCACCCAAGCAATCACACCAAGTTGCCCCCAAAAGGAGCAGGTGCAATATAGTTTAATTTTTAGAAAAAGAAAAATTAATGTTATTTTATTTTTCATAATCCATGCTTTCTGTGCTTCTTTGGGTGCTGGGGGAGGGGAAGGCATGGAGAATGGTGGTATGGCATAGCGGTATGCTGTTTGGGGGCTGAGAATTGGATGGGAAGTGAGGGGTGCAGGTGAGTCTAAAATGGTGGGTGGAAGGACACTGTCCATGCACTTGAAGGCAGGGAAGGGCCATAGTACCTGGACTGGGAAAAACTGTTCAGGTGCAAAGGTGCTGGCCATTCTCAGAGTAATCCCCTGCCTCTGTGTTTCCTATTGTCATTTGCAGACTCGGCTGGCCTGTGAATGCCAATAAGAAACCCAGAGGCTGAGGCCTGCAGCTAGTTAAGCTGCGAATGTCAATAGGGAATGCACAGGCAGAGGCTAGCAGCCGGCTACTATAGGAATGCCAATAGGGAATGCACAGGCAGAGGCTAGCAGCCGGCTACTATAGGAATGCCAATAGGGAATGCACAGGCAGAGGCTAGCAGCCGGCTACTATAGGAATGCCAATAGGGAATGCACAGGCAGAGGCTAGCAGCCGGCTACTATAGGAATGCCAATAGGGAATGCACAGGCAGAGGCTAGCAGCCGGCTACTATAGGAATGCCAATAGGGAATGCACAGGCAGAGGCTAGCAGCCGGCTACTATAGGAATGCCAATAGGGAATGCACAGGCAGAGGCTAGCAGCCGGCTACTATAGGAATGCCAATAGGGAATGCACAGGCAGAGGCTAGCAGCCGGCTACTATAGGAATGCCAATAGGGAATGCACAGGCAGAGGCTAGCAGCCGGCTACTATAGGAATGCCAATAGGGAATGCACAGGCAGAGGCTAGCAGCCGGCTACTATAGGAATGCCAATAGGGAATGCACAGGCAGAGGCTAGCAGCCGGCTACTATAGGAATGCCAATAGGGAATGCACAGGCAGAGGCTAGCAGCCGGCTACTATAGGAATGCCAATAGGGAATGCACAGGCAGAGGCTAGCAGCCGGCTACTATAGGAATGCCAATAGGGAATGCACAGGCAGAGGCTAGCAGCCGGCTACTATAGGAATGCCAATAGGGAATGCACAGGCAGAGGCTAGCAGCCGGCTACTATAGGAATGCCAATAGCGAATGCACAGGCAGAGGCTAGCAGCCGGCTACTATAGGAATGCCAATAGGGAATGCACAGGCAGAGGCTAGCAGCCGGCTACTATAGGAATGCCAATAGGGAATGCACAGGCAGAGGCTAGCAGCCGGCTACTATAGGAATGCCAATAGGGAATGCACAGGCAGAGGCTAGCAGCCGGCTACTATAGGAATGCCAATAGGGAATGCACAGGCAGAGGCTAGCAGCCGGCTACTATAGGAATGCCAATAGGGAATGCACAGGCAGAGGCTAGCAGCCGGCTACTATAGGAATGCCAATAGGGAATGCACAGGCAGAGGCTAGCAGCCGGCTACTATAGGAATGCCAATAGGGAATGCACAGGCAGAGGCTAGCAGCCGGCTACTATAGGAATGCCAATAGGGAATGCACAGGCAGAGGCTAGCAGCCGGCTACTATAGGAATGCCAATAGGGAATGCACAGGCAGAGGCTAGCAGCCGGCTACTATAGGAATGCCAATAGGGAATGCACAGGCAGAGGCTAGCAGCCGGCTACTATAGGAATGCCAATAGGGAATGCACAGGCAGAGGCTAGCAGCCGGCTACTATAGGAATGCCAATAGGGAATGCACAGGCAGAGGCTAGCAGCCGGCTACTATAGGAATGCCAATAGGGAATGCACAGGCAGAGGCTAGCAGCCGGCTACTATAGGAATGCCAATAGGGAATGCACAGGCAGAGGCTAGCAGCCGGCTACTATAGGAATGCCAATAGGGAATGCACAGGCAGAGGCTAGCAGCCGGCTACTATAGGAATGCCAATAGCGAATGCACAGGCAGAGGCTAGCAGCCGGCTACTATAGGAATGCCAATAGGGAATGTACATGGAAAAGCCACAGGCTGGGTACTAAGGGGGAGGTGGATGGGTCAGAGGGGAACACAGTGACAGACAAGAAACATTTAAAAAGTCTTCTTTACTGATGCCACATAAAGAATTTAAAATCATTCACCTCCCGGAGCGATAGGCCAAAAGAAAGGCTGCTTTCAGACATTACAGGGGAGGGGCGGGAATTTTCGCAATTGTGGCAGCGGCTCTTTAGTGCGAGGCTTAGCGCCCATCAGAATGCAATAATCTCCTTTTAGTGTGCGAGACCACCCACCCTTGTGGGGAACCGGTCACGCACGGGGGTTCATGCACGCGGAAAGAGGATTCGTGCATTCTGACCGGCACGAATCCTTGCATTTAGAGAGCCGGGGCGGCCATTGAAAACGCTCCCACCCTTCCCGTTGGCTGAAAGCAGCCAAAGAAACGCTGTGGTGGCTTCTTCTTCCCGTGGTTCACGGCACCTGTGACTCATGGCAGGGGGCAGGATACTGAGAAGGGGAGCTTGGCAGAGGGAGCATGGCAGGGACGAGTGCTTGCCTGTTTATTAATCTAGTCGTGCTAAACCTGTGCATGGGGTCTGCATGGATACTACATGCGAGGGGCTGCCCATTTATTAGCCTCTACACACTAGCCATGTGAGTGGAGGGCTATACAGACCGAACCCAAACTCCAGAAGGCTATTGTCTCATTTGTTAACATGCTTAAGCCAGGGTTGGGGAATGTCATGCCCAGGAGAGAGATGTGGCGTGCAGCCGAATTTTATTTGGCCCCATTCTAGTTCCACTTCCTGGATCTGGCCACTGGATCCAGCCCTTACCAACAAGCACTGAAAGACTGAGCTCAGGATAAGGGCGAAGAGACGAGGGCACGCACCCAAGGGCAGGAGACAGATCTATGACAGAGTTCCAAGATCTGGACCCTCTTCTTCCTGAGCGCATCCCAAAATCACCCTTGCCAGAAGGGACATAGCTAGGTGGAAATGGGCCTTTGTTGTGAAGAAGGAGGAGGAATGGGCTCCCTTGATGAGGCAATGCACTCTAGCATGTGTGTGTTGTATGTATGTATGTATTGGGGCCAATCCCATGGCCCGCACATACTGCGCGCACGTGAGTGCAAACCGCGCACATGACCGTAGATCATTAGGATTAGGATTGCGGCCAATGTCTCGACTGACATCTTGATTTACTGACTTTCCACTTACTGGGATCCCATTTATTGCTTTGCCGACTACCGCTTTGCCATCCATTTCAATACTGAAGAGGTAATGCCAACCCAATACTGCATTTCTTGCACGCCACTTTCCCTTGTACTTCCTTTTTACTCATTGGTTGGTACATAGATTCCTTTAGTAATCTGCAATCCAGTTGCAGATTGGTCAAAGCAAAGGGAACAACATAGAACAACAATTCTGACTGGAGGCGCTGGAGTGGAGGTTAAGAGACACTTGGGGGAGGTTAAGGGGTGAGCTATTTGCACAGTAATTGGCTCAGAAATGCAGAAACAACAAACCCAGAAGTAAAATGACACCCTCAGCAATGCGGTAAGTGCTAAATGAATGATACACCGTAAATGGCAAGCAGAAAGTCGATAAAGCAGGATGGTATCTCATGGTATTGTGAGAACTGAGAAATCGCATTGGTGTAGGGAAACAATCAGGAAATCGATCCCAGTTCCCCATGTGGCAACATTCATTTCTCACGAGCAGCTATTGACCTGCTTATTTCACCCCTAATGAGTGTGGGTCTGCCGGGCTCATGGACTGGAGGTGGGGCTGCCATCGGTCTACTTGGAGGACGACCACTGCAGTCTTGCTGTTGGCCGGGCAACACCACAGAGTTGCAGGTAGGGATGGCGGTTCGGAAGTTCAGAGTTCGGACCAAACTCGGTCTGTTCGGTCGACCGAACCGAACTTCCGAACCGAACTCGAATTTCAAACCGAAACAAAACAAAACGAATTTCCGAACTCCGTTCTGTTCGCCCATCCCTAGTGGCAACACATACCAAAAACCCTGGTTTTGAATGGCCGAACTTGGTTCGGAAGTTCGGAATTCGACTGAACTTGGTCTGTTCGGTCGACGGAACCGAACTTCCGAAGCGAACTCAAATTTCAAACCGAACTGAACCGAATTTCTGAACTCGAATTTCAAACCAAACCGAACCGAAATTCCGAACTCTGTTCTGTTCGCCCATCCCTAGTTGCAGGTGATCTGCTTATAACTGTAGGTGATGGGGAGAGGAGGGCACCGTGTTGGTGGATGCATGGACCACAGCAGCCACTGGGTCTGTTTAAAATGGACGCAGGCAGGGCTGCAAATGGGCAGACACGGAGGTGCAGCCCCACATCCATACGAAAGCCTCGTATGCGGCCGTTGGAGCTTACACAAATTTTCAACGTGGCCCCAGGAGGGAAAAGGCTCCCCATTCCTGAGTAAAGGAGTGCAGTGGAGGCAGTCCAATTTGGAACGGGGAGTCCATTCTGCCACTTGGTGTCCCATGGCTTCTCCATAAAATAAACATGAAAGGGCCGAAATTAAGGAAGAATTCACCTCAAAGGCCATCTTTGCACAGACGACCCCCCTTCCCCCCCCAGCTGAGTGTGCAGTGGTGGGGGCATCCGTGCGAACAGCACAGCAGGTGCAGGGATGGGTATCCGCCTGCGGAAACACCACGGGTGGTGAGTGGAGATGGGTGTGTTCTCCCGGCATACACCCAACTCCACCCATCACTCACCCATGGAGCCATCCAAAAAAACAGAGGAGGCTTCATGGGTGAAAGTGGGTGGAGATGGGTGTGGACCCATGGAAAAGGGTGCACACCCACCTCCACCCACCGTGGCCGCACACCCATCCCCCCACCCCACCCACCGCTGTCCGTGGAAAAAAGGCCAAACTCTTGCTGGAAAGGAAAAATGTTCCCCTTGGTCCTCCTGCTTCTACACCAGGATATGTGCGCACACTGCAACTGAAGAGGATCCCATGCATTGGAAGAACCCCCCAGAAAATGAATAAACTTGAATTGACAATGTGGGTGTGAGAAGCTCTGGCCTAAAATATGGGGCTTTGAAAGAGGGAGGCCCCCGGCCAGAGGAGGGGCCTGCAATAAATCAAGAGTAGGTCCACCTCACCATTATGGAAGAGACTCCAACATTCCTGCATCTGGTGCTTCTCCTAACCCCCCTGCCTAATTGCCTTAGGAGTGGGAACCCCATTCGCTTTCAATGGGCTCCAGCCTGTCGCCTTTTAAGAGAACTTATGCCCCTGAGTCTTGGAGGAAACTCTGGGGGGAAAGGTGTGTTGTTTTTAAAAAATCCTGTGGGGCCTGAAAGCTTGCATCCTTTCGCCAACAGAAGTTGGTCCAATAAAAGAGACCATCTGAGCTACAGGAGGCTCCATCTCTAGAAAATATCCTAGCATGGATAAGGTCCCTCCTTCCTCAATGCCGATCTCTTCAGTCAAGTTTCCCCTTTCTCCTCACCCGAGAGTTGCCACCTATGCAAACGGTCAAGGAACACTTATGAAAAATACAGGTTCCAGGCCCTTCAACATGCCCTCCTTATAAGTGTTCCTTCAAAATCTGGATTGGTGGCAATCTTACCACACCCCCATAGATTCCTCAGTTATAACTGCCTACCCTCAGGATACAGGCCAGAGGCACAGCTAGATTAGAAGGTGCCCTGGTGCAGAAGATGGAATGGGCCCCCCTATTGCTCCCTCCCAACAGTAAGAGACACAGCCGCACTTGGGAGTATGCCCCCGCCCCCCAGTTTGTGGGTCCCAGTATCCTTGAGATCCTCCTCCTCCCTGGTAACTAAGCCAGAGTTAAACACATGTACCTGAAACTTCTCAGCTTCATGGATCCATCCCTGCCTCACCCTACATGCCTCTCCCCTTGTCCTTTCTAGATTGTAAGCCTCTAGGGGCAGGGATCTGTCTCCGATCATGATTGTTCAGCACCAGACACATGGTTGGTGCTGTATCCAGTGGATGAATTCAAGCCTTTTCCTTGCTAACTTGAGCTGAGTTCAAGGTACCTTGACTATATTAGGATTTTAGCTCTCGCTGGTTAGCTTAAACACAGAACGAACAAACAAACAAAACAGCCACCCCTAAAAGATAATATTCCATTTAGTTCAATGGGGTTTGAATTTCCAAACTTTGTTCGGAAGTTCGGATCGAACTTGAATAGTTCGGTCGACCGAACCGAACTTCCGAACCGAACCGAATTTCCGAACTCGCTTCTGTTCGCCCATCCCTAATAATTCCACATGGATGCTGATGAGCTCTGGTTCCAATAGCTGGGAACTTACCCAGACTGCTTCAGGGTAGTAGTATTAACAGACAGGACAGTGGAGATAAGGATGGTAGGTCGCCGTGGAGCAAATTAATGCTAGGGCAACACATTTGCTGTTTTCAGACGGAACCAGAACTGGCCACCCCAGACCTGCTCCAGGGTGGCCAGATGCATATCCCCCGAGTTCAACCCCACCTGGGCCAGGTTTACATGGACTCGGTGGCGGCGGCTGCGCCACACAGCACTCCCCTCCCCCACACCATAGAGTTGTGGGCAGATCGTCTGATGCTCTAGGCTGCCGCCAGCAACTCTATGGTGTTGCTCGGGGCAGCCACCGATGGAGAGCTGAGCTGCAGGCCACCATCTGCCAAGCAGATGGACTGCAGCTCTGCCTCAGGCCGGTGCCTGGGGCTTGGGTGCGCCACTCTCCTGCGGTGCTCTGGGATGTTCCTGAGCACCACAAGTGGGGCTGGAGCAGCCTGTTCCACCTCTGCTCTGCCTGCAGATCTGGCGACAAGCCTTGGATGGACGGTCCACCTGGGGGTGAGGCGGAGCAGAGGCAGGCCCTGCCATCCGTCTGTTTACACCCATTGAGTTGGGAGTTTGCCGTGACAGAGCAAGGCTGTGCCTGGCCTGAGTGCCTGTTCCAATAATGACCCCCTCAAAGGGCAAGACGGTGGGGTATGCCTAAGCAGCCGCCTTCCAAAGGGGGCTCCTAGCCAACCTTGGCAGGTGCTCGGCCACCCCCCACAAAGGTGGTGGTGCTACCCTGGCTTCCAGTGTGGGGCCACCCCTGCCCACTCTTAAAACTCCCTCCTTGGCAGGGTCCTTTGTAAGCAGCCTGAGTGTCAGTAGGAAATTTTCAGAGTGAGCAGAGGCAGAGTGTCATCCCCCGCCCACTCTGAAAATTTCCTAGTGGTGTTCTGGCCACTTACAAAGGGCCCCTCCCCATGGAGTTCGGGGATTGGACTCAACTGAGCCCCGTCCCTCCATGGTAGCTGCACTCATGGGAGTTTGCATGAGTACAAGGAACTTGGAGCAGACACACAACCTGTGGGTGTTACTACATGATGTTGTCAATGCTATTGACAGACGTGGATGGGGGCAGGGCACCAGCTGCAGCACAGGGACAGAGTCAGCCTGCCCCGTGTCCCTCCCCTCATCCCGTCCCTGGCCAGGTCAAGCTGGGGGAACATTTGGTTCCGTCCCCATACCTGACCTGGCTGGGAGTGCTGCGGTAGGCATCCCACCCCCAGGTGTGCAGTCGCAGTCGTGGCTCCATGTACGTTATCAACCCTGTCTTACATTCATGGCTGTGACCAGTCCTTCATTTATAAGGAAGAGAGGTTTTGGGACTCAAGACTGATTCAGAGAAGTCCCACACATTGACCATACAAGCATGGAGGAGGGGGAGGGAGGAATTTAATGGGGTCACAGTCGAGCTATCCTCCAAGGCTCCATGACTCCCTCATCTCCTCTTCCTTTCCCTACTTTGGCAGCCCTCGTTTAGGGCAAGATTAAGCTTGATGGAGCTGGGACAGGCATTGCTGCAGGCATCTGATCAGCTGTTTGGTGGCACTGATGATCAGCAAGCACCCTGACAGGGGAGGGACTGGGGCTGTCTGGTGCTTCTGCGTTCAGTTGTGGATGGGAACTTACAGATCAGCAGCAGCGGCAGAGTCAGGAAGAGGTTCCAGGTTGGTGGCTGTGACATCCCTAATTAATCATGGCTGTGACAACTTCATTATGTGATCATATGGTGGTGGGGGGGGGGGGGATGTTCCAATTCTTTCTGATGGGCCCCAGCTAGAGTTGGAAAGAGTCCCTGCAAAAGTGGGTATTCAGATACCCCATGTCCCGGAATTCTGGTCCCGATTTTTCAGTTCTTCATCCCAATATTTCCAGTTTTCTTTATTTATTGCTAATCAGGGTGCCCAATCAATGACCGAATACCTCCATGTGGCCCTCGAAAATGTGGGTATTACCTGCGGCTACTAAATTAGACCGCGCCCCAGCAGAACCAAGGAGCCCTTGCCTTGTAGGATGGGACCTTTGGAAGCAAGTTCAATAGTCAGACAGATGCACAAGTCTCCCGTGTAAGTTCCGGTATCTTCACTGCAACGCAACTGAGAACAAGGTTTGGGCACTGAAGATATTTCCCTCTCCCCCACCTCTTTCTCTTGCCTTTTAAAAGAATAGGGTCCAGAGACCGAGTGTGGTCGCCATGTTGGTTCCAAGTGGCAGGGAGACAAAGTGGTTGGAATGCTATATTTTATTGGAGCCACTGTTGTTGTTGGAGATAAGCAGACTTTCGGGCCACACAGGACCCTTCCTCAGGCATGGAACGTAGCCGGTAGAAATATAAAAAACAGGGGAGAGGGTGGAAGACTTGGATCTTGCACTCTGAGACACTGCTCTAGGAAAGGGCTCCCTTCAGCAGAGTTACAATGAGCTGCAGGCAAACGTCCATGGCATTCCCATGCTGGAGACGCAGGCGAGCGTCAATGCAGTCACACACTGCCAGCAATATTGGACTAACTTCAGTGGAGTTCAAACCGGCAAAAGTGAGCTGAGAATCGGACCCTAAATACTTACAAATCAGCTTAAATTTCAGCCCTCAGTCCTAAAAAGAATAGCCAGACCTTGCAACCGTTCGACTGCAGAGTCTTTCTCTCCCAACCACCCCCCTCCAGTAGGGCAGACACGCTGGTAGATTTATTCCTTTCTTAAACACTTTCTCACTGACAAAGCAGGACAAAATAGATTCCATGCACACACACACCTCCCTAAAATCTAAGAGTTATTTTATTTTTAGATTTACAAAATTTGGCCCCTTTAATTTAAAGTTGTTGGTGTTTTTTTTGGTGGTTTTTTTTTTTTTAAAGGAACGTCTTCCAAAGCTCCAGCCCTTAATCTGTTTTGGGGGGCCTCCATGAGTTTCCATAGCACTTTACAAAAGATCTTTATTGGAGAAAGGATTGGACAAACTTTCCTTATATGTGTGGCCCTAGTCATTAATTGCTCCTCTCTTCTTTACCGAGGACTTATTCCTATGTAAATACCCTTGCATAATGTTACAGGCTATTGTCCGACCAGCGCCAGCCAGTCGCCACTTGGAAGCGGGTTTTTTTAATTTTTTTTTTTTTTTTTATTTCAAGCCGCCGCACAGAGAATGAAAAGATGTCTGGGCTTAAAGCTGTTTACCAACTGGGCCAAAGCTGCGGAGTGGCAGAGCCGAAGAAAGCCCCAAGGAACTGCGGGGACATGCTTTGACAATGCAAGCAGCCATTTTCAGTTGAGTTATTAACCTATCCTGAAACTCTTCTAATCTATCCCTCTTTTAAAGAACAAATGCACGGCACCAAACATGAATGAGCCAGAACTATTAAGGAAGAAATCCTCTAAAGGGACTATTGAGTGCAACATAGGTTTGTAATCATTTTGTCTCCGTCGCCCACTACCGACATTATCAACGACGATAATGCTTGCTCAGTTGTGGCGGATTGTCTTGTAATTAAACAACAGTGGCGTACTGTAAAAGAACATTAAGCCACGCACGAGATGCCGGGTGGCTTGGAGCAAGCCACTGATAGGATCGTGTAGGAAACGACAAGGAATTACACGTAAACTTTTCCAAATCCCTCGACTTCGGAGCCTTCACGTTGATGTGAGCTGTCGTGGGGATCAGCGACTCTCGTGGGTTTTAATGCAAATCTTGCCATGGGGGGGGGGCTTTTGAAAGCTGGCATTGCAAGACTCTTTTTCACTTGAGGTGAAATTGAAGTTATTTAGTGGCAGGAAGCAACTAGAAAATGTGACTGCGAGGCAAATAAAAAGTCCCCCCCCCCCCTGCAATTTTTTTTTTTAAAAAAAATCTCAACAATTTTCATTAATACTCATCATTCTTGGGAGGCCTAGCTCACCATGCTTGCGCCCCTAGGGTCCGCAAACCCTTGCCATCTTCCAATTCTTTATTTAAAGTCGATAATGTGTTTTAGACTCTGAGCAAGAGAGACACAGGAGAAAAGAAAGCAGGAAGGAAAGCTGAACTGATGGAAACCTTGTCCTTTTGTGCTGCAGGCTACTATCTTTGTAGTGACTTAATGGCCTCACAATCTACATAGAGTTGGCATTAGCCTTAAGAAACTCTTGACTATTTGCATGCATATTAGAATCCAATGAGTGCTTAATAAGTGCATATATATGACAGAGGAAACATCTCATTGCATAGTTAAAGCGACAGAAAAACACCGAGGAAAGCAAAGCCTAGAGTTAATTACCATTACAATACAATCAAGTACAGCAGTCATAGCTAAAAACCTTTTCTATTAAGGCTACACTGCTCAACCTTCCCTCTGCAGGTCAGCTCCAGCGCTGATAACCTCTCCAGCAGACAAATGCATGCAAAATTGGCTCTTCTAATTAAAAGCTCACAGAGGTGGGGAGAAATACCAGCACACTGGGTCTGGCAAATGATTACTCCCCCTCAAGCTGATGAAGCTCGAATGTGTTTCTGCTGTTTGCTCTGGAAGGAAACTGAGTCACTTACCATTTCAATAGGTTAATCAATTGGCAATTAAAGGGAGAAATTGGTTAACTCTGGCCACAATTAACATGACACTCTATTAAGTACACTTTCTAATTGCCACAGCTGCGAGTGAAAATTAAAGTCTGTGTCTAAGCATCTAAATAGGTTGTACTATTTTTCGGGCGTTGTTAAGGAAATGGAGGGGGAGGTGGCAGAAAGCCTAATTTTATTTTTATGCATTTGCTAGAGTGGGGGGGAGGTTCCCTGCCGGCCCTGTAGAATATTGAGTTCAGAAATACTCTGCATTTTAATGGTTTGTTACTTCAGCCCGTCCTGGTTGTTTGAATCTAAAACTTTTTTTGGCGATGGTTAAAAAGATGGTATGCAGTGAAAGATGTAGTTAAAAGTGGCCTTGTTAGAGTTATTTGTAGTAACTCTGGCTTCTTACATCCCAGAGGAAGTGCCCTTGCGTGGTCTAAAAGTTTGCATTTCCTCACCCAACAGAAACTGGTTCAATAAAAGAGATCCTCGGAACTACGTTGTCTCCATTCAAGAGTAAACAAATATCGGATACAAATTCCCTAGTCAACCAAACTGATTAGGTTCCGATGATGCAGATACGAAATTCTGTCCGTTTCCTTTTTCTATGGGTATTTGTTTTGGGATTTCATGTTTTGGTTACTTATAGCATTATGATGTTTATTTGGGTAGTTTGGTTACTTCATTTTGGCGCTACTGTGCATGCGCAAAAGCTGAAACAAACCTAAACAAAATGAGTGACATAATCCCAAAAAGTTGCTATACGAGTACTCATTGTGGTTGCAGCTATTATTTGAATATTAAGAGAGCTGTCGAAAAATACAAATAATATTTGCACATTAAACAACATCTGTTTGTTTCATCACTCGCCTCCGTTAAAGATCTAGCTATAGGCATCAAGGGTGTGCAGTACACACGTCATTCATTTTAGGTTTTGTTTTTTTAAAATCCTTCATTTTCAGGGGTTTTCATAAACCAAAATGTTCATTTTGAGGTTTTGCTGTTGTTTTTTGTTTATTTATTATTTATTATTATTATTAATAATAATACTACTAATAATTAATAATAATATTATAATAATTTTAAAAAACAGGGTGCATGCGCAAAATGCTTGCCGGACCCTTCTGCGTATGCGCAGCCCTTTCCCAAGATGGCACCATTTTAATTTTTAATTTTTATTTTTATAACAAAAATGGACACTTTTTTCTTTGTTTTCATCCATTTTCATTACTCTTGTTGTCTATCATTTTCATATTTTAATTACTAACACAAACGGGGCTTCATTTGTTTTATTAATTTAAAAAATGAAAACAACGTGCACACTCCTATCCACAACATCCTTTGGCAAATTATCTCACTATCTAGGCATGGCCAGCCCAGGGAGGAGTAACTTCCCCCTCCCTCCTGCTGCCAGGGACTCCTTTTCAAATTAGTTCTAAGCCAGATACGGGTTGAGGAGAGTCACTGGCTGCAGAGGTGCAATCACAATTCAAGGGTAGGGTCTTCTCTGCAGGTTGGATCCAGAAAGTAGAAGGAGGCATCGTAGAATCATAGAATTATAGAATGTTAGAGTTGGAAGGGAGGTCATCTAGTCTAAACGCCGACTCAATGCAATGCATGGGTTATAGTTGTCCCATGGTCCAGGGGTTCCCCGCTTCAGTTTAGAGTTTTATACCACTTTCACACGTCACCTGGTGGTGGTGGTGGGGGACTGCTGTCAGAGCAATAGCAGCTCTATTCTGATGGGAATTAGCTCACGTGAGAATGTAGTATTCTGATTTTATGCTGCGAGAACACCTGTCATTCTAAAAGTACCATTTGGGGGCCCTGGCATGCGTGAGTGTTCTTACGACATAAAAGTGTAATAGTGCATTCTCATGTGCGTTAATTCCTATCATAAGAGAGCCGGGACTGCTCTGATGGAAGTGCCCCCCCAGTAATGTGTGAAAGCAGCCTTAGGCTCTTAGACGCGGGCTAATATCATCTTAAGAGTCCACAAAGCACTTACTCCTGAGTTACCCCATTGAAGCCCAAATGGCTTACTGGGCTTACTATGGCGGCCATTGACTCCAGACTAAGGATGGACAAACGAGAACAAGGCAAAGCTCTCTCTACCCAACCCTATCCAGGTTCAGAGCCATTCAAAGATATACGTCGCTGTTACGTCTGAGTAGAAATTCCAAGAAACAGCTAGATGCCACTCTTGCAAAGGATGATGGGTATATTTAAGTGACCGCTGCCATTGTTGTCACTCTACAGATTGAACCATCTAGAAGTAGGAGGCCCTTTAGTTTGTGCTAAGAAGCTGAGCCCTACAGTCGGGCTATAACTGATTCATTGATCCTTCTTGAATCAGGCCCACTTAGAGCTGAAACAGGTACCTGATGTGGTACTGCTGGGTAATATTCACATTTTTGGGGTATCATTTTGGATATCCAAATCAGAACCCAAATACCATTTAAGTACACAGCACACACAAAAACCAACAACATTTCAATCTCTGGTGTTCGAGTACCTGAAATTAACCCAAACCCTGGGGAAAACCCTTGAAAAGTTTTCTAAAACCCAGGACCAGAAGTCGAAAACCAGGACGAAGCTGGTATATTTTGGTATGTTGGTCCCCGATCTACATCCGGTTTGGGTAGAGAAAAGGACCTGGAATTTTCAGGTCGATTTGAGTACCGGAAATTCAACAGCTCTAACCAGTTTTGCAAGGACTCATTTGAGCTCAAGGCTCACCCCACAAGTGGATTGCATTTTGCTTTCATACATAATTGCACCCATTTCATATTTTACATGGTAGTAAAACTAGGCAGTTGCATAAGTCTTGCAAGAGTGAGACCCTCATGAAGACAGATAAGCGCTCCCAGCCAGTTCTTGTGGCTTGCAAAGGCCATGCCCCCTGCCCACAACACCTATGAGAAACGGACTGCTGGCATGATTGGCTGTCTTACTTCATAAGGGCCGGGGCTCCATGGCCGCCCATTGCCACAGACCTATTTGGCTGGCCCCGCACAGGGCAATCCGGATTTCTCGGCAGTGATCCATGAGCGGCCATGAGTGAGTGGTCCATGGCTCGCAGGAGCGTACATCCCCCTGCTCCACCTTCAGATGGGCCGTCAGATGTGGGGCTCCTGGGTGGCCACGCGGGGTAGCATCTCATGTTATGGAACTCCCTTCCCCTGGAGGTTTGTTTGAGCCCGAGCCTGGGTGTTTTCCAGAGGTGGAACAAGTCACGACCTTTTTGTTTGTAAAGGCATTTGGCAGGCAGGGATAGGGGATGAGGGCTTGGGGGGCGGGTTTGCGGTAGGGTTGTGAAGTGGGGCTTGGATGTGGGACATGGGGAGGTGGTATTGGGTGGGTTTCTTGGGGTGTTGGGTGTTTTGGGGTGGTTTCCACTTTTATGGACTTTTAAATATGCTTTTATACATGTGTTATATCTTATGTTTATAGTATACTTCATTTGTAAGCCACCCTGAGCCTTTTTAGGGAAGGGTGGGATAATAAATTTGAATAAATAAATAAAAATTTTGAGCACTCTTTGGGTAACTAGGACTTCATTCCATGATTTTCCCTGGAAACAGATTCAATGGCAGTGCTCTGGAGTAAGTGTCTTGTGGATTACGGCCTAAGTATAGAACATGGGACAAATACCTTTAAATGCTTTCCCCCCAAAATCATTAACTCCCCTCCACAAATGTTTTGTTCATGGAAACTGGTAGCCAGTTTTGGTATAAAAAACCCACAGAAGTCCACAGCATTTCAGGACATTTTGGTGGTTGCAAGAATGCACCAAAAGCTAATTTTTATTTATTTATTTAATTATTGAATTGCTTTATTTATTTATTTTTGAGGAGGGTAAGGATTGCGACCAAAATGTACTCCAAACCTATTTTTATAGTGTTTTTTTCTAATTCGGAATTTTTCAGCAACTAAACATCAAGTTGAAACATTCTGAAAATTTTCGCCAAAAATCTGACCTCCCCACCAAATTCACCTCAATTCCCTCCCCCCCTCCCCCCACAAAAAAATCAATTTTTAAAAAAGGCTAATTTTTGTCACAGGTATTTTACCTTTGGAACATTTCAACTACCTCTAAATAATAAAATATTTTGTCCAGATTCTGTTGGTCTCTTTTAGGCGGCTTTCAGACCTCCCCCCCCGCCCCCCCCGCCCCAATCCACCCACCCCCGCTGCATATTCTGGCTGCAGGAGGGAATGCACAGCCAGAATATATGCGGGGATTGGCTGGTCTGAAAGCCCTTGCCGCCCCACCCCCACCCCCCGTGCGGCTTTGCCGGTACACACGCACAGGGATGTAGAGCTGGATTTCCTGCTCTGCATCCCTTCGTATGTCTGATGGCAAAGCCATGCACGGAGTGGGGGGGGGGCTTTCAAACCGGCGGCACCCCACACACATTCGGGCTGCACATCCCCACCCCACCCCCGCAACACAAATATGCATGTGAGGGGGGGGGGCATGTCTGAAAGTGGCCCAAGAGTACTTCAGCTACATTTGCTCCAGGAGCTTACCCCTTATACCATGCCTGTCATGTGTATTCAGACTGTAGGCTTTCCAGGGCAGGGACCATTCTCCTAACATCAGTTTGGTGTCTTGCACAATGGGGTCCTGATCTCAATTAGAGTCCTTAGCTAAGCTTCTGCTGTGATGATGATGAAGAATCGCCCTTTACCAGTATTAGGGTATTTTCAGACGTTACGAGATCACAGTGAACCACGGTGAATACCCACCTGTGGTCACTGTGCCTCGAACGTCTGTTTGGCGGCCGCCAGATGTTCGCCACGGTCAATCTGCACATGGGGTCAATTTCAACCACGCTTCCCGGGCTCCCCGGGGGACTTTCCCGGGAAGTGTGGTGAAAGTGATCCCCGGCGGGGACAAAAAAAAAAATCACGTCTGGTCGGGCACCACGGCCCGGGATCACCGGCGGGATTCCGGGCCATGGTGAATTTGGCCAGATGCTGCGGCTGCATTGGCCCCGCCGCCCGCCCATCTCCCCAGAGGGCGGGCGGCGGGGAGTGTGGAGGGGGGCGGGGCCGTGCAGCTGCACGTTGCGCCGCGCGGCCCTGCCCCCTCCCAGATTCCCCGCCGGGATCCCCCAGCACATCTGATACGGCGTGATGGGGTCATCCCGGTGGGGGATGAATGGGTTGTTTTCAGTACGGGGCCAACTGGCCCCGTAACGTCTGAAAACACCCTTAGAAAATGAAAATGTGACACTACACTGGGACACAGTTATTACTAGGGACAGCTCAGTAGCACGCAGTTGACCTGATATAGTATAAGCGAGTAAAAAAGCCCAGGAATGTGCTATTGGTTAACACTGCCGATGCCACAACTTGCAGAAGACCACTGAAGAGAAACTACCAAAAATTATGTATTTACTTATTTTGATTTTTATCCCGCCCTGTCCCTGAAGGCTCAGTGCAGCTAACAACATCATAAAACATAAAATAGAAAATAAAACCCATAAACCCCAATAAAATGCTTATAAATCCCCACACACACACATACACACACACACCAGGATCTACCACTGCCTGATTAACGCCTGGCCAAATGATTACATCTTGCACTGCCTTCAGAAGATGCCCAGTCTAGGGCTTAGCTGAACATCCAAGGGAAGGGAGTTCCAAAGCCGTGGAGCAGCAGCCACTGAGAATGCCTCTGTGCAGTGCACCCAGGTCGTGTGGACCTGGGCCAAAGGTAGAACTTGCAAGAGGGGGCTCCTGGATGATCTTAAGAGCCATGGATGGATGGACATAAGGAGGAAGGTGGTCCGTTAGGTATGCAGGTACCCAGGCCAGGCAAAGTAAAATGGTTTGATCCTGCTCCCAGGGCTTTATAAGTCAAAACCAGCACCTTTGAATTGTGCCTGGAAAGCTATAGGAAGCCAGTGCTGACTTCAGAGCACCGGTGTAACGTACTCCCGGCGACTCCTCCCCGAAAGGAGCTGCAGCTTCTAAACATTCATTAAGGGCAGCCCCACGTAGAGCGTCCTGCAATGCATTTGCAGCTCTGGCAGGGCTAACTCGTGAGTTGTGAGGTGGCAGGGGTCAAGTTCACAACCTGGAGTTAATCCTGCCAGGGTCCGGGGAAAGTTTGCTTCCGCCTGTGGTAAATATTTAGTGGGAGGGACAAATGTGGCGCCACCATGGGTGGTCGTGCCAGGGTAAGCATGGCCACCCATGGGAGCATCATGTCTAAAAATACCGAACCAATTCCAGGATCATCTATAACAAAGAAAAATGGTCTGATCCTGCTCCCATCAAACCCAATGGGAGTTTTGCCATTGACTTCAGTGGGTGCAGTCTAAACATATATAGTTTTAATTGCTAACTCTTTCTTTTTAATTATGGCTCCATTTGGTTAGGATTTTCCTTCAATCCCTCATTTCCCCTAAAGCAAACACCAGGGCACATTCTAACCCCAGCGGTGACATTTATTAATAACACCCTTGGCAAATAAAGGGGAAAAAATCATTAGGCTATATTAGGCGCTAAAATATTTTCCCACAGCAAAGGCTAATTGATAAAGCCAATCAGACGCTATGGTGCAATTAATTTTAGGATAAAAACAAACATTAATGCAAAACAAAACCAGGATCATGTATGGTTTTACGCTGCCTGGGAGCGTCTCGTACACAGTTGGAGAAGAGAGACGCTGAGAAATTGTCCGCAGGAACACTTAGGCATTATGAGAAGGAAAATGAAGGAGTACACAAGGAAGGCCCCCATTCTGCAAAATCTCTCACACATTGCAAACTTCAGCCCTGCAGACCAAACAGAGCCCTACGGCACCAATCTGGTCCCATTGGGCTCAGTTCAGTGTGAGAGCCTTTCCAGCTTGAGCTGAAATGGGGAGATCATTTCCTACCCATGAGGTAACACCCACATTTGTTGCTATCGTTGCCCAAATACCAAGTTGGCTATCTGATTATCCAAAAAGACTGTGTATTAACACTGTCGCATTACCGACTTACTGTTTTACTGGTCGATAAATGGTAAATCGGAAAACTCAGGACAGGGGGTCAGAAAAACAGCACCGGAAGTTAACAAATTGTTACAGAAGTAAAAAAATCGGTACAAAATCCTGTAAGTCAGTGCATCGGGTAAAGCCAAAGGTGCCACCCGGGTACTGATGAGTACCCGTTGTTACTGGTTTGAGTGCCGTAATTCCAAACGGGTACGTATCGTTGTGTGGATCCTTGTTTCAGCTCTCCTCCCAGCCCAAGTCCCCCAGATTTGGGCAGGGCTCCCTGTGGGTAGAAGGCCTGCCCCAATGAAGCACTTGCTAACAAAGGGTAATGGAACCCCTTGAGGCCAACTTGTATAGTGAGAAAAGATTATACATATGAACCGTTTCACTTGGGAAAACTAGATCAAGAGACACCATCCAGAAAAGGGATGGTATTGTACCTATGACACTATAGGGTGGGGGTGGGGAAACTTTTCCCTCCTGGGGGCCCACTTAAAAAACGTGCGCAAGCTCCGAGCGCCGCACAGACGTTGGGGCAGGGACGCACTCCAGGAAAGGAGGACCCAAATCATGGATCTATGCCATGGAACTGTCTCCCTAGCCTTGCTTGCATGCCCTCATCTTTACTCCCTTCCCCTGAGCTCGGTTTTCCAGTGACTGAAGGCAAGAACTGAATCCAAGGGCCAGATCCAGAAAGTGGAAAGGGACCACATAAAAACTTGTCACGGGCTGCATTTGGCCCCCAGGCCTGAGTTTCCGCATCCCTGCTGTAGGGATAGGCTAGGTTGGCTCAGAGCAAGGGCCAGGACTCAAATCAGGGGTAAGAACATAATAAATGCCATACTGGGTCGGACCATATCCAGGAACTAGACAGAGGCCAAAGAACAAACATTTTCCAGGCTGCAGGCCAGAGATTCTCCAATAGAGCAAAACAGATACCTCCTTTACTACCCACCAATAATACCCACAGTTTCAACTAGTGTCAGGAGCCCAACGGGTTACCTGAGTATGATCAGGCAGGCACCCAAATAACTGAAAATACCATGTATTACCTTGTGACAGAGCACAATAACAAAGACTGGTTTAATGATACTGGCCCTTTGAGAAAAAGCCTAAACACTGCGCCTGAGGGTGGTGAGGGCTATAAAAGCCCATGGCTAACACGGAGGAGTTGTCAGTTGACGGAGTCACTTGGAGGAGGCAGCTGAGACGAGCACACCTCTCCAAGGGCTCTACTGACCAACACAAGACCCAGGAAGGGCTGAAGGAAGCCCCAGAAAGATATCACTTTAGCTGGAGGCTGGAGAAGGAAACCAGGCCTCAAGGACCGAGAGTACCAGGGCCAATGTGGGATTGTTCCTGTTTACATGGACTTTGAGGAGAAAGACTTTATGTTGAATATTAATGATTGAAGGACCCACCTTTGATGGGACAAGCCTTCCATCGGTGGGTACAAGGACTGGCTGTAGAGTGTATGTGTGGAGGCCAGCTACTGATCACTACTGTGATTGGCCACTGTCCGAAACAGGATGCTGGGCTTGATGGATCATTGGTCTGACCCAGTATGGCACTTCTTATGTTCTTATATTCTTACTAAATTGGGGTTACCCTGTGGTTATACCGAGGAGCAGCAGGCACCTTGAGTTTGTGCGACGGGTGAGCTACATTCCCCATAACTCTGAGAGATTCTTGGGGCTCCCCTTTGACATACCTTTACCACGTCACCAATGATTTACAGAGGAGAGCAGGCTCATGAGCAGTGATAGTCAAGAGACTTCATGACAAGTGATCACTTATGCCCTTCTGTTTTCCTTTTACCCAGGGGCGGAAGGTGCCAGATTGCCCCATGAGCATCTGGATCTGCAGGTTCATCTATACACAGATGAAAGGGTCACAGCTGGATTCAGAGCACCCAAGTTGCAAATGCGCATCTGGAGGAGGATATGGAAGCAGCCAATCCAGATGTATTGCCTTGGTAGGTTCCATAGGCTTTTGATATCCACTTGGTGGGCCACCAGCCATTACTTCTACGGAGGTACCGAGGACTCTGTCCTCAACTGGTTCTCCTCCTACCTTTCTGACCACTCCTTCAATGTATCTCTTCCTAACTCCTCCCCCTCCTCCTCCCTACCCCTCTCAGTCAGGAGGGGTAGGGAGACTCTGTCCTTGGCCCTCTCCTCCTCTCTATCTACACCCAATCCCTAGGCAAACTCATTGCCTCCCACGGTTTCCAATAACACCTTTACGCTGACGACACTCAACTCTCTCTCTCCACTCCTCCCTCTCCCCCTCTGTTCAAGCTCGTCTCACCAACTGTCTCTCTGATATCTCCCCCTGGATGTCTCAACGCTAACTCAAACTGAACATGGTGAAAACTGAACTCCTGATCTTCCCTCCCAATCCTTCCTTTCCCTCTTCCCTATCAATTACCATTGACAGGGTCTCCATTCTCCCTGTCCCCCAAACTTGCAGGTTGGGCTTCATCTTTGACCCACACCTCACTTTCAAACCCTACATTGACTCCGTTGCCAAATTCTACTGCTTCTCCCTCCACAACATTGCCAAGATCTGCCCTTTTCTGTCTGTCTCCTCTGCCAAAACTCTCCTCCATGCCTTAGTCATCTCACACCTCGACTATTGTAACGTCCTACTCGCTGGTCTTCCCCACTTCCACCTTTCTTCCCTTATCTCTGTTCAAAACTCTGCTGCCAGGATCATCCACCTAGCCCGTCGCTTTGACCACGTGCAGCCTCTCCTCTCCTCTCCCCACTGGCTCCCTCTTCCTGAGCGTATTCTGCACAAGCTCCTCGTATTCACCTACGAAGCCCTTCACAACCTCGCTCCCCCCTACCTCTCTGCCCTGATCTCCCTCCGAACCCCTGCTCGAGCACTCCGCTCCTCCTCCATCCCCTCCCTCACCCTCCCACGCCTCCCCTGCTCCCCAAACCACCTTCATTCTTTCTCCCTCACTGCCCCGCACGCCTGGAACTCCCTCCCTGCCCTCGTCCGCCTTGCCCCCTCCCTCCACACCTTCAAGTCTCTCCTCAAAACCCACCTTTTCCACTCCACCCTTCCGAACTCTTGCTAACCATTCCCACCAAGGATTATTCCCCCCCCCCCCCGTTATCTGCAAACTCCCAATTTACTGTAACCAAGCCAAGAATGTGTACCTGAGCTCTCGCATCCTCATGAATGTCGCATCCCTTGTCTCTCCCTCTGTTCCCCCTTCCCTGTCTCCCCTCCCCCTGTCTTTAGATTGTAAACTCTCAGGCAGGGACCATGTCTATCTTATTCTTTGTAAAGCACCAGGTACATCGCTAGCGCTATATAAATGCTCATAATAAAAACAATAATAATAAGGTTAGTTTAATTATGGGATGAGGTTAAAAGGAATTTCTGAATGTTGGGATGACATTATCCAGAGCTTGTTGCTGGCTGGGTGGCTTCAAAGACTTCCATAGTGAGTAGGGCTGAGAGGATTAATTGATTAGTTACTGCAGATCAAAATGGAGACTATACAAATAATTTTTAAAAAATAAGCAGCAACAAGAACAACAAAAATCAGTGAACACCGTCTTGCATATTGCTGAAGTCAGCGTGATTCTCTGAGTGGGTAGCAGTACACCAATGAGGAGAGGCTGAGAGATCTGGGTATGTTTAGCCTGGAAGAAAGAAGACTATGAGAGGAATATGATAACAACCTACCAGTATTTGAAAGGCTGCCATAAGGAAGATGGAAAACCACTGTTCTCTCTTGCTACGAAGGACAGGACAAAAGGAAATGGATACAAGCTGCAGAAAGGGAAACTTAGGACGCTTTCCAACATGCATTAAAATGTACTTATGAGTTCAGGTGGCGGGACGCGCATTCACATTAATTATTTATTAATTATTAATTATTATTATTATTATTATTATTATTTTAATCTTTTACCCTGCTCTTCCCGCCAAAGGCGGCTCAGGGCGGCTTACAACATTAAGAACAAAAAACCATAACCATAATCAATATAAAACTACATAATCATAAATACCGCCCCCCCCCAGCCCTACACCATTCCCCCAACCCTTTCTCCACCCCCAGTTCCCAACCCCCTAGCTTGCCCCATCCCCCTTAACGCCCCTGCTCCCCTAGCCCTCACTGCCAGAACCTAGTAAACAAAACGGTTCTGCACTGCCTCCTAAAGGCACCCAAGTCCGGACTTAAGTGAACCTCCCAAGGGAGGGATTTCCACAGTCATGGAGAGGCGGTTGAGAACGCCCTTCTCGTTGTAGAGACTAAGTTAAAAACTGGAACTTCCAAATAGGCATCCCCCACTGACCGCAAAGACTGCAATGGGACATAGTAGACCAGGCAATCTTCCAGATAAGTGGGTCCCAAGCTGTTTAGGGCTTTAAAGGTCAAACCCAGCACCTTGAATTGTGCCTGGAAGACAATAGGCAACCAGTGCAGATCCTGGAGCACCGGTGTAATGTGCTCCAGCAACCAACCCATCACTGTAAGGAACTAGGCCGTCACATTCTGCACCAGCTTCCGCTTCCGAACAGTCTTCAAGCGCAGCCCCCACATAGAGCGCATTGCCGTAGTCTAGCCTTGAGGTAATGAAGGCATGGATGATGGTCGCCAGATCCAAATCAGAAAGGAAAAGCTGCAGCCTCCTCACCAGATGGAGTTGGTGAAAAGCACCCCTGGCCACTGCTGCCATCCAGGCACAGCAATGAATCCAGGAGCACTCCAAGGCTGCGAACCTGAGTGACCAGGGTTTGCTGGACCCCATCAATAACTGGGATTCCAATCCCCCCGCAAGTCACAAGGCCGGCCAACCATCATCACCTCAGTCTTGTCAGGATTCAGCTTCAGTTGACTCACCCTCATCCAGTCCCCCGCAGCCACCAGGCAACGGGTAAGCACAGAGACTGCAGGACCTGGGTCAGATGACAAAGAAAGGTAAAGCTGGGTGTCATCAGTGTACTGATGACACCTCACTCCAAACCTCCCAATGATCTCGCCCAGCAGCTTCATATACACGTTGAACAAGAGGGGGGACAAGATGGAACCCTGCAGGACCCCACAGGAGAGATCCCGAGGCAACGATGAGCAATCACCCTTCAACACCTGCTGAGACCTCCCCAACAGGAAGGAATGAAACCACGCAAGAGTGGTCCTGCGCACCATCGCGAGGTCCCACTGTTAAGTCAACAACACCTCATGATCAACAGTATCAAAAGCCACTGATAGATCTAATAGGATTAACAGAGTAGAATTCCCCATGTCAGTCTCCAAGCGTAGATCATTGACCAAGGCCACAAGCACAGTCTCCATGCCATGCCCAGGATGAAACCCAGACTGGAGGGGGTCCAGGATTCTGAGAGCATCCAGATGGGTCTGAAGCTGACGCGTCACCACCCGCTCAATAACCTTCCCTAAAATGGGAAGCCTAGAGACAGGTCGACAGCTGGCAGGGGAGTCAGCATCCAAAGATGATTTCCTGAGCAGAGGCCAGACAATTGCTATCTTAAGGGAGCGCCATCCTCCATTACATCATGCCCAAGTTAGGTGAGACTTTGATAACGTCAGCAAGGCGCGCTGCATACGACTGAGGTTTTTCAATGCACTGACAAATGCGCTTGACTGACCTGGATTTTGCAACTTGGGCGAGTGCATTTGTCAGTGCAGTACTCAACACGGTAACATCAGGTATTGATTGGTACCTGATTTACAGGTTTTTGTCCCAATTTTCCGACTTTCTGTACCATTTTTTTTTACTTCAATGCCATCTTTCTCCCTTCCTGTCCCAATTTATCAGAGTTCTGGTACCAATTTAACCTGATAATGGTAACACCTGATATTTCAGGTAACGGGATGCCCAACTTGGTACCTGGGTACCAAACAGACTACTCAGACATATGGGTATTACCATCGGGTAGCAAATGTACTACCTGTTTCAGCCACATCTGTGGGAGTAGAAAGGATGGGACGGGGTGTGCATTCTTGGGGTTTGGGGAGACTTTTCTACATGTGATATTTGATATTTGAATACTGTGCCATTTTTGCATACTGTGCACTGCCTTGAGCATTATGGATAGGACGGGATATACATCCAAAAGGTAATGTAAAATAGAATGGACAACTGGAGGGGTAAAGGGTTAATGTTGGTGATATCAGTGGTAAGGACTGGCTGTAGTACTACTGGGCATGATGTGAAGGAGGACGGCAAGTCCCTGTTCCAAAGCCTCCCCCTTCCTGACTTCCCCTCAGGATCCCATGCAGGACGCCGGTTACAAATTACCAGCTCTTTATTTACACAAACGACAAGTAACAAAACCAAGCTGCAGCCTCCCGTCAGCAGAAATAAAGCAAAGTGTTTGCTTCCTGGGAGCCAGCCCTTTTTAGTAGTAATTATTTTTAAAACACTTTCTGTGGTTATTGCTTTGCAAGCCTTATTCAGTTGGTTGGAGAGTATGGGAACTGAGGCGGAGAGATTTTACTCTATCCAGTGAGCTCACAGGCTACTTGATTTTTTCACATATAGTGTTATACCTTAAAAAAGAGGTCATCTAGTCGAACCCCCTGCACTGAAGCAGGACTGATTTTACCTAAGCCATCCCCGGCATATATTTATCGAACCTTGTTTTAAAAATTCCCAAGGATGAGGACACCACAATCTTTCTTGTAGCCTGTCCCATGGGCCAACCATTGTATTCTTGTACTTAATTTTTTTCTTAAACATTTAATGGAAGATAGAACAAGAGGAAATGGACTTAAATTACAGCAATATTGGTTTTGGTTGGATATTAGGAAAACCTTCCTAGCTGTTAGAACTGTTGGGCAATGGAATAAGTTGCCCAATAAAGTTGTGGAATCTCTCTCCTTGGATGTTTTCAAAATCTCAAGCATCTGTGTGCGATGCTGAGTGTAGGCACAGACTATCCTGTCTTGGAGCAGGGAACTCCAGTACATGACCCCTGATTCCAATTCTACAATTAGATTAGTCTAACCTAAATCTGTTTTCTTATCAGAAATACAACCAGTAGGGATTGAAATACAATCAGAAATACAACCAGTAGGGATTGAAACCCGAGTTCGGGTTCGGTTGTTCAGTTCGACAGAATTTGGCCGAACATCCAAAAATAGCACTACCGATACCGAAATCAATTATTTTTTTTGGTATCAGTATCATTTGGCCCTGAAACCACCCTTGGTCTCCATCCCTGGTGCCAGGAAGTCTGCTTCTCAGCTGCCTCCCCCTTCCAGACACGTTTTTCCTGCCCCAAGTCATGTTTTTCCTGCCCCCAAACTCCTCCGAACTTTTCCAAACTGTTCGGCCGTTCGAACGTTCGGTTCAGACTTTCGATTTGGTCATCCAAACAGGCTGAGTTCAGCTCGAACTCCGAACATCCAAACCGTGTTCGCACATCCCTAACGACCAGGAGGTAGGGGTGTGCAGAAGGCACATCATTCGTTCTTGTGTTAATTTTCATTTACAAAAATTCCTTCATTTTCAGGGGGTTAGTCGAGGACTCTACTGTTCTTGTTTATTTTTTATTTTAAAAAAAATATTTTAAAACCACTGCGCATGCATAAAATGGCCGCTGGGAGGGACCACTCTGCACATGCATGGCTTTTTTCCAAAATGGCCCTGGCAGCCTCGGTGCCATTTTGGAAAAGGGCACACATGTGCAAAACAGTCCTGGCAGGAATTTGTGCGTGTGCAGTGATTTTTTTTAAAAAAATTAAATTATTTTTAATAAAATAAAACAAAAAAATAAACATTTATTTGTTTATTTATTTATTTTTAAAACTTATTACCCCGCTCCTCCTGCCACAGGCAGCTTGGGGCGGCTTACAACAATCAAAAACAATTAAAACAAATCATAAAATGGAGGAAACAGAAACAACACACCCCTCTACCCCCCACTCCCACCCCCATCACCCCTCTCCCCTGCCAAATGCCTGGAGGAACAGCCAGGTCTTACAACGTCTCTGAAAGGAGGGGAGGTCTGGGGCCAGCCGGGCCTCCACTGGAAGGGAGTTCCACAGGCGCGGCGCAGCCACCAAGAACGCCCTCCCCTGCATGGCCCCCCGAGAAACCCAGGGCACCTCAAGCAGGGCATCCCCGGATGACCACATGGGTCAATCCAGGACACAGGGAGTGAGGTGGTCTCGCAGGTAGGCAGGGCCCAGGCCGTTTAGGGCTTTATAGGTTAAGGTCCGGGCCTGGAAAACCACCGGTAGCCAGTGCAGAGAACGGAGCACTGGGAACATGAGAATGGTGAGAACGGTATTACCGTGAGAATGGTATTACACAGAGAATGGTGTAATATGCTCCCGGAGGCCCACTCCCACTAGGAGAAGGGCCACCGCATTCTGCACCAGCTGCAATTTCTGAGCTGTCACCATGGATAGCCCCACGTTGAGTGGGTTACAGTAGTCTAATTCAGAGGTGATGAAAGCATGGATGACTGTGGCCAGGTCAGAGTCCAACACAAACGGTTGAAACTGTCGCACCAGATGCAACTGGCGGAAAGCACTCCTCGCCACAGCCTCCACCTGGAGATCCAGGTGCTCCTCAGTGCACAGCTAGGGGTGCTCCTCAATGCACAGCTCCACCTGGAGATCCAGGTGGAGCTGTGCATTGAGGCGGACCCCTAGAATCTGTAACTGGGAGGTCAAGGGAAGACAGACCCCATCAATGATGGGGGCTACCAATTCCATTGGATTACCCACTAACAGCACCTCCGTCTTGTCAGGATTCAGTCGCAGTCGATTAGTCCAATCCCCCACAGCTGCCAGGCACTGAGTCAGCACCGAGACTGCCGGGCCTGGGTCTGTTGATAAAGAGACACAGTTGGGTGTCATCCGCATATTGATGACACCATGCACCAAATCCCCATATCACCTCGCCGAGCAGCTGCATATACATGTTGAACAGGATTGGGGACAGAACAGAACCCTGTGGAACTCCACACAATAGGTCTCGGTATGATGAAAAACAGTCCCCGAGAACCACCCACTGGGTTCTTTCAGTCAGGAAAGAGCAGAACCATTCAAGAACAGTCCCACCCACCCCTGGACAGTCCCGCAGGCATGTCACCAACATCTCATGATCAACGATATCAAACACAGCTGAGAGATCAAACAGGATCAAGATGGTCGAATGACCCCAATCCATGTCTTGGCCAGGTCAACTACCAAAGCCACAAGCACAGTCTCGGTGCCATAACCCGGACAAAAGCCAGACCGAGAGGGATCAAGAAAACCGATGCAATCAAGATGCCCCTGCAGCTTCTGAGCCACTACCTGTTCCTAAAAAGGGAAGGTTAGAGACAGGGGAGTCAATGTCAAGTGATGGTTTCTTGAGCAGAGGCCACACCACTGCCTCCTTGAGACAGCTCAGCACTCTGCCCTCCCGCAGGGAGGCATTGACCATCCCAGTCAGCAATGGCCCCATTGTCTCCTGGCAGATCTTAACCAGCCAGGATGGGCAAGGATCTAATTCACAAGAAGTGGCCCTGACCACCCCAAACACATCCACCCTATCAGCGGGTGTCACCAACTGAAACTGATCCCAGAAAACCGGACATGATGGTGCTTCCATAACCTCTGGTTCCCCTAGTGTAATAAATGCTGCATCAAAATCGTGGTAACTATGAGTGATTTTGTCCACAAAATAATCCACAAACGTGTCACAGTGGGCAGTAGATGACTCCACTTCAAGGCTGAGGGAGGCCGAACTGGCCAGCCCCCGCACAACCTGGAACAGCTCTGCTGGATGGGATTTTGCTGATGCTATGAGAGCAGCAAAGAACTCCTTCTTTGCTGCACGCATAGCCATGGCGTGGGCTCATAAACTGACTCTATGCCGCAAACTATCGGCTTCAGCACTCGAACAACTCCACCGTCACTCCAACCGCCGCCCATCTCGCTTCAGCAACCGCAGCTCCTTGGAAAACCAAGGAGGTCTGTGGAGCTGCTGCCTGGGCAGCGGATGCCTAGGAGCCGTCTGACCTCAATGGCCTCGGTCAGCAAGGTGTTCCACAGCACAACGAGGTCATTGATGAGATGGTTGTCAAGGTGAAGGTCAGAGGGCATTTCCCCCATAGCATTCTGGAACCGTTCTGGTTCCATCATCTTCCAGGGGCGAACCATCCAAATTGGTTCAACAGCCTTCCAGGGGCAGACGTGCACTAGGAGCAAGGTCTGCAGGAGGTGTAATGGTCTGTCCATGACAAGGGCACAGCTGATATCTATCTCCCCCACTAACAGAACACCTGCCTCAAGGCCGGTGCAAAACACAAGGTCCAAGATGTGTCCTCCCTGACTTGTCAGGCCAATAATCATCTGGGACAGGCCCATGGTTGCCATGGCGGCCATGAACTCATGCTCAGCTCCCCCAAAGGCAGTGTCAGCATGAATGTTGAGGTCCCTATTGTCTTTGAGGACCGCAACACCACCCTTGACACCACCTCTGCTAGAGCATGCAGAGAGGCCAGCAGCACTCCCAAACTGTCACCTGCCAAATCAAACACAAGATGAAGACCTTCAATACCCAATATGGATTGCACCGGATACCTCCTCACAGACCATTCCTCCTTAAAAATAATAGCTATGCCGCCCCCCCCCCCCGTCCCCCGACTGTGGCTGGTGCACGGAATACCCAGCCAGAACAAGATCAGCCAGAATAGGCCCTGATTCATTGTCCAGTCAGGTTTCTGTGATACGTATGAGATTGGCGGCATGGTCCAGGACTGTTGTTGCTTTATTAAACACCGATCTCGCATTTAACAGCACCATCACAAAGTCGGGAGCCCTCTGACCAAGAATCATCTGGTCCACTACTTGGGGGGTAGTGAGTGGGACATGCAACAAGCATCTGTCCCATCTCACCGATCTTATCTCCCCCCTCTTAGGACCATATCTCCCCCGTCCCATCACAACCCCAATAGTCATGCCCTCTTCCCCCCCCCGGTCGTCCTCCCTGGCCCCGCCTCCCTCCCCAGCCATCCCACACTGGCTGCAGGGGAGATCTTCCCCCCTCCCCTCCATATACCCTCCCAATCCCCAATCCCTAATCCAAACATTCCCCTCCTCTCACCCTCTGCACCATCATAAATAATTACAATACAACCCCACCCACAAAAATCCCCCCACATGAACCATAAAACCCTATAAAATTCTACACTCCTCCCACAAATTACCACCTCCTCAAGCTCCCAGCATTTTTTGCCCCAGTCCCTCAGGCCCTAAGAAGGGCCACGCCTAAGGGCCCTTAGGTGTGGCCCTTAGTGAAACTAATGAAGTCAAACGAATGTCATTTGCTTATTCGTCTGTTTTCATTACCTTCATTACAAAAACAAAGGGGGCGCCATTTATTTTTATAATTAATTAAAATGATATGAATTGCACACCCCTACTAGAAGGGGGATCTAGGGTAGGACTGAGTTTGGACTTTTTGCTAGGTTCCAATTTCTGAAGGAACTGGACATTTCGGTTCAAGTTCCGATTGGACCAAACGAAATGGGCAGAAATCCATTTTTTGCATGCACCACATTCTGAGGCCACCATCTTGCTGTGCAGCGGCAGCCATTTTACACATGCACAGTCGGAAGCTGCTATTTTGTCTATGTGCAGTACGGAAGCTGACATTTGCACAGAGCCGTGGCGGCCATTTGCACATGCACAAATGTCCTGGTCGGAATTCTGATCGAAAATTAGAAAATCCATTCCAATTTCACAGAAAAGTCAGAGAAATTGGAATAGTTTCTTTAATCCAGCCCTAATCTACAGAATCTGACACCGCTTTTAGACGAGGCGAATGAACAAGCTCCTCCCGAGCCACACGATAAGAGAGAAACCGCACCGCGCTGATGGAAGTGACGTTTTCCCCGTTGCCAGCAATGGCGGCGGCCGGAGACGTGCCGCTTTGCAGAGGCGCGTTCTAGAGACCTCATTTCAGGTCTCTAGAATGCGCCTCTGCAAACCGCCGCGTTTCCGGCCGCCACAGACAATGGGGAGAACGTCACTTCTTGCAGCGCGGTGCGACTTCTCTCTTAACGCGCAGCTCGGAGGCACTTGTTCATCGCCTCATCTAAAAATGGTCTTAGTCCCTACTCCCTCTGGTTGGCTGGGTCAGAAGGACCTTACTCGCCACTTGCTGCTGTTCTCCTTCCTCCTTCTATTCAGCACCCTCTTCAGGAACTGGCCAGCTGTACAGATGTATGGGAAGCTGGGGGCAGTGAGCAGTGAATAAGTATGGTGATGCTGGGCCTTAGTCACATGGGGTGCTGACTGATATAACACTACCCACTTGTTTTCGGTTTCAGTTGTCTTCTGCTATGCTGGTTTCTGTATGTAGTCATCCTGTTGCAGAAAAGACCCATGTCTGAGGCATGGGGAAACTGGGCCCCCCCCATCATGCATCTTTCTCTGACACACTGGGTGCTTTTAGATGGACTGCAGCCCTGGTGGTGACTGCACCAGCCCGTTTCACCCCTGGGCTGGCCTGGCCATCGAAAGGTGCTCCCGCCAGATGTGGAAATGAAGGAATCAGCCTGTGCCTACTCCCGGGCAGGCCTAACAGCGGTGCTCCGGAACATCCTGACGCACTGCTGGCAGAACAGGCTGGCCAAATCTGGGGCACCGGTCCAAGGTGCAACTGCTGTCCATCTACTGGGCAGACACCCCCCACCCCATCCCCATGTTTCAGCTCCACTTTCAGCTAGTCATTGCCCTGGACAACACCACAGAATTGCGAGTGCCAGCCTAGAGCATTGATCAATTGCCCACAACTCTATAGTGTTGAGGGAAGGTGCTGCATGGGTGGACTCTGGGGCCAGGGAACCCTCCGGGTCCACCTGAAGCCAACGCAGGCAGGCGTGGAAGTGGGTGGATGTGGGGGTGCACCCCAGGAGCCGCTCCGAGGGCAGGCGGCCTCCACTTCCATCTAAAAGCATCCATTGCTACCGTTGCATTTAGATAAGTATGCCAGTCTATGGTCCATGGTCATCCCAGGCACCAGACAGACATGGACCTTTGTGATGGGACATTTCAGAGCCACTCTAGTTCCTACTGGTCCCCATGGAGGCTTCAGATGTCCCTGGGAATTCTGTCAATATTTAAAAGGGATGCACATGTTTCAAAAGCTATTTCCCTGGGTGGTTTGGTTTGCAGTAGACACCTTTGGAAGGGCATTCTATTTTTTTTAAAGCTGTGGATCAGGGAGGGACGCCATGAGCAAGTGCCCTGTAGGGGGGATGTTTGCTGATTTTTGGAGGAATTAGACAGTGCAGAGAACGAAGGACCTAGAGGAATGGAGTTTTTATCCACAGAAAGGAGAAAAAGTATCGCTGTGCTGTGCCCTTGACTGAATTGTATTGCATCTCTGTGCTGGGCCTTTTATCACATGGTATCACTGTAATGTGCCGCTCCCGTAACTGCGTCACATCTACGCAGTACCTGTGGTGACATCGTATCGCTATGCTGAACTACAGCAAAATATTGTGTTGTGTTGCTGTACTGCGCCTGTAGCCCAAGAAAAATGTATCGTAATAAAATGCCGCAAATATTTTTCCAAAAATACATTTTCTGTGCTCTCATGGTGCTAACAGAGAGGGGAAGGACTTGGGGTGGAGTTGACATGGATAGGTCATATGCTACCCATGGGTAATGCCTGCATTTTTTAGTAGTCTGTCAGATGCCCAATCAGTGCCCAAGTATCAAACTGAGTGCCTGGTGATTACCTCAACATACTGGCTATTACTGTTACCAAGCTACCAATTTACTGTCTTACCAATCGGTAAAGAGTAAATTGGTACCAGAACTCAGAGCAATCGAGATGGGAAGTCAGAAAAATTGTACCGGAAATCGGACTGAAAAACAGTAAATCGGTGGGCACTAATTGGGTATCCATTAGTACCTGATGTTATGGTCATATTGAGTACCACAGTTCCAACAGGTATCCCCATTTTTGTGGGTACTGGTTTCAGCTGTAACTCAGGGGAGAGAGAGGGAATGGGATTGCGTGTGAGGCACCCTTGAACTACAAGGACTGTAAGGGGTGGAGGCTTGTAAGGGGCAGAGTAAGGGGTGGTGGTGTTTGTATCAGGCAATGGCAACCACAAATGGATGGGGTGGAGGTGCGGAGTTTGTATGTGACAACTGCAGGCAGGTCAACCACAAACGGAAGTAACAGTTTCAGCCCCCTTCTCTTATCTCTCTTTAACTCTCCTTAGCCCTCTGTCTTATCCCAGAATGCAATGCAGACAGATGGCCAAGATTTGATGCATGCCACATGACTGGACCACACTGCATTCAGGGTGTTTTTACACATTGACACTTTTCCCTGGACTTCAAAAGTCCAGGGTCGGGAAACCCTCGCAGGGAGGTGGGTGGGATTTAGATACTTTCACCCTGACCGGAAGATGCTCAGGTGCCATTGGAAACAGCAGTGCTGCATGACTCCTCCGTGTTTTGAGACCCGGACTTGTAAGACCTTGATTATCGGGGTTTTACAAGTCCGGGTCTGAAAACATGCTGGAGTTGCACGGCGGCGCTGTTTCCAATGATGCTCGGGTGACTTCAGGTTGGGGAGCAAGTGCCTAAAACCCCTTGTGGGGGTTTACTGACCCCGGACGTTTGAAGTCTGGGAAAAAGCACCAACATGTAAAAACGCCCTCAGTCAAAACCTGGCATGTTGCACCATGGGATATTATCAGGAGAAGAGATCCGCTTGTGGGTGGAGACAAAGGGGGCAGCATAAATGTGTGTACACCCGGTTATGTGGATTCAGTGATGTCATCACTGTCAACACTCATTTGTTGAACATCTGCCTAATGTTACATGGGATCACACACATGTATCTCGCATGTCACTCCGTGCCATTGATATGGACGGGTACATGGGATGTTACACCATGTTTGAAGTCAAGCTTCTCATCATCATTGAGACAGTAAAAACTTGTTCTTGCCTTCATTCCTGCTCTCATTTCCTCCAAATCACATCTCTACTAGGGATGGGCGAACGCAGTTCGGAAGTTCGGCCCGAACTCGGCCTGTTCGGATGACCGAACGCGAACCTGAATCTGAACCCGAACATACCGAACAGAACAGAACGGCGAAATGGCCAAACAGTTCGGTCAGTTCGGATCGCGTTCGGGTGAGTTCAGGTGGCAAAAAAAGGTTCACTGTAAGGTGACAGGGAGGGGTAGTACTAGTCACTGAGGAGCAGACTTCCAGGCACCAGGGGTGGAGAGGCTTGCAAGAAATGAAACTATCTGCCTCCCCCTTTCCCAACACCTTCTGAGCTAGTCACTGTTCCTGAACAGCAGGCGTTGAGTAGGATTATTAGATTGCTTTAAGTTTCATTTCAGTTTTGTACTGAAATGAAACTTAAACTTTAAACTGAAACCTTGTGTTTGTGATTCCTCCCCCCCCATCCCATATAGAGAGAGATATAGATATAGAGAGAGAGATAGATAGGTTAGGGATAGTAGTTGTAGGAGTTAGCTTAGTGATAGAGATAGCTTTAGTGATTTAGTTTTAGTGTTTGTAGGAGTAGGCCTGTGTACTTATTAGATAATCCATTTAGTTCATAGCATTTAGAATAGTTAATAGCAGTTAGATTTAGTGTAGATAAATATATTAGATTTTTTAAAAAAACAACAACCATATAAAACCAAAAAAACAAATAAAAAATAAAAGAAAACCATATAAAACCCAATAAAAAACCAAAAAAACGTATAAAAAAGAAAAAAACCACCCATAACATCTCCCGAATGGCCGAACCAAACAGCCGAATGGAACGGCCGAACGAAATGGCTGAATGAAATGGCCGAACCCAAACCAACCGAACTGCTGAACCGAACGGACAAACCGAACGCAGACGAACCGAATGGACGAACCGAACGCAGACGAACTGAATGGCTGAACCCGAACCGTGATCTGTTCGCCCATCCCTAATCTCTACACACTTCCCCAGCCTTGCTCCTCACTGCTCAGTGAGTAGCTTTCTCCCGTTCTCAGAACCACCTACTATTCATAGAGTTGGAAGGTGTACTCAGAGGCCATCTAGCCCAACCCCCAGCTCAATGCAGGAAATCTTGCTAGGACCTTGCCTGTTGTTCAGCAGTCTCCTTGCATTGGAAACATCCTCCATTCACACATTCTCTTTGTCAATTCACTTTCTGCACCTTTTCTTTCGAGAACGGACGACAGACTTTGGCTGTCTGTTTCATCTCCTGTAACAAGGGAGCCTCTCAGGCCAGAGAACAGGGAATTGTGGGACAACATAATGTAGAAGGGTAAGGAACCCAAGGCATCATGTAGAGCAATGGTGTGAGGAACCTGTAAGCCTCTATGAGCTGGGGCAGAGGACTGGGTGTGGCAGAGGGAGGGAGTGGCAGCTGGATGCTTTCCAGGTGACTGGAGCAGGACCAGCCCATTGAAAAGGTGACCATGTGGGACGGCCGGGACCCGCCTCCTTGCACCAGTGTGACCTGGCATGACCCACCCCCTGTTCAAGTAGGCCCCATCCCCACAATCCTCTTGTGTCCCAATACACTCCACCCCATCCATGCCCTACTCACCTTAGCTTGATGACACCTCGCCTGCTGCATTCCATGATGTGGGTCACCCTTCCATCCCAGCGATCCTACACAGATCCATGGGCCAAACAAAAGCCAGTGGTCCAGAGGTGGATTGAAGGTCAGACATTCCCCACAGCCTTGGACCAAATTTTCAAAAGTCGGTACGTGATGATAAGCCTCTACATCCTCCAGGACCTTATGTATGTGTCTTAAATAAGTTTGATAGCATTCATTATTGAAAATAGTAATACTGACCAAGAGGAACCTGGTTTCCAAACAGCCCAACATCTATGCAGCTGGGACAGGATTTTCAAAAACTCCTTTATAGCCACTGCTGAATTCTTCTGAAAATCTGGCCAATAGGGGCTGCTCGGTGTTCAGCACTTTGGAAAATTGGTATCTTATTTTGGTGCTTCCCTAGGAACTGAGCTTTTTGGAAAATCTGGCCTCAATTTTGGGCACTGAGTATTTGAAAATGCAGTCCTAAATACACATAGCTGAATTTTGCACATGAATTCAAAGACATTCAGCTTCTTTAATCATGCATTATCTTAAATCTGCTCAGCCGATGCTTGATTTAATGGGTTTCTCTGACTTCTTGGACCTGGGATCATGAGAACATAAGAGTGAAATAAACCACCTTTGACCTCCTTTTGGTTCTTCTGTGAAGTGACGTTCAGGCCAACGGTATCTGATCTAGGCCATCTTTCCCCTAAGCCACACACCTAGGAGGTTATGAATGTTACTCATTTTGTAAATCTAAACTAAGCAGCATTTGGGAGCAATAATAAAAATGGATCTTTCCATTAGCCCAATGATTAATACTTTTGGGGATTCTTGCATTAAAAATGCATGCAATTTAGGAAACCAAGCCTCCTACTTTGTTACCAGTTGGGGAAGACTATTCTATTTTTAACCATGCCGCAATGCTATTAGATGATTACTTTGCTCATTTTCTTATACTGGTTTGGTAATTCATAATTGTCTCTGAGCTGAGAAAATGTTTCCTTTAAGAAGGTTAAACAAAGAGTTTATTGACATTAGTGAAGATTGGTTAAAGAAAACATTATTAAATAAAAGGAGCTTTATTTAAACACTAAATGAATCATTTAAAGGCAAATTAGAGGTCGCAACTCCTCCTAAATAAATAATGTTAAACAATAATTTGATCTCCATTTTAGATTACAGGCAGGCACTTGGGTTCAGTGGGCTGAAAAACAAGTTTCTTCTCATCTCTTCAAATTCCTTCAATATACATAATTAAAGCTAATCGCTGGCCCTGCTTTTTATATATATATATCAATTCCAAGATTAAAAATAGAGATTCCATTTGTAACTGTGTGTCATATTTGCCATTAGATGATAAAGCGTCTTGAAAGCTTCACTTTCATATGAGCAGAAGAAAAGATGTGAGCATTCAGAGAGGTCTCCCACAGTGGAAATCGATTCTCCCTAAGCTACTGGTTGCAGTTATCAATCTTATCAAGCAGGCCAATGCATGAGTGGTCTCAGCCACTTTCAATTGTAGGATCTCCCTTTGCCAATGTTAACCTTTCAGACACTGAGATGGCACTATCTGAGCTATAATTACAATTGCAACTCTTTCCCTTTCATTAGTCATCTCTTAAGTGCTAGATAAAACTAAAAGAATCAGTCTGTTAATTTTGTCATCTCCTTTTATTAAAGGGTTTTTTTTGTGGACGCTGACGGATACCATGTTGCAGTTGGCTGTAAGCATTAACAAACGCTCCCTTATCATCCCGTTTCAAAGAGGCGATCGTAGCAGAGAATCATAAACCCAGCAGAAACACATCTCTCTACTGCTGGGTTTGCATTAGGGTCTTCTCAAAATGATGGCTGTTGAATGTTGACAGCTACCATAACACTGGACTCCAGACTCTTCAGGGTAGTAGTAGCTGCTTAGACCAGTGCCAACAGTCTTAATAAAAAAAAAAACATAGGGAATTATTTTATTTTTTTGTTTCGACACAAGAGTTAAGGAGTTAGATTAATGAAATCAGACGTTGGTGCTGATAAATAATGACAAGACACAAAAGCTACCTCGGCATAGAAAGCAACATCAAAAAGCACAGCAGATCTGAGTTTCTATTAAGGGATTGTCCTGCAAGAACAAAAGAGAAGGAGAAGGCTGGAAGTTCTAGAACTATTTCACCCAAGAGCCATCAACTTGGTCTTCCATTTGTCTTCCACCGATGGCCTGCTTTGAGATTTGCTACCTTTCGTTCAGTTTCAAAGAGACATTTGTAATAGCAGAGCAACTTCCTCTACTATTAAAATAGCTCTTATTACACAATTTGTCCCCTGTGCTCATTGATACCACATGAACTTTGCCAGTTACTATGCAACCTACTTTGTCAACAGAACAAGTTGTTTTCCTCTATTGCAGCCACTGCATGGAACCTTCCTTTTGCCTGTGTTTTGTTCATCAGCAACAGCTGGTGTAAAGCAGTTTAAATCCACGCAGTGCAAAATTAGACATCGGATGGAGTCTCCTCGACATTGTCATGCAACTCATATTAATATATATATGAATATATATATATATATATAATTAATCTCCTCTTTGATGATGGAAACATGCAATACTATGAAAAAGAACTGTAGATTTTCAGTTCAGATCCAACCTTTTAGGAAGAATAACCTCATAGGGGAAAGTTGTTTTTGAACAATCTTGATACCTCTCATTAACTGGAAAACACAAAGGAACAGAACAGGACTTTCCTGATTATTTTACTGTTGGTCCCCCCCCCCCCTTCCTTAACTGCTGAATTTACACACAAAAATAAAGGCACTTTGTGTTTGAGGTTAATCAAGTTTCAGTACATTTTTTTTTTTTAAACAAACTGGAATCACACTAATCTTTTTTTTCCCCCCCTTACTCTAATGTGTGGCTGTTGAAATCCTCAGCTGTGATAAATTAAGCTACTTATTAATCTAATTATCGTACATTCATCCTAGAAACTTTCATGTGACTTGAAAAGGCTATTCAACCTTTTCCCTCCCCTCCTGGAAAGGCCTCAACCTTGCGCCAATTAAGATCATTCTGAAGTAATGCTTTTAAAAAAGCTTTCTTTAATCACCCAATGGAACATGGGCTGATGGTAACCAAACTAAAAGCTATGGGAAAAAAGTTTAGGGTTCCCTTAAGTTCATATTTTTCAGGTTTGTGGCGGGGGGAAGGGAATGGAGGAAGACATAATTAGAGTATGTTTATCTTCCTTTTCTCTCCCCCCACCCCCATGTTCAAAAATAAGTCCATGGAATTATTTAGCAAATCAAGTTGTCTGCCATTTTCCTACAACAATGTGCAGATTTACTTGAAAATCCAGGAGCAAACCATTGGTAGGAAAATCCCGTTTTTGTATTAATGGACATATTTTAACTCCTAGAAAGCATATTAAAAATGCAGATTTTTTTTTTAATAGGGTTCTTTTTTATATGACTAATCTACTGATATTGAAATATCCCAATCCTAATGTAGGTTCAATTTGGGATTTTAAAGAGGGAAATACAGTGTAAAAAATGTATCATATCTTAAACATCCATTCATTGCCAAATGACTTCGTTACTTTTCTTTTTTTTAATAACTGCATACATGGAGCTGTTTTACATTCAAATTAAACTAGGTATTAATTTGAATGCAAAGCAGCTCAGATTGTGCGTATAGTTTCCATGACAGGTTTACACCAAGCCACGGGTTCGCCATTCACCCCAATGTGGGGAAAGTCCATAACTGCCATCACCCGCCCTCTGCGCCGCACAAACTTGCTAACTGTGAATAGTTTTTGAAGTGAAGATTAAAAGAGTGGAATTAGAAAGTATAATTACATTTTATTGAAACTCGAGAAATTCGGGGGGAAAAAAATTCAGCAGGAAACTTTTAGTGAAACATGATGTGTTGTCATTATCATTAAAAGATAAAAGTTCCATACTGTTTTTATCTGTTTATTTGGATGAAATCCAGCCTTTGCAGTTATGCAGGAAACAAAAAACTGGAATGCAGGAGTAATTATTAAAACTGTGTGATTTGTTATCTCAGCTACTGTCTTTCCAAATGGTAATGCGATATCAGCAGCTGCAGACGGTGGCTGCTTCCCTCTATTAGTAAACAAGTGCTTTGGAGACCTGTGTGAGGCACTTTAAGCCCGCTACTCCCCGAAGTGCTGTCAGGCTTAACTACTAATCCATGGTATTTCAGAGCACTGGAAATTCATCTTTATAAAACCTGAACAAAACAGAGAAAAAAGCCTGGAGGGCATGAGCTCCCTCTGGTTAGACAAATGACATGTTCATTTATTAATGAAACAATAACCCTGGAAAGAGGATCAAAGCACATTCCATCCTCACTTTACAATCCCCAATTTTCTCAGGCCATACCATTTAATTGAGCCATGACAATAGAATACTTAATTGTTACGTGAAAGTTTGAAGAAGCGACTTCTTCAGAATCAACGCTCCTTTCTGAATTATTACGGTGCAATGTCGCCGGCTGGTAGCGAACGTAATGTTAGTTGTTCCACTTGCTGGGGTTTCATAGATGGCGAATTGGACTGTTGTTCTGGGTTTTGGGGTTTGTTTGTTTTTATGAAAAGGGCCTCTCATCCCTAAAATAGAGCATTTGTCTCCTACCATAACTGGAGCTTTTTAGCAACCCCTGTCAAAGATTCTCTGGGTGTTAATGAATGGAACAATAGTCCCGTATGAGATCTGGGAGTGACACATACGCTCACCTGTATCCTGTGGTTGACAGCACCCAATAGACAGAGATGTGGCGTCGGGAGAGCATCTGTGGACACTCGCAGTGTGTAAGTGAGGCTGTTCCCTTCCCAGAAAGCTGCTCCCCACATGGGACTGTGAACCATGCTCATCTTTCCACTGTACGTAGCAGCTGGCCAGAAATGAGGCTGCATGTGTGTGGACACAAACCTGGATCGGCTCCTTCCTGGCCAGGAAGAAGAGTGGGATTCAAAGCCAGTGTGCGGTGCCTCCTTCCTGGCCAGGAAGAAGAGTGGCACATTCAAAGCCAGTGCGCAGTGCCTCCTTCCTGGCCAGGAAGAAGAGTGGCATTCAAAGCCAGTGCTCAGTGCCTCCTTCCTGGCCAGGAAGAAGAGTGGCATTCAAAGCCAGTATGCAGTGCCTCCTTCCTGGCCAGGAAGAAGAGTGGGATTCAAAGCCAGTGTGCGGTGCCTCCTTCCTGGCCAGGAAAAAGAGTGGGATTCAAAGCCAGTGTGCGGTGCCTCCTTCCTGGCTAGGCCACCCCCAACAGATGTCTCACCAACACATGTCATGGGCACACATTGGTCTGCACAGTATTTCTCCAACCCCACCTTGGGTCACTGGACCAGGAACATGTGTTCCTGGTGCGGGGGGAGGTAATAAAACGTCCCAGTCACCGCTCACTCCTGCCCGGCTCTCGTGTCATTTATTTTCACCTTCTGTTGAGATCTTCTGTTGCAGGGGCCTCTGATACGATGCTTAAAGGGGAAATGTGTCAACAGCTCTCTTTGGCTAATAGAATGGGAACCCATATAGAACCAGCAGCCTGGAATGGAGAAGGACACAAGTCTTTATATCTTTTTTTGACACAGGTCTTGTGGTATTGGACTTCACTGACTATTAGCTTCAGAGTTAGAGGTTGCCAGAGCAAACTGTTGTTTTCGTTTGAAGATGTTAACAGGTAAATCTTGACTTTCTGACTTTTGCCCAAAACTCTGTTGCCAAAGTCATCTACTTCTCCTTCCACTTTGATCACATTCAACCCCCTCTCCACTCCGTCCACAAGCTCCCCCTTTCTCTTTGCATTCAGCACAATCTCCTGGTCTTCACCTTCAAGGCTCTTCCTGGTCTTGCTCCTCCCTATCTTTCTGCACTTCTTCCCTGCCAAATTCTCACCCAAGAGTTTTGTTCCTCCCCTGACACTGCCCTCACTCATCCTCCAAGTCTTTTACTCCCCAAATGGCTTTTCTCCCTTCTCCTATGCTACCCCCTATACTATCCCTGGACCTCCTTTCCCTGAATGCATTTATTCTGCTCTCTACCAACCTTCAAATTGCTTCTTCCCCTGTCTTCCGTCGCAGCCTCTGAGGTAGACTAGGGGTGCCCTCTTGCGAGTTGTGAGTACCAACTGCCTGTGAAGTTGTTACAACAAGGGCATGCAGGGGGGCATTCTCAGCTGCTGCACCACAATTATGGAACTTCCTTGGAGGTCTGCCTAAGCTTGAGCTGGAGAAAATGTAGGACCTTTTTGTTTGGCCAGGCATTTGGCAAGCAGGGATAGGGTTGGGTAGGGCGGTTTGGGGATGAGGATTGATACGTGGTAGGTGGGGAGAAAGGATGGGTGGTTGAGCTGATGTTGGGGAATAAATAAATAAGTAAATCAAATTAATGAATTAATAATTAATTAAACAAATCCCTCTTGAAAACTTACCTCTTCTGCTAGGCTTTCCCTAGCTTTTCATGCCCATGGCCAGTGCTCCCCCTCCCATCTTTCATTCAGGGTTTTCTTTCCCCCTCTGACTAAGCTAAACACATGCATCTGTGCCCTCTCAACTTTGTGAGTGGATCCCTGACTCTCCCTATGCTCCCCGCTCCGTTGTCTCCCCATCTTAATCCATTCGAGATTGTAACTCTCTTGGGACAGAGACCTGTCTCTAATTATTGATTGTTCAGTGTCAGGTACATTGCTGGTACAATTTAGTACATCTTCATCATCATCAATCTGCAGAAAGGTAGAGGCCCAGCCATCCGGCATGCCCATGTAATTTGCACGCACAGAATAAGTTGTCGGTGCAAATATGAAGGTGTTCCCTCGAGGTTCTTCACCCACAGAGGGTAATCCTATGCCATTATTTTACATGGGAGTTTTGCCATTGACTCTAATGGTGAAGGAGGCACCCTGAATCTTAGGCCCTTTTCAAACAGGGAGGGGGAGGGAGGATGGGTGTGCGCCCGCGGTAGGTGGAGGTGGGTGTTTGGCCGTTCCCATGAGAGCACATCCATCTCCACCCATGGAACCCATTGGCGTTGGAGCCCAATGTTCCATGAGTGGGTGATGGGTGTAGCGTGGGAGCATGTATGCACCCATCCGCCGTGACATTCCCACAGGCGCCTCCACTCGTCTCCACACAGTTTCATTGCATGGAGATGGTGGGGGACGTGTCGTGTGAAAAGGGTCTCAGTTAGGAATTCCCTAGTTCTGAATCCCTACCGACTGCTTGCTGATGCTCCCTGTCATGCTCTCGCCTCTCCCTGCCCTCCCTCTAATAACAATGGACAGTTTGGACACCTGCTCTACACCCCACCCCACATTTTATTCCTCTGGCTTGCTTACTTGCTTCAGACACGACAGCCATCAGTTTAACCTATCACCCTCCACAGTTATAGGTAATTCTTAGCTATTCACTTCTATAGCTACTACATTGTTGTACTGTTGAAATTCTTTGAGGGTGTAAATAAGCATGTGGACAAGGGAGACCCAGTAGATATAGTGTACCTGGATTTCCAGAAAGCATTTGATAAGGTCCCTCATGAGAGACTCTTGAGAAAATTAAAAAGTCATGGGATAGG
>QEPC01011609.1:618090-635071 GCA_003113815.1 Sphenodon punctatus | reverse complement strand
TTAAAGCAATCTAAAAATCCTACTCAACGCCTGCTGTTCAGGAACAGTGACTAGCTCAGAAGGTGTTGGGAAGGGGGGAGGCAGATAATTAATTTCGTTTCTTGCAAGCCTCTCCACTCCTGGTGCCTGGAAGTCTGCTCCTCAGTGACTGACACCTCCCTGTCATGTTTGATCTTCCAATGAACCTTTTTTTGCCACCCGAACTCATCCGAACACGATCCGAACTGACCGAACTGTTCGGCCATTTCGCCGTTCAGTGTTCGGTTTGTTTGGTATGTTCGCGTTCGGGTTCGGGTTCGAGTTCGGTCGTTCGAACAGGCCAAGTTCGGGCCAAACTCCGAACTATCGAACCGCGTTCGCCCATCCCTAATTAATGCTGGAATAATCCTAAATTGTCCCAAAATGATTGAACAAAGTTGTGAAAAATACCATACTAAAGTCTTGAATTGTAGGAATTGTAAGTTATGGATAAGCACATACCCACCCAGGAACTTCACTCCTCCTCTGCCACCACCATTACCTGCTCCAGAGTCTCTTGCTCCCAGAAACCTCTTTGCCCCCATTTCCCATGCTGCCACCAATGCCTCGAACGCCTTCCCCAGGAAAAGGAACAGAAAAGGGTAGCACGTTTTCTACCAGTAGGGATGGGCGAACGTGGTTCAGAAGTTCGGAGTTCAGACCGAACTCGACCAATTCGGTTGACCGAACCGAAATTCTGAACCGAACTCGATTTTCGAACTGAACCGAACCGAACTGAATTTCCGAACTTGGTTCTGTTCGCCCATCACTATCTACCAGCAGGTAATATCTGCAATTGATAGGTGCCCAACCAGTACCAAGTACCGAGTCAGGCACCTTATTACCTAAAAAAACTGGTAAAATAAAACTGAGTACTGAGTATTTTCTGAGTACTGAGCACCCTTATATACAGGAAAGCCCCAGATGTTGCTCAATTGAGGGTTTCCAAGTACCGAGTACCAGGCCATTTCCTTGGTTCCTTGGGACTCGGTAAAAACGAGTCGAATACTGGGATACTTGGTAAAAACCGAGTAATTTCAAATACTGAGCTTCAGCACTAGTGCGTACTTGTTTCAGTTCTAGAAACTTCCTCCCTCATGTCCTCTTGTGACCTCTAAGGTCAGCTGGGTGGGGGGCGCCGTCTTCCAAGTTCCATCATTGCATCATATCCATACATCAAAGGTGTGAAGTGTGTGAAGTGAAGTGTTATTGGTGACTTCTCCCAAACCTCTGGAACTCCCTTTTTCTGGAGGTTCACCACAGCCTTAGTTGAAGCATCTTCTGGAGGCAATGCAAAACCTATCTATTTGGCCAGACATTTAACAGGCAGGGTTAGGCTTTGGGATGTAATTTTAGGGGTATATATCTATCTCCATCTATCTAGAGATATAGATTGATATAGATATTGATATTAGACCCCTTTGAGGAAAGATGGGGAACAAATCTAAATAAAAAAATTAAAATAAAATTTCATAGCATCAATGATACTATGAAACTAAAAGGCACAGTTGAAAGGACTACATGTTTGCAAGAGGCATGGAGGCTGTTGAAAAGCACCATCTTGGAAGCCCAGATTGCATGCATCCCACAAGTTAAAAATGGTAGCAGGAAGACTAAACGTCTACCACTGTGGCTAAATGGAGACGCAAAGGAGGCTATTAGAGCCAAAAAGGCATCCTTTAAGAAATGGAAAGCTAGCCCCAATGAGGAAAATACAAAGGAGCATAAACACTGGCAACGTAACTGTAAGGTGCTAATAAGGCAGGCCAAGAAAGAATTTGAAAGGAGACTTGCTAAAGAGGCAAAAACAAATAATAAAACCTTTTTCAAGTATATCAGAGGCAAGAAGCCTGCTAGGGAGTCGGTTGGGCCATTAGATGACCAGGGAGTAAAAGGGGCACTCAGGGAGGACAAGGACATTGCAGAGAAGCTAAACGAGTTCTTTGCTTCGGTCTTCACTGCGTAGGATGTTGGGGAGATACCCACGCCAGAACCCTACTTTGTAGGTGATGAATTGGATGAACTGTCACAAATCAGCGTGACCCTGGAGGAGGTTCTAGAGCAAATTGACAAGCTTAATACGAACAAATCACCAGGGCCAGATGGTATTCACCCCAGAGTTCTGAAGGAACTCAAATGTGAAATTGCAAACCTACTAGTAGTAATTTGTAACCTAACGTTGGCATCTGGCACTGTACCTGAGGACTGGAGGGTGGCAAATGTAACCCCAATATTTAAAAAGGGATCCAGAGGTGATCCTGGAAACTACAGACCGGTAAGCTTGACGTCTGTGCCGGGCAAAATGGTGGAAACTATCATTAAGAACAGAATCACTGGGCATATTGATAAACATGGCTTAATGGCAAAGAGTCAGCATGGATTTAGCAAAGGGAAGTCATGCCTCACTAATCTCTTGGAATTCTTTGAGGGCGTAAACAAGCATGTGGACAGGGGAGACCCAGCAGATATAGTGTACCTGGATTTCCAGAAAGCTTTTGATAAGGTCCCACATAAACGACTCTTGAGAAAATTAAAAAGTCATGGGATAGGAGGTAGTGTTTTGCTATGGATTGGTAACTGGTTAAAGGATAGGAAGCAAAGAGTGGGACTAAATGGCCAGTTTTCACAATGGAGGGATGTAAAAAGTGGTGTGCCCCAAGGATCTGTACTGGGACCAGTTCTTTTCAATGTATTCATTAATGATCTGGAAAAGGGTGTTAAGAGTGAGGTGATCAAATTTGCAGATGACACCAAGTTATTCAGAGTAGTCAGAACACGAGCAGACTGTGAGGAGCTGCAGCAAGATCTTACAAGACTGGGTGCCTGGGCATCTAAATGGCAGATGAGATTTAATGTGGACAAGTGCAAAGTGATGCACATTGGGAAAAATAATCCAAATTATGAGTACACAATGCTGGGTACTAAGCTAGGAGTTACCACTCAGGAAAAGGATCTGGGAGTGATTGTGGATAATACACTGAAATCCTCAGCCCAGTGTGCCGCAGCGGTCAAAAAAGCAAATAGAATGTTAGGAATTATTCGCAAGGGAATAGAGAATAAAACTGAGGATGTCATAATGCCTCTATACAAATCAATGGTGCAACCGCACCTTGAATATTGTGTGCAGTTCTGGTCGCCCCATCTCAAAAAAGACATAGCGGAACTAGAAAAGGTACAGAGAAGGGCAACAAAAATGATCCAGGGTATGGAACAGCACCCGTATGAGGAGAGGCTTGATAGGTTGGGGCTCTTCAGCTTGGAAAAGAGACGGCTGAGAGGAGATATGATAGAGGTCTATACAATCATGAGTGGTGTGGAACTTGTAAACAGGGAATGGTTATTTTACCCTCTTAACTAGCACTAAAACTAGGGGACACTCCATGAAACTCACAGGTGGCAGAGTAAAAACAGACAAAAGAAAGTATTTTTTCACGCAGCGTACAACTAGGTTGTGGAATTTACTGCCAGAGGAGGTGGTCAAGGCCAGCAGTTTAGCTGAGTTTAAAAGAGGTTTGGACAAGTTTCTGGAAGATAGTTCGATTAGCAGCTATTAGCCAGATAGGACTGGGGAACAAAACCCTTTTATTTATATATTTAATATATTCTTGACTGACAAAATGGCCATTGCAAGTACAAAATTACAAAATCAATAAAATATATAAAATATATGTATCCATGCTCAACTATACCCCAGACATCATAAAACAGTATTAACTATCAATTAGACCATTTAACACCACTACTTGATGACCCAAACTGGTCTTATGTTTCATTTTTATACAATACACTTTCCACAAAAAATCTGAAACCTTCCGTGTTAAATCAAAATGACGGTCCTCTAACAATAAAAATACATACAATTTAGCTTGTCTACCAGGTCAGTTAAGAAATAACGGGGCAATCAATTTTAGATGAGCCACCTGATACAATGAGCAAACAACAAAATATGTTCTATAAAATCAACTTGATTTAAACGGCACGGGCAGAAGGGATCCGCCAATGGGACACCTTTATGCCTTCCCTCAACAAAACCCTTTACTGTCGGGAGCCTGGGGATGGATAGCACGGTGACCTGTTGGGTGCTTCTCCCAGGCCCCTGTGACTGGCAACTGTCGGAGGCAGGATGCTGGGCTTGATGGACCATTGGTCTGACTCAGTATGGCACTTCTTATGTTCTTATGTTCTTATGATATTATTGAAAGGGACCACAAGGATCATCTAGTTCCGTCCAACCCACAGCTCCAAGGCAGGATACCCTCTAACCGCAGTATCATGGACTAATGCTTGTCCAGACAATTCTTGAAAACATTCAAGGAAGGAGATCCTACAACCCGCTTTCCTGCCCCCTGACAACCTCTTCCATTGGCTCAACAGTTCTTACAGTTAGAAAGGTTGCCTTAACACCTAAACCAACTCTTCATTGCTGCAATTTCAGCTCATTCTCTCTTGGTCTATCTTCTGTGACAGCAGAGACCAAATGTTTACTGCCTTGATTCCAGCATCCTTTTAGATATTGAAAACTGCGATTCTCTCTCCCTAGTCCCTCTTAACCTTTTCCCCCTAGGCTAAAACCTTTCCTCATATGGCTGATCTTCCAGTCCCTTTATCATCTGGCTTGTTCTCTTCTGAATTCTCTTTGGTTTGTCAACCTCCTTCTCGAAATGCAGTGCCCCAAATGGAACCGATGGATCTCCTATCCACAAGCAATTATTTTTTTTAGTATTTCAACATCAGGGTCATGCTGGATTTGGGATGACCAGGCTTCATGTAGGTCTTGGTCATGGACTTTGTTAAATTTTATATTATAAAAAATACATCCTAGGTAGGGTTGAAATGAGGTTTCTCAAAAACGGGAATTACCGTCAAAATCCCAGTTCCCAGTTCTTGTCAAAATCCCGGTTCCCAGTATCAGTCAAATCAAGAACCTCTTAGTAATGGCATGTCTTGATTGGCACTTCATTTCCCAATTTAAAGATAATTTGCTTTCTGAGATCCTGTTTACTGCTTTGCTATTAACTACTTTGCCATCGATTAAATTCCAAGAGGTAATACCGACGTAATATCTTTCTTTTATCTGCACTCCATTTCTCCTCGTACTTCCTTGTCACTCATTGGCTGGTATGCACATTCCTTTAAAAATCTGCAATCCAGTTGCAGATCGGTCAAAGCAAAGGGAGCATATAACAACAATTCTGATTGGAGGCACTGGGGTGGAGGTTAAGGGTCACTGGGCGGGGGAGGTTAAGGGGTGGGCTATTCATACGGTGACTGACTCAGAAATGTGGAAACAACGAACCTGGAAGTAAAACAGTCCTCTTGGCAATGAGACAAGTGGTAAATTAATGGTACCTAGTACATGGTAAACGGTAAGCAGAAAGTCAGTAAATCAGGATGGTATCTTGTGGTATTGCAAGAATCAACAAATCATATCTGTATAGGGAAATCAATCCTGGTTCATAAAATGGCAAAATTACTTGCAAGTAAGTAATTGGCTGTTTATTTCAGACCTAATCCTAGGCTGAGAATACATAGGTTCCCAAACTGGGGGGATGGGGTGCTGGAACCTCAAGGGGAGGGGCTGTATCATCTGCAAATGAGGTATCAATCTCGACTGCTGTTACATAAGTTTTGTGTGTCTGTTGTTGTTGCTTGGGGCCTCAGGAAGTCATTAAAGGGAGCTATGAAGGCAAAAAGTTTGGAAACTCCTCTAGTCCTGATGGCATAGGTGGCAGGTGAGTCTTATGTCTGGGGATTCTAATGCAGCCCCGCCCTGCCCCTTCTTCCATGTTCTCACACCAGGGATGTCCATGGTCATCTGTGACCTGCAGCAATCTTTAGGGTGGATGGAAATGTGGGGAGCAGGACAGGAGACCTACAAGGATGCTGTCCAGGTTGCTTAGCATGGGTTTTTATGCCTAGCAAATTCTCATCACGCAACACTCTCTCACAGAGGAATCTGGCAAATGCCCTCCCTTGAGGACTATGTTTTGTGAATGACCATCAAGGGGTGCCATCCATTTCCAGTCAGCCAGCCATCTAATGCTGTGACTCTGGAACCTGTCCTTAGCTCAGGAAAGTGAATCTTGTCCCCCTTATTCCCCTTCGACAGAAATCCCAATTGCATGGATGTTCCCTCAAAGTGGGCTACATCTTTGCACCCGCTAAGATCTAGTTTATAAAAACCCTTGCATTGTTACTTACATGCGAGCTGCCAGAGAAGTTAATATTCATTTTCACTGAATAAGCCTAGAAATAATCAACTTGAACAATGCCTAAATCTTTGCAGAACTGAGGGCTAAATGGCTTGTTCAAGGTCATGCAGGATGTCTGTTGCATGACCAGGAGTTTAAACCTACATCTCCTGAGTTCTAGCCCAGTGCATTAACCAGAAGCCAAACTTGTTTTGATACTGTAGCTTTCTGGATGTGGGCGGTAATATTCTATTACTCTGCATAAAATACACTCTAGCCATTCTCATCCAGACCTCTTAGAGATGAATCCTTCGCTGCTCTGGACATGCTTTAGATCTACTGGCTACAGTTAGAGGACTTGGATCACAGAATAATGGGGCTAGTCCAGCCCCTCTGCCATCAAGCAGGATCCCCTGTACCTGCACTATTCCTGGGAGAGACCGGTCTAATCTGTTTTTAAACCTCCCTTGGCAAGTTATTCCACTGCCAAACCATCCTAAGAGTTAGAAAGTTCTTCCTAATGTTTAGCCTAAATCGTTCTCCTTTAATTTAAATCCATTCCCTCTACTCTTGTCTTCAGTGTCCAGATAGACTAGCTAGGAGTGCAGCCCCATGAGTGGCTGGGGTCTGAGCCCCACGTGGCCCCCTGTCAGGCAAGCGCAGTCACCACATTGTGGGCCAACGCGGGGGCTGGACAGACAAGCGGTCCCCCGCGCCTACTGCTGGGAATCCTACCATGGCCAGGGTGAGCTGAGGCGCTGGCCACACAAGCAGCTGTCCGGCCCGGCCCTGCGTCCCTCCCTCCTCTGGCCCATCCAAATTCCCACCCCAGCCGTGATGAGGCAGTGACAGGCAACAGTACCCGCCACTCAAAGCCCCACTACACGGCAGGGGCAGGAGGGGCCCTACCATCCGGGCAGCTACTCCTTGGGCAACCTTACCCATATGGGGTAACGCTGCTACATGCCATGTCCTGGCAAGTTTCCCAAGAACACAGCGCATAGAACTCAGCCGCTCACCCCATTATGCAGTGGGGGGAACCTGGCAGCCACTGCGTCACGTGACTCGGCTGCCCAGAGTGAGCTAAGGCTGCCCAAGGGGAGGTCACCTTCCCGACGGGTCCCGCGTGGCCGCACCGTCACACCATTTTCTTTCCAGCATCCCGTTAGATATTTGAAAACTGTAATCATCATGCCACCTTCCTTCCCCCTTAATCTCCTTTTTTCCTAGACCAAACATTCCCAGTTCCTTCAACCTTTCCTCACAGGACTTTCCTTCCATCCTCTTTACCATCCTGGTTGCCCTTCTTAGAACTCTCTCCATCTTATCAGCACCCTTCTTCAAGTGAGGTGCCCAAAACTGGACACAGGACCGTAGACGAGGTGCGATCGGGGGTGAGTGGAAAGGAACTCTCTCTTTTCTTTCCTCTTAGAGGCAATACTTCTATTAATGCATCCCCAAATAGGCTTTGCCTTAGCCGCTGCATCACATGGCTGACTTGTATTCATTCTCATCAATGACAACCCCCAGATCCTTTTCAGAACAAGTCCTGCTCTCCAGCCAGTTGACCCTCATTTTGTATTTATATTTTTTATTTGATTTTTTAAAATATTTAAAAAAACCACAAAAAACAACGAACTAATTTATCAGCTCTCCACTACTGATCAGCACTGAAACTGCCATGTACTGGCACCTCACTTACCTGGACATATAGCTTTTCCTCTGACATGTCCAAATAGTGTAGGAGGTTCTATTGAAATAGCATTTTCAATTGAAAAGGGGATTGATGGCTTATTTAGTGGCATAGTTATTTAACAGCAAGCAAAGAGAGAGAAACATAACATTCACAGTATGAAATGGACGGGCTCGGGACACTTCTTTGGAATTCCAGGAAAAATGTTTTCTTGTACAAGTTTATGACAATAAACTAAACTGGAGGAAGCAGACTCCAGGAAGAATTATTTAATTATCCTTCTCACTATTATGAGGAACTTCTGCCACTCTCCAGGTTATTATACAGTAAATAACCAGTTTTCTAAAGGACAGAGCTGTTTTAATTATATGACAATGAATGCATAATTATTATGTTTGTTAGGAATGAATCACAAGACAACAGACTTGATATTGCTGCTCTAGTTAGTGCATCTTAATTACTTTTTCATTTATTTTGCATATAAAAGCTATTTGCTAATTGTCTTTGCTGTAAATATGCAAAATATAATTAGTCATTCATAATTCTTTATGTGTTATCTAACTGTACATTTGTTACTGAGGAACATATATTAAAGTTTGAATATTTAATGGGCTTTTTGTGGCATAGAATATATTTAATTATTTTTTTTCCGCACAAAGTTTTCAGGGAATATTAGAGACATAATTCAAGCCTTCTTTTAACCCCTTTTCCTAGGCAAGCGGATTCTCCCCATAAAGAACAGATATTGATACATGTAAAGCAAATGCAACTCCATTTCTGTTCGCTGACCATGCAATGTAAATCCAGTGGGTATCTCCACAAGAGTTGCGGAGACCCAATCCCTGTATAGCCCCATGGTGGGCAACCAGAGCTGCCACACTGCGGGGCAAGCGCGGGGAGCTGGGCAGATGGCCGCAGAGAAGCCGCGTGGGCCTGCTGCTGCTGGAGCCACCGCCGTGGCCAGGGCATGAGCGGGCAACTGGCCCTGCCCCGCCTCCTTCCCCCAACCTGACCGAGATCCCGCCCCCAGCTGCGATGTGGTAGTGTGTGACAGGCAACAGCACCCGCCCATCAAAGTCCCGCTGTGGAGTAAGGCAGCTATGCGACACGTCCTCAGAATTTTCCTGAGGACTCGGTGCATAGAAGCCACCTGCTCCCCTGCCCCAGGGCAGGTGGAACACCTGGCGGGTGCCGGGCAAACAAATAACGGCATCACGTGGCCCGACTACCCAGAGTGGGTTAAGGCCACCTCCCTGGGAGCCTTCCCACTGAGTCTTATGTGGCTGCACCCAGTGTTGATGACATGAAATGCCTCTTAGATTCACACTTACCTCTCGGACCTAATCTCCCTACGCACTCCTGCACGCGCTCTCCGCTCTTCCTCTGTCCCCTCCCTCACTCTCCCTCATTTCTCCTGCTCCCCCCACCGCCTTCGTCCCTTCTCCCTCGCTGCCCCACATGCCTGGAATTCCCTCCCTGCCCACATCCGCCTTGCCCCCTCCCTCCGCTCCTTCAAATCCCTCCTCAAGACCCACCTTTTCCTTGCTGCCTTTCCCAATGCCCTCTAGTCTGTTCCCTTGCTCTTACTGTCTGCCCTCCTCTGCAGACTGCTGCTACCAACCTCCTTGTAACCAAGCCAAGTACACGCACCTGAGACTTCGCATCCGCCTGAATGTTTGTTTGTCTTCTCCCCTGTCTCTCCCACTGTCGCCTCTCCTGTCTCCCCCTCCTTGTCTTTTAGATTGTAAGCCACAGGCAGGGACCGCGTCTGATTCTATGTTCTGTACAGCACCAGGTTATGCGGCTGGCGCTTTATAAATGTTTAATAATAATAATAATAGTAACACTAACCCAAAGCGATTATGTTGATGAAGAAGAATTACAAGTAGGGCTGAAACTTTTTCTTGGTATTTTCTTGTTTTCAAAGAGATTTGCATTTCTTGGTTCATTCTGGGAAACCAGCTACTTTCCCCTCCCCGCCCCCCACATGCTGTAGTCTGCAGAGCTTAGCTGGGACCCAACAGTAAATTATCTGAGTGGGGAGGGGAGCAGGGAACCCTCTTTTAGGGGTGTGCGTCAGGGACCCAATACTGAATTCGTAATTTCAGAATTATTTCATTTCAGAATTTGAAATTTCATTGTATAATTTCATTTTCATTATTAACTAAATTACTTTTTTCATTATCGGTGTCGTTATTGGTGTCGGTGTTGTACAACAATGAACATTTTGTTTTCAGATTTGTTTCCATTTTCATCAGCGTGCCGAAGCACAAACAAAACTGAAAATTGGCTGTGCGGTGGCGTGGTGTGTGACTCTGTGTGTATGGTTTGTGGTGTTTATTTGTGTGTGTTACTGTTTGTTTGTGTTTGGTGCCTGCCTGGAGCCATTTGTTTTCCAGGGAGGAAGAAGCAGGAGGATCTGTTGATGTTCAGGAGGTGGTGGAGGTGGTTCAGCTCGCAGAGAGATTGCCCCATGGGGAGCGTCCGTGAGAGGCACCTGAGTGGCGGGGGGCATCTTCAGATCACAAGGTTCACTTCATTTAATCATTGGGATGGGTGGTAGCAAGTGCAGGCACAGATGTTGTGTGTATTGTCTCATTCTGGTGGGTTTGCTGCTGGATGTGGACAGTGAGCACAGATAAGCTCTCTCTGGTTCTGGCAGGTGGCAGCTTGGGCAGGATGCCCCACCTCTCTCTCTCGTTCTAGCGGCAGAGTGTCACTGTCTCTCTCTCTCTCTGGTTCTAGTGGATGGCAGCCACTGCCACTGCATATGTGTCCCTCATTCAGCTTGTCAGAACCCCAGCTATCACAAGGCAAAGGCTTCGGCTTGCAGAGAGTGCCCCAGAGTGCCCTGCTGGAACTATATGACGCAGATAAAATGGTAGGCGGGCACTAGCAGTTGGCACTACCCTAGACATTTCAGGGTGTCAACGTTCAGAGATTGCCCGGAGGGGGAGGGGGTAGAGGGGGGGAAAGATCTCTGCCACCATTTCGGCAGGAGCGGTGGGAGGGATAGAGACCTAGCAAGAATAAGGAGCACCAAGGCTACCCCTGAAGTTGGCAGTGTGTCCTCTCACTCTGGGTGAAAACAGACATGATGCTAACCACCCGTTAACCACCCTTGGTGGTCATTTATGCATGTTGCAGGGCTGCATAGGGCACCAATATAGCCCTGCAACATGCATAACTAACCACCAAGGGTGGTTAAAGGGTGGTTAGCGTCATGTCTGTTTTCACCCTCTGTCTCCACAGGCAACTCAGGGAATCCCATCAGGTGAAGATTCACCTTCAGAAATAGCAACTGCTCCATCAGCTTAACACTCAGTCTCGAACAGTGGGGACAATGTCCCCGGCCTGTGAAAACACCCCGTCACTCGGTATGCTGGTTGGTGGACAGGATATTAGTTCCTGGGCCACCTTGGCCAGGGCCTGCCATACCTGGCCCTTCTCCACCCAGTACTTCAAGGGATCACTGCTGGGATCCACAACCAGCTCCTCAAGGTATTTTGCCACAGCCCTCTCTGCAGGCATAGCTGCTGCTGCTAACCTCCTCCCCAATGGCATGTACCCAGAGAGCCTTCCCTGGCATGTTCAAGTGGGTTCTGGAAGCAAAGGAGCTGCTGCTGACCCTGCCGCAGTGCACCCGCTGCTGCTGGGGATGCGCTGACTCGCCTCCCTCCAGCCACTTCCCCCCTTCTCAGGGTTCTGCTGCCGCCACTGCCATATGGCCCTCTCCGCCACCTTCACCCTCTCCACCAGAGCATGCTTCCTTAGGATGAAGTCCGCCGTGCGAGATGCCACGTTCGCCTTCACCCTGGAGTCCAGCATGGTGGTGAGAATGTAATTCTCCCTGCTGGTGAGTGGATCAAAGTGCACCTTCAGCTCCTCCAGCAACTTTTTTTACCCAGGCCACCACCTCTGGGACAAGCTGCCACTTCTGTAGGACACCGTGGCCAACATCCGTGAAGCCCTGAACTCCATGGTGGAGGGATGGCTAATGGCAGGAGTACCATTCATCAAGGGGTTCATGCTGACAACGGGACAAATATGAGGAAGGCAGTGTGGTACGGCGGGTTTGTGGGCATCCCCTGTGCTGCCCACACCCTTCACATGGTGGTGAGGGATGCTCTGGGTCTGGGGAAGACGGGAGCTGGCACCGGATCCCTTAACTCATTGATCAAAAAGGGCAGGAAGATCACGGTCTACTTCAACAAGGGTGTGAAGGGCAATCACCCCTTGAGGCAGAAGCAGACAGAGCTGGTGGTGCAGGGTACTCTGCCTCATGCAGGATGTTAGTATGAGGTGGAATTCCACCTACCTCGTGCTGGAGTGGCTGGTGGAGCAGCAGCGCATCCTGCATGAGGTAGCCCTCGAGAGCGACATTGAGGTGACAAGACCACCGCAGTGGGAAGAATGGGTCATGATGTCTCAGACCGTGCACATCATTAGGCCCTTTAAGGAGTCACAGAGACTCTTAGAAGCCTGCCAGTCTCCTGCCCAGACTCCAGACCAGTGGGATGACCTGGCTCAGGGTGACTGTCGATGTGCCAAGAGTCTCTGTGTCTCCTTAAAGGGCCTAATGATGTGCACGGCCTGAGAGAACTCTTGTTGAAGTAGACCGTGATCTTCTTGCCTTTTTCCATCAATGAGTTAAGGGATCCAGTGCCAGCTCCCTTCTTCCCCAGGCCCAGAGCATCCCTCACCACCATGTAAAGGGTGTGGGCAGCACAGGGGAAGCCCACAAACCCACTGTCCCACATTGTCTTCCTCATATTTGCCCCGTTGACAGTCACCATTCACCTTGGTGAATGGTGCTCCTGCAATTAGCCACCACTCCACCATGGAGTTCAGGACTTCAAGGATGTTGGCCACAGTGTGACTTTCATCCATCACCTGAGCTTGAAGCTCACCTGTACCCTGCCCCCTCACCCCTGCCACCTACTGCTCCTTCGCCTGCCATCTGCACCTGCCACCAGTGCGTGGTCGAGGCCAAGTAGGCATGCTGTGCATTTCTACTGCTCCATATATCAATGGTGAAATGCACAACAGCCCCACCTGCTCCGGCCAGCTGCTCCCTCACCCACTCCCTGGCAGCCCAGTACAGGGAGGGCACCATGCACCTGCTGAAGGGCAGCTTGGACTGGGGCCCCAGCAGTGCCATCAGCCTGCAGAAGACAACGCTCTCCATCACGGAGAAGGGCTGGTCATCCAGCACAATCATCTCGCCCACCTGCCTGGTGATATACATTGCCTCTGGATGATGCCCTCCACGGCGTGGCACCTGCCCCCACCCCACCTCCTCCATGGTGGCCCTGTTGCTTCTGCTGCCGCACATAAAAGGCATGAGATGGTGGTGGTCGCTCTGCCTCCTTCCCCTGGCCCCAAGCAGAGGAGGAAGGTCTGGCCACTGCAGCAGGGAACTCACCCCTATCCATTCTGCCTGCCTGCCTGCCCTTGCAACAGTACAGCTGGGTGGAATGGTGACTAATCATCCCGCTGTTACTGAAGTTCCCCGTTTGCTGCTCACGCCTGAGCACCTTCCCACAGTAATGGCACACCACCTCTCGTGTATCATCAGCCCTCAACGGTGTGAAGTGACTCCACATTTTCAACTAGGGATGTGCGAACACGGTTTGGGGGTTTGGCGTTTGGCCCGAACTCGGGGTGTTCGGCATGTTTGTGAACACCCCGAACTGTCCCCCGACCAAACCGACCGAACAAAGTTCGGGTTCGTGAATCTGTTTGGGTGGGAGGTGGGGGAAAGGGGGGAACCCGGTTTTCCCTCCCCCCTCCAGGCTGCGCAGGTGGAAGGGGCACCGGGGCTCACCGCCGCCCCCCCCCGCCCAGCCTGGTAAAAAAATTGTTTTTAAAAAAACCCCACCCCACGGATCGACCTATCTGGTGGTGCCGGGGCTCCGGCCCTGGGTCTGGCAGCAGCGGTGGCAGCGACAGTGGCGGCGGCACTCCAGAGTGCTTTAGGACTCTACTAGGCCTTCTGGGTCAGGTGACCTGGAAGGCCTAGTAGAGGCCTGAAGCACTCCGGAGTGCCGCCATCACTGTCGCTGCCACCGCCGCTGCCAGACCCAGGGCCGGAGCCCCGGCACCACCAGCTAAGTCGATCTGTGGGGTGGGGTTTAAAAAAGTTTTTAATTTTTTTTTACCAGGCTGGGAGGGGGGGAGGGGGGACAGAGGTGAGCCCCGGCGCCCCTTCCACCTGCGCAGCCAGGAGGGGGGAGGGAAAACCGGGTTTCCCCCTGACTCCTGTCCCCCATCTGAATGGGTTTGCCCCCCCCCCGAACAGGTTCGGGCTGAACAGCCAGTACCTGAATGGTTTGGGGGGGGCGAACACCAAATGGGCCAAACACCGATCCCCCCGGTGTTCGCACATCCCTATTTTCAACCTGTGCGGTGTTCCTGCCTTCTTGCGTGTGCTCACACTACTGCCACTGCTGGGGACTGCTGCATTTGTCGAAGGAAAGGGGAACAGGTCAGAGGAGAAGAACCTGAAAAAGCCTCCACAGGAAGAGCAGGGGTCTCCTCCTCCTCACTCCCCATATCCTGCACCGAAGGGGCATAGATGAAGCCCGACCTCATACTCCCACTGTGAGTCCTAGTGCTGCTTTTACTGCTTCTCCTCCGGACAGACTGGGAAACAGGAGAGCCTGCCCTACTGCTAGCAGCCAAAAAGGAAGTTAGCAATGGGCTGCGAGCCCCAAACATTCCTCCCCCAAATCCTGCCCTACTGAGGTTGCCCCCTGGAGGGTATTTTCACATGGGGAAGTCTGTCCAAAAGGACAGGTGGGTGGTGCCCTTGCATCACTCACCGCACCCACATCAGCAACAAATTCAGGGCGGCCCGCATCTGCCCCCCACACCAGTGCTGCTGCCAGTGCTTGCTTGCAGAAGGGTGCAACTGCACCCTGCCTTTGGCCCCCGGAGCCTGGGACTCCCTGCCTTTGCCAGATCCTAAGCCCAACATCACAGCTGCTTCCTCCCTGACAAGCACCACGGCTGCTTGGAGAGAAAGGATGGTCTTTTATTTTTGCAGGGCGGGCTGCCAGTGGCAGGCGCGATGCCGACGCCTCCACATCCACAGTCCCGTCAGCCAGACCCGGAGGGACCACCTGACCCATGGCCAGAATTCCGTCTCCTTCCCTTTGCCACGTCACACAGACAAGTAAACTATATGTACCCTCCCACCTAACCGTATGTACCTATTTATAGCCTATTTATGGAATAATGGGGGGTCGGGGATGGATTGCAAGTATTGGGAGGGTATAATGTGTGGGGATGGGTGTTGCGGTGTGATGGATTGAGGAAGGGATGAGGAAACACTGAGGACTAGGGGGAAAAATTTGCTCAAGAGCAGAGCAGTTGTGAACACGCCCCCCCCCCCCCCCGACAAGTCAGAGATTAACCCGGAACAAGAGCGAAAAGCCTGGCTGTGGCAATATAAAGCTTTGCAGTGCCCTCCCCCCAGCCCTCGTGATAGGTTCAGGGAGGCTGGAGCCTTGAGCAATCACAGGGTGCCAGGCGAGTGTCTGTGATAGGCTTGCAATGCTCATTGGCCAGCGTAGCAGTGGCGGCTGGTGGGTTTTGAGGTTGGCGGGGCAGTAAGGCTGGCTGGTCTGACGGCAGCAAAGCCGTTGGCGGGCCAGCGGAACCTTATGGCTGGCAGAACTCTAGGGAGGGGCTTGTCCATTGTAGGCGGAGCTTCCAAAAAATCCAGCAACTAGGGATGATCAGCGTTAATATCTGATGGACAGAACATTAGTTAACACTGGGAACTCCTTGCTGCTGAGTAAAACCCTGCCACTTGGAGACTGAGAGAACCCTCCTACTAGCATCTCATCCATTCAGTGGATGGGACTCCAGTAGGATGACACTCTCTCTCTCTCCCCCCCCACCCCCAACAGTGGTAGTGCCATAGCAGGATAAAAAAACCTGGTCACATATTTAACACATACAAAACCTCAGGGTCACAACAAAATAGCTGCAGCATGTAGTTCTGAGTAAAGTAGAATGGCAGATTACACACTGCTATTGCACTGTACAGGAATCCCCTCCCCTAAAGAAGAAACCGTGGAAAAAGCTGCATAAAAAAAAAAGACAGAAACCTGATTTTCAACCCCTCTTCCCCGTCACCCCCAAGAGACTGGGAACAGAAGCTCTTTTTGGCACAGGACATAGCAAGATGGCACATTGGTTGGCACACACCACCACAATGGTGCAAGCAAGGCAACAAAATACAGCAGTATAACAAAGAATTAAAATAAACAACACAGGCCAGCTGGAAGCTTGGAAATACCATCAAAGACACACACGCACACACACCCTGCCCCCAACAGGGTGCCTTCTTTTAAAATAGCAACAGCAATAGTAATAGTGAGCTATTATAATAGTGAGTCACCTGGAATGGATCCAAAGAAGGGCATCTAAAACTGCATCCTATCTACACTGTATCCCCACCAGCCAATGCCTGTGCAAACAAGCAGGCCCTTTTCTAAGTCTGAGAAATTGGGGCTTCTTTGGTTATATTCACCTCCTGCATCTGTCAGGTTTAAAAGCAGACAACCTTAAACCTCACTTACAAGCAGTTTTAGCAAAGATCCACAGAACAGACACAAAGCTTTCCCCCAATCTGCGCAGGTTAAAATGTCAGTTTCAGCAAAGCTGCAGACTCACACCAGTCCCAGAAGTCTGCCCAGGTTCAAAGGCCCCGAAGGCATCCAGAGACCCCCAAAGACAGCAGCAAAACAAACACTCCACATCATCAAGTGAACAAAACCCACATTCCAACTGATCTCGAACCAACAAACTTTATTCCCAGGGCCCTATGCACAGATATATAAAAACCACACATAAACCAGAAACCAACCTACAACGAGGCACCTTCATTTAGGCAGGTTATAGTCACAGGTTAAAATGTCATTTTCAGCAAAGCTGCATACTCAAACCAGTCCCAGAAGTCTGCCCAGGTTCAAAGTCCCCAAGTGACCCCCACTCCTCAGTGTGCCCCCACTCCCCGTGTGCCCCCAAGTGACCCCCCACCATGTTCCCAAGTGACCCCCCACTCCCC
>QEPC01011609.1:564568-614679 GCA_003113815.1 Sphenodon punctatus | reverse complement strand
TTCCCCCACAAAAAAGGCTGCCTGAGGGCCTCACAAGGCAATTACAAAATAATTACAAGTTCCAAAATTTCATCATTATTTTGTTATTGCCAAGTTCGTATTCGTACTTGTAATTACGAAAACGAAACAGTAAATTTTGTTTTCTTAATTATAATTAGTACAAAAACAAATGCACACCCCTACTTCCCAGCTGTGTGCAACACTCTAATCAGACCCCATTTCCAGGATAGCCCACAGCGCACCCCTTATCAGTCCCCCTGGAAGCAGAGACCAAATAGAATGTTGCACACAACTGAGAAGAGGCTTCCCTGCTCCCCTCCTCGCTCAGATAATTTACTGTCAGGTCTCAGCTAAGCTCTGTGGAGTACAGTGTAGTGGGGGAGGCAGAGAACAAGCTCACATCTCTGCAGAATATAGGCAGAGACAGGGAGCATGCAGCAAACACAACCACCAAAGCAGAGACCAGCAGTGCGTGGGTAAGGTAAGTCAGTCAGTCAGTGTTCTGGATGCCCCAATACTTTAAACAAACAAACAAATGACATTTTGTGAGAAATCTTGCAAGAGCTCACACTGAGACAGATTTTAACGAGATCTTGGTCCCAATGTTTGATCTCGTGAGAATTTCTTACATGGTTTTTAAAAAAAAAATTCATTCCAGCCCTAGTTACAAGATACTCACCACGATGTATTTAAAACCTCAAGTCTCAAATAGTAAATGCCATAAAATTAGGCCTCCAAGTTAAAACACTAGAATAGAATTCTCTTCAGTTTGGGGAATTTGCCCATGAAAAGGGGGACACGCGTTAACCCTAGTATTAGCTCTTGTGTATTTTCGTAATCCTGGTGCACATCTCTTGCAATAACTCACAAGGTAGTGGCTCTCCAACGTTACCCTTTTAGGACGTCGTCACCTGGACACAGGTACACAAGGAAAGTTGGTTACTATTAGTGGTGAAACTCGGTCCTCTCTTTTCCTTGGAAAACATAGAGGACTGAGGTACTCAACTCAATTTTCTGAGTTCTGAAGTTTCAAGGAATGCCCCCTTAAACTTCAGAACTCAGAAAATTCTTGGCTGAGTGCAGGGAAGGGGGCCAGAGGCCGGCGCTAGACCCCTGCTGCCCCTTCCGTGGTCCCTGCTGGCCAGGGAGAGAATAGGCCAGCAGGAGTCAGGGAAAGGGGGGCAGGGGCCTAGAGGGGGTTCATAGGTGGGGTGCTTAAGGGGGTATGAACCTATCAGGGACTGAGGAGGTAGAGTACTCATGCTCCAGAGGGGCTCCAGCGACATGTAGCTTCCTCTGGGCCGGGTAAGTTTTAAAAAAAGAAAGGGGAAAAAAAGCTGGGCATGCTCAAAAGGACCAAATGGCATGGCCCCTTCTGATCGTGCTCCGACCTTTTCAAGATGGTGCTGGCAGTGTCAACACACTGCAGGTGTCATCTTGGAAAGGTCTGAGCATGCTCAGAAGGGGCCATTCAGCCCTTCTGAGCATGCCCAGCTCACCACCCCCCTTTTAAAAAACTTAGCCAACCCAGAGGGAGCCACACATCACCGTAGTCCCTCTGGAGGGTGAGTACTCTTCCCCTAGGCCCCAACCCCCTCTTCCCTGGCCCATTCCCTCCCGCACCAGGCTCCATCTGGCCTCCAGCCCCCTCCTTGGCCTCCACTCTTGGAATTTCTGAGTATTCGCCAATGGTCCTTGAACCGGCCCGAGCACTCAGGACCGGCTCTCGGATACTTGTAGAATACTCACAAGTCACAACTAATTTTTTTTTAAATATTCGCAGCCCTAGTTACTATTAACCAATTTTTATACGTTACCAAAACGGCCCCTGGGATAGAAACATTCCCCAATTCATTTTACCATGGGGTACCTTTATACCCTGGCCTGGGGTAGAAATCTACCCCATCACATCGTTTACATCTTCAAGTAATTTACATGACAATGGCTTGGGGTAAAAATCTATTCCAAAAAACATGCCGTGTTGTATTTTTCCAGGGGTAAGATGAAGGTTAAAAGGAAACAACGCTGTCCCCAATCTGTCTGGCTCATGATATCAAGAAAACACCATGCTATCCCATAGATGTGTATGGGGTAAGGCAGGTACACTCTCTCTTGCATTGTAACAGAGTATCTAAGACTTTAAGCCTATTCATCCACAAATCACTTACTCCAGTGTAACCCCATTAAAACCCTGAGGGCTTCAATGGGGCCACATGCTAGAGTGGATCATGGCGTATTTCTTTTTAGGGTTCAGTCTCTATCCTTGGCACTTGTTGGCTGCTACACTAATTGGCATTATTTGCCCTTAAATGCCCATCTGATTTCAGTGACTCTCTTTCTCTCTTTCTCTCTTTGTTTAAAAAAAGGCCAGCTTCATCTGTAATTAGCACACCGTACGGCCTAGAGTCCCTTGGAATGTTTTACATTGTGATTAGATTCATTACAGGGAGATTGACTGGTTAAAATGGGCTGTGCATTCCCGAAAGTTGTATTAAAGTACAGGTCTCAAGAACCTCGACGGGTAATTATATATTATCTTTTCACTTGCCTCCCTGAAATGCTGCCAGTTCATTCTAGTGATGCATGTCACATTCAACATTTTTTTTTTTTTTCCATCTCAAACATTTGATTTACTATCCGGTTGTTACTGTTAATCCCGTGTCATGACACTCCTATTCACTTCTGATTCTGCACTGAAAGCAGCTTCCTATGAAGATAAAGCTAGGTAAAATCTATTGTAAAGGGAAGAATAACTTGAATGCGGCTATCATATCGAAAAGAAAACACACTTCTGCTCTCTTCACCCTCTAGACATCCTGAATACTTTCCGTAATGATGAAGTCAAATAGAATAGCCACTGAGAATACAACTCATGGTTTCTCTTTCTGAAGTAATCCTGCTCTGTAATTCTGTAATTGTTCTTATTTACGTTAGGTAAATCTTTTTAAACTAACATATATAAAAACAGAGTGACAGTAGGGTATGAATGAGAAAAGAATCGGCGAACATGCTTTAGTAAATTGCGATATGAATAAATCATACATATCCCTACTTATCAAACAAGTATTTAGAAGCAAATTTAAATAATGCTATTTAATGCTAGTACTTCCATAAAACCCACGACTGTCAGTTAATGCCCCCACCCACCCAAGCGGTTGACTACTCGAGCTATAGATTAAAATATAAAAAGCCACATACATTTTATATATCTAGGATAGCAAGTAATATATTTTTTTAATGTAAGCGTAACTACTGCAGATGACATTCCTCTTGCACACAAAAGCTATAGGAATATTGGTTTAATCAACTAAAATCCCAAAGCCGCAAAACCTGACATACCATATCATAGAAGTTCAATTGATGGGGTTATGTTTGAATGTAAGGTGGAACTTTACATATGATAAGCATTTTTTCCATTGATATTCTGCAAAGTCAAAAAACATTGTATGGCTTCCATTCAGAGGAATTATGTCATTAATATGCCACTTTATATATAGGTACATCAAGGTGCTATACATTACATCAATAAATTTGTTGAGATCCAAGTACTTTTTTTTCACCCATTCAAGTGTTCAGAGCCCTATGTAGACCACAAACATAGCAACCTGCTATCGGCACTGATATATATTTTCAAGTGATACCATTGGGTCGCTGATGGCCATATGTCAAATGGTTTACCGCTTGTTCTTGAAAGCCACAGAATCACAAGGGTCACAGCGTGATCTAGAATTAAGGATTGCCATTTATTTGTAATGCATCTTGGTTTATTTTATTGTACTTTTTCCTTAAGGGTGACAGAAAACTGATCAAAATGGAGAAACAGCAGCACGCCTTTGGTGACGGAAGGGATCACGCTCTTCTCCTCCTGTAAGAGAAGTTTGAGCGGGTAATCACACTCAGTCTTATAAAATAATCCTTCCCCATCCCCTGTTTTCCAAACTATCATGTCAGAATAATGCACACAGTCTTACCAGTAACATTAGGCAGGATAGAACTCAGAAGAATGTTAATTTACAGAGTGACTGGTGCTGAAGTGATAAGCCAAGCGAGAGTGAGAGAAGATTGGTCTCTAGATTTTTGCCCTGGAAATTCCTAAATTTGAGTCTTATGCAGGCTTTCACCTACCATTTTCCGATGTGTACTTACTTTAAAAATCAAAGCGGTTGAACAGCAGGCAGGGAACGTGTCTCTGTTTCTAGGCTGCTTGAACTTTTCAGTGGGTATGGAGAGACCCTGGGATGATGATGATGATGATGATTGATTATTCATTATTCATTATTATTATTATTATTACTATTGCCTCTGTAAGGAGAGCAGAAATCTGGCCTACAATCAAATTCTGACTAAAGTTTAGAGAATGAACTGAGTTCCAGGCCATTGGCACTGGATTGCATTTCTGCTTTTGGCGATCAGATGTTCTAGTGATTGACTGATTGATTGAAATAATCCCACCCCTTTCTGAAAGCTCAGGGCAGGTAGCAACACAAGTAAAAAAACCATATAAAATAAGTATAAATAAATGAAAAAATATATGAAAAACCCAAATGAACCCAAGCCCTATCCCCTCATACGAAATGCCTGTCTTGGAAGAAGTTCCCAACAGGTCACAATGGGCCAATCCATTCCCTGTTGTTCACTCCCAGCTCCGGACAGTAAGAGGTTACATTCCCCAAACCTACCCAGCTAATAGCTGCTAATGGATCGATCCTCCAGAAACTTGTCCAATCCTTTCTTAAACCCGGCTATAATACTGGCCTTGACCATGTCCTCTGGCAACAAATTCCACAACTTGGTTGTATGTTGAGAAATGCTTTCTTTTATTTGCTTTATATCTGCTACCTGTTAGTTTCATGGAGTGTCCCCTAGTTCAAGAACTATTTGAGAGGGTAAATAACCATTCCCTATTTACTTGTTCCACACACTCATGATTTTATAAACTTCTATATCACATCACAGCTCAGACGTCTCTTCTCCAAGCTGAAGAACCCCAACCTATCCAGCCTCTCTTCATAGGGACCGTTCCATACCCTTTATCATTTTTGTTGCCCTTCTCTTTATTAATTATTATTATTAGCATTAGCATTATTAGCATTTATATAGCACCAGCAGTGTACCTGGCGCTTTACAAAGAATAAGATAGACACGGTCCCTGCCCGAGAGCTTACAATCTAAAGAAAGGGGGAGGGGAGGCAGGGAAGGGAGGACAGAGTGAGAGACAAGGGATGCGACATTCATGAGGATGCGAGAGCTCAGGTACACGTTCCTGGCTTGGTTGCAGTAATTTGGAAGTTTACGAATAACAGGTGGGGGATAATCCTTGGTGGGAATGGTTAGCAGGAGTTAGGAAGGGCAGCGCAGATGGGGTGGGTTTTGAGGAAGGACTTGAAAGTGTGGAGGGCGGGGGCAAGGTGGATGAGGGCAGGGAGGGAGTTCCAGGCGTGCGGGCAGGGCAGCGAGGGAGAAGGGATGAAGGCGGTTGGGGGAGCAGGGGAGGCGTGGGAAGGTGAGGGAGGGGATGGAGGAGGAGTGGAGTGCTCGAGCAGGGGTTCGGAGGCAGATCAGGGCAGAGAGGTAGGGGGGAATTGAGGTTGTGAAGGACTTTGTAGGTGAATACAAGGAGCTTGTGCAGAATTCTCTTGGGAAGAGGGAGCCAGTGGAGAGAGGAGAGGAGTGGTTGCATGTGGTCAAAGCGACGGGCAGCAGAGTTTTGAACAGAGATAAGGGAAGGAAGAAAGGTGAGAGCGGGGAAGGCCAGCGAGGAGGAGGTTACAATAGTCGAGGCGTGAGATGACTAGGGCATGGATGAGAGTTTTGGCAGAGGAGACCGACAGAAAAGGGCGGATCTTGGCAATGTTGTGGAGGGAGAAGCGGCAGGATTTGGCTACGGAGTCAATTTAGGGTTTGAAGGTGAGGTGCGAATTGAAGATGAAGCCAAAGCTGCGGGCTTGGGGGACAGGGAAGATGGAGACCCCGTCAATGGTAATTGTCTTGACAGGGAAGGGGGAGAGGAAGGATTGGGAGGGAAGATCTATTTCTACTAAATCTTTTTTGAGATGGGGTGACCAGAACTGCACACAATATACCAGGTGTGGTATAGTCTATATAGTGGCATTATGATATTTTCTGTTTTATTTGTTATCCCTTTATGAATAATTGAAAATTGCTAACATCCTGTTTGCTTTTGCGATGACCGCCGCACACTGAGCTGAGGATTTCAATGTATTGTCCACAATGACTCCAAGGTCCTTTTCCTGAGTAGTAACTCCTAATTTAGAACCCAGCATTGTGTACACATAGTTTGGATTATTTTTCCCTACGTGCATCATTTTGCACTTGTCCACCTTAAACTTCATCTGCTATTTAGATGCCTAGTCACCTAGTATTGCAAGATCCTCCTACAATTCTTCACAGTCTGCTCGTGTTTTAACTACCTTGAATAACTTAGTGCCATCTGAAAATTTGATCACCTCACTCTTTACTCTTTTCTCTAGATCATTAATGATTACATTAAACAACACTGGTCCCAGTACAGATCCCTGAGGCACTCCACTGTTTACTACTCTGCACTGTAAAAACTGACCATTTAATTCCACTCTTTATTTTCTATCCTTTAACCAGTTACCAATCCACAATAAGACCCTGCCTCCTATAATCCATGACTTTTTAATTTCCTCAAGAATCTCTCATGAGGGACCTTACCAATGCGTTCTGAAAATCCAGAAGATACACTATATCGACGGACTCTCCCTTATCCACATGCTTAATTACACCCAGAAAAAATTCCAATGGATTAGTGAGGCATGACTTCCCTTTGCTAAATCCATGTTGACTCTTCCCCATCAAGCCATTTTTATCAATATGCCCAATAATTCTTAATAATCGTTTACACCAGGTTGCCTGACACTGACGTCAGGCTCACCAGTCTGTCCCCAAGATTGCCTCTGAAGCCCTTTTTAAATATCAGTGCTACATCGTCTACCCTCCAGTCCTTGGGTATAGTGGAAGATTTTAGCAATAGGTTGCAAATTACCAATAGTAGATCTGCAATTTCATATTTGAGTTCTTTCAGAACAGAACTCCGGGGTGAATACCATCTGGACCTGGTGATGTGTAACTATGGGTATTTTCAGACGTGACAGGGCCTGTATTGGACCCATCACGGAATCACCCATTGATCCCCCGCAGGGATCAAACCGGCACGTCCAACAGACGTGCCAGCTGATCCCGGCGGGGAATCGAAGAGGGGGCGTGGCCACGCAGGTCAATGTGGGGCTGCACAGCCCCATCCCCCCATGCTCCCTAGGCTGCCCACCCTCTGGGGAGATGGGTGGGAGCCGCGGCCAATGCGGCCGCAGTGCCTGCCCGCCCCCCCAGGGCATTGACCATGGCCCGGAATCCCGCCGCTGATTCCGGGCCGTGGTCGAGGGACAGATGAGACAATCCCCTTGATCATGGGCAGGAATCACATTGAACACGCAAATGGAGGTGGTCCGGCCAGGACCTCCGTTTGCGTGGTCAATGTGATTCCCCCCTGTGATTCACAGGGGTGAACATCTGGCGGGTGGCTTCCGTTCACCCCAACAGACGTTACGGGACCACGATCACCATGTGGGAATTCCCCGTGGTTGAGTGTGTTCTCGTAACGTCTGAAAATACCCTATGTAGTTTGTCAATTTGCAACTCTTCCAGAGTCACATTGATTTGTGATAGCTCGTCTATTTCATCACCTACAAAGAACCATTCTTTGTGGGTATCTCCCCAATGTCCTCTACAGTGAAGAATGAAGCAAAAAAACACATTCAGCTTCTCTGCAATGGCCTTATCCTCCCTCAGCACCCTTTTTACTCCCTGCTCATCTAACTGACTCTCTCTTCTTGCTTCTGATGTACTTTTAAAAGTTTTTATTAGTAGTTTTTGCCTCTTTAGCAAGTTTCTCTTCAAATTCTCCCTTGGCTTGCCTTATTAATGTTTTACATCTAATTTGCCAGTGCAAATTAATTTCGCTGATGACAAAAGAGCTTTGATGGCATAAAACACATAACACAGTTGCGAATCAAGTCAAATGATCCTACATGTAAACCCTGGAATGAGACACGGAGGGGCCGATCCCAAGCCCCGCAAATCCTCGTGTGCACCACCATTGCCTGCACATAGTGCTGCACGAAAGTCATAGGGCTTGGGATCGGCCTCCCTCCGCCTGGAGGGAGACGTTTCCCAAGCCCGCTGTGAGGAATTTGTGAACTACTTCGCAGATAAGATTGCTCGGATCCAGCATAATTTTGGGGTCGGGATTGACTCAGTAGAGGGAGAACTGGGGGTTATGGACAGTTATGGTCAGTTTCAGGAAGTGATGCCGGCCGATGCTGAGGGAGTGCTGGGGTCTGTCAGGGCCACCTTTTGTGAATTAGATCCTTGCCCATCCTGGTTGGTGAAAGCTGCCAGGGAGATGTTGGAGTCGGTGCTGGCAGGGGTGATCAATGCCTCCCTTCAGGAGGGCAGGGTGCCAGGCTGCCTCAAGGAGGCAGTGGTGCGGTCCCTGCTTAAGAAACCATCATTAGATGTTGGCGCACTCGCTAGCTATCGGCCTGTCTCTAACTTCCCCTTTTTAGGGAAGGTTATTGAACGGGTGGTGGCCCAGCAACTCCAGGGTCATCTGGATGGCATCGGTTTCCTGGATCCTTTTCAATCAGGATTTTGACCAGGATATGGCACTGAGACTGCGTTGGTGGCCTTGATGGACGACCTCTGTCGAGAGATGGATTTGGGACGTTCAACATTATTCGTCCTGTTGGATCTCTCAGCAGCATTTGATACAGTTGACTATGGGTTGCTGCTGAGGCGGCTGTGGGCCCTGGGGGCAAGTAGGGATGGGTGAACGTGGTTCAGAAGTTCGGAGTTCGGCCCGAACTCGGCCTGTTCGGACAACCAAACCTGAATCCGAACCCGAACTGACCGAAACGAACTCAATTCCGAACGTCGAAATGACCAAACAGTTCGGTCAGTTCGGATTGCGTTCGGGTGGCAAAAACGTGTCACTGCAAGGCAAAACATGACAGGGATGGGGAGTCAGCTGAGGAGAAGATTTCCAGGCACCAGGGGTGGAGAGGCTTGGAGTAGCAGCCAGTCTGCCCAATCACCATCCCTTTTCACCTCAGACCACTGGCTTCGCAGTCTGTGATTGGCCACGGACTAGGCTACATGGAACCAACGGGGCTTGCGGTGAGGCAGGCACAGCAAGAAACAAAACTGATTGCCTCCCCCCTTTCCAACACCTTCTGAGCTATCACTGTTCCTGAACAGCAGGCGTTTCAGAAGGCTCCCTCTCTCCCAGCAGTTTTTGTTCCTTCTTATTCCTAATCCATTGCCATCCTCCTCCTATTTCACCCATCCAACCCATTTACCTCCATATTATCATTTATTTAGATTATATTAGATAGATTTAGGTGTTGTTTTTTGTTTTTACCCCTCCCTGTGTTCAAACTTCCTTCCTCTCTTCCCCCTCCATTCAATCCTTTTCCCTCTCCCTCTTATTCCATCCCTGATTCCTTCCCCTGTTTTAAGTTTTGGATTTATTTAGAGTAGGAATATTATTAGATTGATTTTCATTTCAGTTTTGTACCCCTCCCTGTTTTCTTTGTGTTTCCTCCAGTGTAATATTGTATAGAGAGATAGTTATTAGATAGACAGTTACTAGATAGATATACACAGCAGTTAGCTTAGTTATAGAGATAGATAGAGATACAGTGTGTTTGTAGGATAAGGCCTTTGTAGTTAATTATTAGGATAGTCCATTTAGTTCAATAGGTTTTAGAATAGTTAATAGCACTTAGATTTAGTGTAGAGATAGATAGATATATAAACAAAGAAACAGCCACTCCAGCCCCAGGACCCACTGTCAGGGTTCTGGGGCCAAGTTACAGGCAGGGAGGGCTGTGGCCAATATGTATCTAGAAGCTGCCACTCTAGCCCCAACACCCACCGTCATGGGTCTGGGGACGTCATTCCTCGCACAAAGAGCCGATTTTCCAAAGCATCAAGAAACAGCAACTCCAGCCCCAGGACCCACTGCCAGGGTTCTGGGGCAAAGTTACAGGCAGGGAGGGCTGTGGCCAATATCCAGAAGCTGCCACTCTAGCCCCAGGACCCACCGTCATGGGTCTGGGGCCATTATTCCTTGCATGGAGGCGATGTCTTTCCACTGCATCAAGAAACAGCCACTCTAACCCCAGGACCAGCCGTCAGGGTTCTGGGGCCAAGTTACAGGCAGGGAGGGCTGTGACCAATACCTAGAAGCTGCCACTCTAGCCCCACAGCCTACCGTCTTGGGTCTGGGGCCATCATTCCTTGCACAGAGAGCCTTTTTCCGAATGCCCGAACAGGACCGAACCGAACAGCCGAACCCGAATGTGGCGAACGAACCAAACGGCCGAACCGAACGGCCGAACCGGACCGAACTGAACGGCCGAACCCAAACTGCGATCTGTTCGCCCATCCCTAGGGGCGGGGGGTCGGTGGGACTGTTCTAGGATGGTTCCGCTCATTCCTCTTGGGGAGAAGCCAGAGGGTGGTGCTGGGGGAAGAAACATCTAGCCCCCGGGATCTCACTTGTGGCATAACGCAAGGTTCCGTTCTGTCTCCATTGTTGTTTAATATTTACATGCAACCCCTGGGGGAGGTTGTGAGACAGTTTGGTGTGGGTTGTCACCGGTATGCTGATGACACCCAGCTCTACCTCTCTTTTTCAGCAGATCCAGGTCCTGCAGTCTCGGTGCTTTCTCAACGCCTGACAGCAGTGAGTGACTGGATGAGGCTGAGCAGACTGAGGCTGAACCCTGATAAAACAGAGATGATGTTGGTGGGTAGGGCATCTGAGGTGATGGCCCCACTTGTGGAGAGGATCCGCCTCCAGCTGGCCCCGCAGGTGCAGAGTTTGACGGTCCTGCTGGACTCTGGCCTCCGCCTGGATTGTCAGGTGGAGGCGGTGGCAAAGGGAGCCTTTAGCCAATTACATCTTGTGCGGAGGATCCAGCCATATGTCTCAAACTCTGACCTGGCCACCCTCATCCACACGTTCATCACCTGTAGGTTGGATTACCACAATGCGCTCTACGTGGGGCTGCCCTTGGTGACAGTTCGGAAGCTGCAGCTGGTGCAGAATGCTGTGGCCCGCCTCTTGATGGGGACGGGCCGTAGGGAGCTCATTACACCAGTGCTCTGGACTCTGCCCTAGCTGCCTATAGCGTTCGGGGCCCAATTCAAGGTGCTGGTTTTGACCTTTAAAACACTACACGTCTGGGCCCCTCCTACCTGAGAGACCGCCCACTCCCTGGGCCATGGGGCGACCTCTGCGATTCACCGGGGGTGCCTGGTCCCCCGGATAAACTGGGGGGCCACGATGGAGCGGGCGTTCTCGGTGGTCGCACCGCGGCTGTGGAACTCCCTCCCAGAGGAGGCTCGCCTGGCTCCCAGCTTGTTGGCCTTCCGCCGGGCCTGTAAAACCTGGCTGTTCATCCAGGCCTTTGGGGGAGGGGGGTAAAGGGATAGGGGGTGGGATTTTTTAGCCAGTGGGTCTTTCCTCTTTTTACTGTATTTAATGTTTTTGTAAAAAAAAAACCACCTTTTTATATAGTTTTATATAGTTTTATATTTTTTTATTTGTTTTAACTTTTGTAAGCTGTCCCAAGCTACCATGCGGCTGGATGGGGCGGGGTATAAATCATTAAATAAATAAATAATTTGGAACCTTCATCCTGCAAACACTTATTAATCATGTGGGTAGGCTCGATAACACCACCAGGCATTTCACAGAGGAGCATGTGCTTATGTAATTGGACCTTTGGGATCTTTTCTGTTCTCCTTGTTCTCTAAAAACCATGTGGGCTCGAGCGGCCTCTGATAAGTTTTGTTTAGAAAGAGCGACCCTTTCTAAAACACAACATCACAGATATGTATGAAGCCACCACACTTTTTTTTTTTTTTCCCTTCCCCCTTCTTCTCAAAAATAAAACCCTGGATTCAGGCACATCTTGGGAAGGTTACAGAGGGATGAGGAGGAATCAGAATGTCTGCCTTTAAAAAAAAAAAAAAAAAAAAGGAAAAAAAAACAACCCCAAACACTTCATCTCATCTGTGTTTGTGTTTGCGTGGCTCAATTGTGAACCAAACAACATTCATTGATAGTGGCTCGCCATGACTCTGCCTGTTTCAAATACCTTAGTCAGGAGAAGTACCACAACTGAACTAAACAATCTCTCACAAAACATCTGCAACCATCTGACCCTGGCCTTAACCTTTAAATCTATCTTTTCATATTCATCTCAAAAGACCTTGTCAATGGCCAAGGAGACTCAAGAAAAGGATTCTTCAACAAACAAAAAAAGATACAGAGGAAATTCAACCCAGATTAGGTGGCAGAAGATAATACAGTTTGCTCATTTTTATTCCGCTGCTCAAACTGGAGTTGAATTCATTTTCACTTTATCTTTATTCATGTTATTTAAACATAACATTCATTAGGATTGTGAACTGCAACAGATAGAGGAGAACAAAACTAGTCGCCAAATTTGTTGGGCATCTGTTCCCACTAGAGACGGCCCTCTGCCAAATCTGCATCGTGTCATTTTTTTTCCCACTGAATTCATTTCAAAGTCAATCCATCAGTTTATGAAACTGTTTGATCAAACTTGTCATTAACCAAGTGAAACATTTAATTTGTATTAAGAAAAATAGGATAAATAATTAGCACAGTGATTAACAGTTTTGCTGGAGGGGGTTTTGGTGTGCGTGTTTTTTAAATGTCCTGATTTGCCAGATTTGCTGGATGGTGATGTGGGCTTCCGTTCGACATATATTTTAAAATGTGCTTGGGCGGGTGTCTCGTACTTAGGAGAGGAAATATCAGAATGACGTTGAATACACATCAGAATACACGTGGGATAAATGTTCAGATTTCCTTCCTCGACTAACGTCTCCCTAACAATATTCAGAGGCTGAATTTAATGCTAACAGGAATATGTTTTTAAAATGGAAAAACAGTTACACTTATTCATGCATCTTAGGGACAAGCAGATGACAGTAATAATAAGATGCACAAGAAAACGGTCTCATATTTATTAGAGATTATGTTTTCCCCATTGGTGCATAACTGGTTGTCACAATCTCTGTTTAGTTATAAGTTATAGTTATAGCTATAACTATAGCTATAACTATAACTTATATACATATATAAATATAAATATATATATATATATACTATTAATCTATTTTCTAAATCCCACTTGGAGATTCCACCCTACCCCACCCACATCATTCTGCCTTCAAAATAACTGTTTGAAAAATATAGTTCTGTGCCACCAGGCTGCTATTCTGTTTGGATTCTTTCTTCTTCTTCTTTTTTTGGGGGCATTTTTTCCAGTGTTCAGTTGTCTCATGCAATTGCCTTCCATGACCTTGCTGGGAACTCGTCTGCACAGCTATGACAATTTGCTAATGAACTGTTTTTGTTTTTAATTGCTTACTTAATTATGGAGCACTAACATAATAGCATTTCTAATTTGTAGCATAATTGTATGCAGAGATGAAATGTTGGTGTCTGTCATATTACCTCCTTGTAATCATCTCTTGTTCTTGGGGAATTTCTAAAGAGATACGTTCTCGACAAGGAAGATGACTTTTAGAAGGTATTGAAGAGGCATTGCTCTCACTGTCATAATACAAGAAACCTGATTCCAGTATATGGAGACCATGTAGAAACTGTTGGCAGCCATGGAGCCTTAGTTTATCATATATTTCCAAAAGCAACCCCATGCTGGACCATTTTTATAGTGAAATACCATATAAAAATAAGAGATGGTTTTCTGTTTTTGGATAGTAAATATATCATTAGTTGAGAAAGTTCCTAAGCTAAAAGTTAATTAAAAGTTACATAATTAGCAACACGCTATGAAGTATCAGTCGAGGCTGGATAGTTAACAGTCACCATTGGATAAACTGGTGCAATTATAATGAGATAGATAGATAGATAGATAGATAGATAGATAGATAGATAGATAGATAGATAGATAGATAGATAGATAGATAGATAGATAGATAGGATAGAATCTAATGATGATTAAACTTGGCACATCAGTCTATTTTTTTCCATGCCTTTTTCCAACAGGATCAATATATTTTTTTGTTTTGTTTAATGAAAAAGCAGTTCATGGATGGAACCATCAAGAGAATCATGATTATTGGACAAAACGAAGGTGTAGCCCATTAAAGAAAATTTGGGAACTATAATCCTGATGTAACTTGCTGAAATAAGTATCAATCTATATATTATTCCCAATGATCTTTATTTTAACTGTGATCCCAAATAGCAAACTAGGTTCAATGCAAAACATCAGTTATGGACCCAGGAAAGTTCAAACATGAGCAGCCGATTTATGTTCCCCCCAAAAATACAAGTATTGGCTTGTTTCATTGTCATCTACACAAAGAACTGAGGCCTAAAATCCTTTACTCAACTAAATTCTTCATAAGTAAACTGAGACTAACCCTCTAATACCAGATTTGTTAAACAACATGATTTAGGTCCTCGCTATTCATGCACCTTGTACAACTAAAATGACTGTTAAAGCTAGAATCATGAAATAGTCATTTTATGTAGCTGCTAAATTCCTCTCAAATCTCCTTGCAACTTAACGAGTAAAGAAAGCTCAATGTGTAATGCCAGCTAATGTGGTTTATGCAAGAAAATAGTATCACCCTATCTTTGTAGCTTATCTAAGCCAGGATAATACTTTTAGCCTTTATAGTAGACCCAACTCTATTTTTTCAACTCTTGACTATGTATTTCCTGAAATCCTTTTCCAAAGAGTTAAATTGGATGTGAAATCTGTACTAGGCTACGGAGCTCTCTTTGTTCTAAGACTAGCCAGCAAAGCTTTACTTCTGTATCACTTTCATTGCGTTCTGATTGAGCTTGACAGTGTGACAGGAAAGCAAAGAGAAGCAATTCCAAACTGAATGAGCGTCTTTTTCAGCCACACAGCAGCCTACTCCTTAGCCCCTGAGAAAAAGAGGTAACAGATGCTGATAGCAAGCATCCCTAACAAAGTCCTAACTTTGATGCAGACAGAAGAAAAAAAATGTAAAAGATTGTCTCACTTCAGAAAACCTTGAATAGAACACAAAGGAGGGGGGGAGGGGGGGAGAGAAAACGATCGTGGTGCTAGGAATGGCTGGGAGAATTATGAAGCTACAGTACTTTCCAGAAAAATTTTGCTAGGGAGGTCTCAGATCTACTTAATCTGTCATTCCTGCAAGCTTGGAAAACGAACTTAAATGAAGCAGTGTCGGTGCCCAAGGTTTTTAACTCTGCTGACAATTTGCAATTTCCTGCAGGTACAGAAGGGTTTTCACAAAGTCTAGTACACACACACACACACAAACAAAACAACAGACTGTCATTGGGGTAGAAGCGTGGGCAGTGTCATCTTTTATTTATTGTTATGAGGAAAAACATAGAGTGGCCACTATTCTCAACTGGTATAAAATGACCCCAAGTTCTTGGGCAGTCAATGGAACTACATGACTTTACAGCAGTTGGGAAGAGAACCATGCTGACACCGTCACTTACAGTAAGGTCTGAAATTATCTTACATGATCATAGTCCTTTCATTTTTTTTTTTAATATGAGGGCATTTACTGTCTGATCCTTTTTTATGACTCAGTATCTAAGCTCAGTAATTGGATATGGCTTCCCAAAGACATCATCTTGGATTATAACGGAAAGAAGTTTCTTCCAAACAGTGAGCTGAAATGCATTTTTTGGGGGCAAAAAAATCTATATAAAATATATTACTTTTCACTGCTGCAAAATTAACCCAATCTTTATCAGAACACAACAACAGGATTGGTCAAATAAAACTCTTGCCTTTAAAGTGAAACAACCACACAAACCCCAGGAAATTTAGTGTAAAGACCGACTGCCTCTTAGTTGTTTTCTTGACTCTTATAGGTGCTGCAGGACATACCGGATTGTGTGCATAAGATGTGTTGATTTTGTAGTCTACGCAAATGGTGACATAAAATATTGGTAACTAAGGGCTATCGAGGTGTCTAAAGATGGGTCCCTAGGTTAGCTCAAGCCTTTAAAGACCTCACATGTTGTCTAATGAGGGTTCACCCATCAGAAAGCGTTAGAGAGATGTCCAGGCAAATGTGGAAAATCCGTCTTTCATCAGTCTGTGTGGCAGTCCGAATGTTACTTAAACATATTTGCATGAGGAGAGAGGTCCTAGGAACCGCAGTTCCTTGTATCTTCCTTTTCCTTACAGATTAGTTTCAGATAAAAAGAAAAAGAACAAATATTCCCTGAGAGATGTGGATTAGAGATGATAGGACACAGTGTTAACAGCTTTATGTGGACTTTGAGAAAGCTGGACTGTATTACTGGCTTACTGGCTTGTTATAGTCTATTCTTTCAATATCTTAGAAAGTTGCTGAAATGGGAAGAGCTGTCGGATACCCTATTTGGCCAATCCAGTAAAAGCATTCTAAATTCATAGCTCACTTACATAATAGACTAAAGTCTAGAACATCTGCTCAAAGGAGTAATTATAGTCCGCTCTGTCAATATGCCTTGGGTATATGCATATTACAATACCCAAACACACAAGTCCATATTTATGGGTTAATTGCATGCAAAATTTCAAGTTAATATTTAAACTGAGGCATTTTTTTCCCTTCTTCTATAATTGTGGCATTTGAGAGGACAAATTTAATTATTTTTTACTTCCATAATTTAATACCCAGCAAACTATTTTATTTTCTCAAATATTGTAAAAAAGGATTTGCTCCCAAAGCTTAGACTGTGTTTGCTAAGTTTCAGGCAGACCACATGCAAATTTTACAAGTGGTTGTTTTTTGTTTGTTTTGTGTTAAAGGAAAAAAGCATGCTCTAAAAATAGAGTTATAATAGAAACATTGTTGACTTCCAACTACAGTGGCGTCATAGCGGTGTGAATGGTCATCTAATTATAGTTTTAGAAAGCAATTAAGATAAAAGAGGATACGAGATGAAACCATTATCAAGAGAATTTAACTGAAGCAAAACAAATCCTAACTTCAGGCTAAAAAACTTTTTGGTGGTCCTAAACTCTAGACTTCCACAAAAATATTTATTTACCAGAGTGGGATACACCACTGTACATCTGCTCTTGAAACATGGAGTTCATTTTCAATGGTTGCTGGATTTTATTTTATTTTTTAAATTGTCCAGACTCAATTCCTTTGGCAAAATGTAATGCTAAAATTTCTTTAGTATTTAGTAGCCAAGAATAACTTTCTTTAAAGCTTCTCAGAACTCTCCTACAAGATCTAACGTTCCAGTAAATAATCTCTCTGCATGACAGTTCAACGGATGAGTCAAACAATCCCGTAAAAAAAAGAGAACAGCCAAAAAAAAAGCTGTTTTCCTTTAAATTCTATAGGCTTTTAGAACAATTTCAATCAAACGCTATTTGTTTTATTGAGACTTTTTCCATAAGGGACGCGCTCCTGAGTTTTAGCACATAAGTATGTCAGAACCCGGCAAACCAACCAGCTAATCTTACCCATAAAACATTAGACAAGAATGAAGTAGCAGCAATTAGCAAATATCTTTGATGTGACTAAATATCTCTCTCTCGAAGCATCACCAACTCCGTGGGTTCAAGTCCCTCATGAGGCTGCTCTTCTAGCTACACTGAATGTAAATGTTCTGAGGCTATATGCTTTCCTGGCAGCTGTGTCCTCAAGCAGCAGCAGAACTGCTGGGTTCAGAGAGACGGAAAACTCAATTTTTCTCCCTCGTCCCAAAAAGAAAAAAAACAAAAGTTCTGTTTTGGTTTAGCCCAATATGAGGAAAAAACTCACATAACCTGCGACCCTGCAAAGGCATTTAGCCCTCCCCCCCCTCATAAGTAACAGCTTTAAAAATAGGGGTGTCCCTACTAAGTAAATAAGGTTAAAATACTGAACTCACATACTGTAAAGTAGACCCACTGTCTTCAATGAAGCTTCTCTGGAGTAAGTGCATGTAGGCCCCAATCCAAGGTTGCATGCACACACACCCCAAATGCACATGGCATGCACCTATGGTATGTGTGCGACTAGCACAGCGCTGCGTACAACTAGTAGCACTATAGAAATAAGTAAGTAGTAGTAGTAGTAGGCGCACTATGTGCAATGGGTGTGTGTGCCAGGAATACAGCAAATGTGAGTATTGTGCATGATGCATGCACCAGAGCGGACGTGAGTGTCCCACGGGGGGTAAGGATCAGAGCACAGGAGAGCAGGCCAGGGAACCAGAGAGGGGGTTAGAAACAAGGTAAGGGGAGACCTCTCAGCCCTTCTCAAGAGAAGGAAGATTCATCATGAAAACCCTGGATGCCAGACAGTGTCAGCTCATCCCTGAGGTGATGAGCATGAAGGGGAAGCCAAGAACCAAGAGGGAACAGGAACAAGAAGGGGGCTGAGCCACAGGTGGAGGGCTGGCCTTAAGAAAGAGCTAGGAACCAGGACTAGATCAAGACAGGGAGACGTAGGGTGCAGTAACACAAGTTGCCTACTGAGTTTTGGGTGCTTTACAGGGCATTGTGTAGCTGGCAGCTGCCAGGTCTTCCCCCCGCTGCTTGGCAGGGCGGGCAGCTAGTTGCTACGTGATGTGTCCTCAGGAAAAGGCCGAGGACGCAGCACATAGCAGCCTTACCCAAAATGCGGTAAGACTGACCAAGGCGTGGCAGCTAGTCTTCCCAGTCGCTGTCTGCCTTGCCGTGCTGCGACGTCCACTGCAGGACTTTGAGTGGTGGCCACTCGCTACAGTCCCATGCAGCCACGCCACAGCTGCGGGCAGGACAGTTGGCAGGCAAGGGGAGGGAGGTGGGACAAAGTGGCACGGCTCGCTCCACACCTTGGCAGGAGGTCCAACAGCAGCCCACCTACCTGGCTTCCCCACAGGAGCTGGGGGTAGGCGACCATGCAACGATCGGGTGGGTCCTCCACAGCTCATGTGGCTGCACCCACAGAGAGAGCAGACAAAAGACTAGAGGGGTGCACCAGCAGCCGGCTCGGTGCTCCAGGAAGTCAAAGGCCATGGGTTCAAGGCCAGAGCCTTACAGCGAGTACCTGCAAAAATGAGTATACCTGTAAAATTTCCCTCACTCAAATCAACCCTCAGTGTTCGGGTACTAATCGGTACCTACATGACCTCCTGGAATATTGACTGCCAGTCCTAGAATATAAGAATATCAACTTCCGTTACTGATTTATTTATTTTTTGAGGCGGGGGGGATTGTTCTGATTTTTTTCTGTTTTCAAGCCCAATTTTACTGATCAGTAACTGGAAAATCAGCAAATCGGCAACAGAAATTACTGATTTATCAGGTATCCAGGTATCCGATTGGTGGGTACTACTTGTGGTTATCAAATTAGTTACCTGTGTTAGCCCTGGTACACACATGCGAACTCTGGATAGGGGTCTTAGGCCCCAATCCAAGGTCTACACATGCATGGACCAAAATTACAGTTGAGCGTGCAGAGAACCCTCAGGAAAGTCACCCGCCTCCTGCCTGCAAAGCCACTGGCAGAGGGAGAGATGAGGCTGAAGTGTCAGCTGCAGTGAGAGCACAATTGAGAGATGGGGGGCTTTCCCGGGGGGCAGCCTGCACTGTGTGTGTACATGCACACTAAGGTAGTTTTGGTCCACACACATGCATGATACACACATAGGCTTTTGACTGAGGCTATAGATAGGAGTATACGAAGACAGTTATGGACACGAGGCCAGCTGGAGCCTGTCATTTTCAAATGCCGCTTTTCTCCCTACAGTGCCTCTCACCTGAGACCACCTTTGAAACTGATCATCCCTGACTGGGATCGCTGGGCTTGTCAGTTTCTCTGGGTAATGCTCACATTTTCGGGCATCCAGCATTGGATTGGCCCTTGGGTAGCCATCGGGTGTCCAATGGGGCGCCCAAAAATGTGGGCAGTGGGGCTGATCCCATGCCCTGTGGATCCCATACGCAGCGTTACACACGCGCACCTGTGCGGAAACCGCATGTACCGCCATTGTGTCATGAAGAAACCACGGGCATATGTACATGCACGCAGCATCCATGGGGTATGGGATTGGCCCCATTACCCGCAGGTACTAATTTTAGTCCTCATTGCCACACTCTCCTGTCCAGAAGGCAAAACTTTAATAATCAAGAACTGCTAAAACCTTACAGATAAGAGTCTTTAGAATTGTTGTGGGAAGCATGGTGGTTACACTTACTATTATGTGTACGAAAAGTTACATGAGTTTCGGTGAGGCGCCCCCTGAGTTATAGCCCCTCAAAGTCAATGGCTCAGGGGAACTTTTCTGTCCCGCCCCCCCCCCCCCCACCAATCTTCCCTCTTTTTTTTTTTTTTTGCTGGGCTGTATTGAACTGAAAATTGACATGGAGTCTTTTTTCACATCTAGTTTTTGATTTTAATTGCTATCATTAATGTGTCTGGAGGAGAACTGAAATGGGTACCCAATTCTGTGCCCACAGGTAATATCTGCATTTTCGAGTACTGTGTTAAGTGCTCAACAGGCTACCCAATTGGGAACCTGGATACTTGAAAAATCAGTAATTTCCAGTACCAATTTGTTTATTTCCCAGTTACTGATCTGTAAATCAGGACTGAAAATCGAAAAATCAGGACCAAAAGTCAACATTCTGGGACACTGGATCCTCAAATTGGGTCAAAATCAGGTACTGATCAGCACCCCAAATGTTTGAGTTGATTCAAGTACCAGAAATTCGACAGATCTCTCTCTTTTTTCAGGGACTCACTTCAGCTCTAGTTTGGAGCAATAATTTTAAAGCTAGAATAACTTTCAATGATGGGGGCTCTTTTCAAATGGGTCACAGTGTGTGGGTGGGATGGGTGTGGTCCCACGGCGGGTAGAGGTGGGTGTGCACCTGTTCCCACAGGTGAGCACCCATCTCCACCTACCTCCACCCATCTCCACGCACGGAACAACTGGCATTGGGTGATGGGTGGAGATGGGTGGCGTGCGGGAGCACCCACGCACCCCCACTCACCGCAGGCGCCATTCCTATGGGCAGCATTCGCATGGGCACCCCCGTCCCCCACCGCACACACTCATGTGAAAAGGCCCATGAATTACAAATAGAATACAGATCTTTTTTTTTTTCCTTTTCTTTTTAATGGGAAATTGAAAATGAAGGTTACTGGTACTAAAAAAAATTTAAAACCCTCTTTCGGGTTGCTTTTCTGCACCGGGGAATAGCTACCAAGGAGCAAGAAGGCTCAGTTGAGTCCAGACCCAGCACTCTGAAGAGACCCTTTCCAAACAACCGGAGTGCCTCTAAGAAATTTTGAGAGAGGGTGGGATTAAGACCACTACTCTGCCCCCACCCAGTCTGGTGACTTCCTGGTGGCACTCAGGCCACTTGCAAGAAGGAAGCGTTCAGAGTGGACAGGGGTCAAGTTCTGGCCCCACCCACTCTTGAAACTTTCTTCCTAGTGGGGTCACTTGGTTTGGAGTCCAAATCAATGGAACAGATGACACAAAAAGATGAAAGATGCATACTCTAATGAAGAGCAGTTGGATATCATTCAGTGTCCATTTCATTCATTTCCCTTCGGATCATTCAGATTCGACAGGCATGCCCATTTCAGTGGGGTACCCATTTCAGCTCTGGTTTCCAACACACAATGAAAGAGAAGCTCAGCATCATTACAAATAAAAAAGTGCAGTAAGTGGAGTTGAATTCCAACCGTGCCCTCCAGCTGTTTGCACTGATTTGACACATCTAAAGACCATCTAAATGGAGCTATTGATGTTTTGGAATGGTTAAATATCAGGAGTTGCACAACCCAAAAATGAAGCAACTCAGAGATGATAACGATGGTTAAAAAATAACCCCTACAGCTTCCAACATTGCCCTCGTGGTGAACTACAGCGGCAGAATTTGTTATTGTTGACAAGGCCTTAGCAATTGACATGGGGTGCTGCTTCTGAATCCCCAGCCCAGCAGAGAGAGGAATCAGTGGATTAGCAACAGGAGTGGCAAATGCAGCATGACAATAAAAATAGCACAGAGTGAGTTGCTACTTGTACGCAGTGGCTTTAGTGGCAGTGAGCAATCCAGCCACCTCAAACTCAGCCTGATAAAGCCGTTACTTACACATCAAGCGTACAGTTGAAAAGGGTACCTGCAAAAACAGATATATCCATTGAAATCATGGTACCTGAACTTTCTCAGATGTATAGGGTAGTAAATCGTACCCATTTGGTGTCTGATAATTTACCCAAATTGCCAAATATTACTGTTACCATAACCAAATTACTGGTTTTCCTTTCCAGAGACACTGATTTCCATTTTGCACCATTTATCAAATGACCAATTTACCATTTTCCCTTCCCTTTCCATTCATCCATTGGTTGTTCCATGGCCCCTTCTGTTGTCTATGTCTGTGTGTGTCTGTGTACGATAAATATGAAATGTGGCAATTCAGAAAGACACTAAAATGGTAACACAAAAAGTCAGAATGCTTGGTAAGATGGAAATTCAGTTACTTAGTAACCATAATACCCAATATTTTGGAAAGTTGGTTACCTGTGTCTGGTATTGAAAGGGTATCTGACCCGCAGATACAAAATATGCTACCTATTTCATTTCTAAACAAGCCACACCACCATTTGTTCTGTACATTTTTCATTGTTCCACCTAGAACTGACATTTTCCAGTGCTCGCTGTGACACTTTTGTTGACTTCTTTGTGGATAAAATAGCTCAAATTCACCACAACTTAGATGCCACGCTTGTAGCAGTAGGAGAACCAGAGCTAATAGAAGTCCCGCCTTGTCCTGTTTTATGGGATCAGTTCCAGTGGGTGTCACCTGCTGATGAAGAGGATGTCCTAGGACCTATCAGGGCCACCTGTTGTGAACTGGACTCATGCCCATCCTGGCTGGTTAAGGCCAGCTGGGAGATGCTAGGGCCATTGCTGACTGGGGTAGTCAACACCTCCCTCAGGGAGGGCAGAGTGCCAAGCTGCCTCAAAGAGGTGGTGGTGCAGCCTCTGTTCAAAAAACCATAATTGAACGTTGACTCCCTTGCCAGTTATCAGCCTGTCTCTAACCTTCCCTTTTCAGAGAAGGTTATTGAACGGGTGGTAGCTCAACAGCTTCAGGGGCATCTGGACCATGTGAGTTTTCTGGATCTCTCACAGTCTGACTTTCATCCGGGTTTTGGCACTGAGCGTGCACTTGTGGCCTTGGTCGATGACCTATGCCGTGATCTGGACCAGGGTCGCTCAACCCGGTTGATCCTGTTAGATCTTTCAGGGCCATTTGATACCATTGACCATGAGAGGTTGGTAACCCGGTTGTGGGACCAAGCTGAGGTGGGCAGGACCGTTCTTGAATGGTTCCGTTCCTTCCTGGCCAGGAGAATTCAACGTGTGGTGCTGGGTGATAGTTCATCTTCTCCCTGAGACCTCATCTGTGGAGTCCCACAAGGTGTTATTTTGTCCCCTCTCCTGTTCAACGTGTATATGCAGCCTTTGGGTGAGGTCATCAGAGGGTTTGGTGTGTGGTGACACCCAACTTTACCTCTCTTTTTCAACTGACCCAGACCCAGCAGTCTCAGTGCTTACCTGGTGTTTGGCGGCTGTGGTGGACTGGATGAGGGCAAACCATTTGAAGCTGAATCGCAGCAAGACAGAGGTGATGCTGGTGGGAAGGGCTGAGGGAGTGGTGGCACCCATCATTGATGGGATCTTCCCCCCGTTGGTTCCTCAGGTCTGTAGTCTGGGTTGCTCCTTGACTCATGGCTCTACCTGGATGCCCAGGTGGTGGCTGTGGTGAAGGGAGCTTTCTGCCAATTACATCTGGTGCGTTGGCTTTGGCCATATGTCTCAGACACGGATATAGCCACCATCATCCATGCCTTCATCACCTCAAGACTGGGCTATTGCAATGTGCTTTACATGGAGCTACCCATGGTGATGGTCCGGAGACTGCAGCTGGTGCAGAACGTGGCGGCCTGACCCAGGACAGGTCACTGTGAGCACATTACACCAGTGCTTTGTTCTTTTCACTGGTGTTCTTGGTGGCCACACAATGGCTGTGGAACTCCCTCCCGACGGAGGTCCTCCTGGATCCAGACCTCCCCTCTTTCTGAAGACAGTGCAAGACCTGGCTGCTCCGTCAGGCTTTCGGTGAGGGAGATGGGTGATGGGGGGGGGAGGGGGCTCGGAGGGGGGAGGGGGGGTTGGGGCTCTGTCTGGGGTTATTTATTACTGGTCTAATATTGTTTTTATCTTTGTTATTAACTGAAGGGTTATATTTTATGTGTTTTTAAGTGTGTTGCAAGTCACCCCAAGCTGCTGTAGCAGGAGGGGGTGGCTAAGAAATAAAAATAAATAAATAAATAAATATGGTAGGGGCTAGATGATTCTCAAATGCTCAGCACTGAAAATCAGGGCCAGCTTTTCTAAAAAAGAGATCAGATTCCATTTTGGCCAGATTTTCACAAATGATGAGCATCCGACAGCTCCTACTGTCGCTCCTGCAGCCAGATCATCCACACAAAGGGGCAAAGAGAGCTGAACCTTTTGAAAAATTTAGACAGAGTTGAAAGTAGCGCTGAAACGATTACAGAATGTTGTACTTCTGAATATTATTTGCCTTTTCGAAGAGCTATCCAAAATATGTGACTAATATCCGCAATCAGAATGGATATTTGCTTCTCTACTTATTCAGTGATTTCATTTGGGGGACAATTCATTCATTTTTGGTATTTTTGGTTAGGCTACTTTGGTCATTTCAGCATTTTGGTTCATTCATTTCATTTCAGCTTTTGCACATGTAAAATAGCGCTGAAATGAAGTAACCTGAAATAACAAAATTACCAAAACAAAACAAACAAAATAACCAAATTGAAATAGTCACAGCAGATTACTGGTGAAGCAAAACTAAATATCCACTTTGCCAGATCTGAACCAGAGCTGGCAAATTCACCAGACACTATTTGCCGCAAACAAACATTTGTTTCTGCTCTAATTGTGAGTCTGAAGTGGATCTGAAACAGCTACCACCTTTGTCACCTGTGGGTATGGGTAATATACCTGCATTTTGAGTAGTCTATCAGGTGCCTAATCGGTATCCAAGTACCAAGTTGTGTACTCAGTTACTTAGAAATACTGGGTAGTAGTACTATTACTGAGTTACTGATTTACTGTTTTACCGACCAATAAACAGCAAATTGGTACTAGAAGTCAGGAAGAAATGGGATGGGCAGTTGGAAAAACAGTGCTAAAAGTAAAAAAATCAGGGCAAACGGTAAGTCGGTAACTCGGGTAGCCCAGTCACTAATTGGATACTAGGATGAATTGAATAATGCAGTTCTGATGGGTATACCCATTTTTGTGGATATTCTTTTCAGCTCTACTCTGAAACTTTCTTGAAAATCTCATGGTTGATGCATACAAACACTTACTTGCATAACCTACACACACACACACACACACACACACACACACACACTCTGAGTGAAAACAGGCAGCCCGGGTGGATACAGTGCGCACCAGACTGGGGACGGGGAGAACGGGGGAACGTGTGGCCAGCCATCCCCACCCCCCGCCTGTGTCCAGTCAGTGCCCCCCGCCACCACCATGATGGGCAGCCAATCATGGTGGGCAGCCAATTGACCATGACTGGTCAATGCTGGCCAGTCATGGCTGCCTGTCATGGCAGACCCAAGCTGGGCCAGCAGACCATCCTAGGAACAAGCGTGGAGTCCCAATATGACTCACTTTGGCCTGATCAGCTAGACTTTAGCCTGGCCTGTGACGTTGGAGGTTTTCCGATATCAGAGCCCGGGCTAGCTGCCAATATGACCCGGGTTACCCCAGGTCAACATCTGGTGGTGCCTGCACACACCCACAGGCAAGATCGTGCCCGACTGTGCTACAGAAGGCGAAAGCAGTCCTCTGTCCCATTTGTTTTTACCCACTGTGTATGCGCACATGTGCATATTTCTGTTTGGGGCAGTGGAAGGTAAAGTGGCCTGACTGAGCTGAGATGGACAATATCTTATGCTACACCTAATGTCTTTCTACCTGTGAAATTTTATAGGTTCCTTCCCAGGATCTGTATAGATCAGGAGTGGGGAACCTCTGCCCCATAGGGTACATTTGTTTTTTACTTGACCCCTTCCCAGTTCCTACATCCCATAGATCCAGTCTGTTCCTTCAGTCAGAGAATTTGAGAGTTGGAAAACACGTCAAGGGTCATCTAGTCCACCCTCTGATTCAGACACGTTGGTGGAATGTGCCGACTAAGATAGGTGGCCAGATATGGGAGGGCCCATATTCCATGTGTCTGGAATAGAGTTGGGTGAATCTGGCTATAGGAGGTTATACTGTAAAAAAATAAATTAAAAAAGAATGCATGTGGGGAACCAACATGGAGGTTGTAGAGCACCAAAACATCAGAACTTATCAAGCCAAGTCCATCTCTGCCCAAGAGTAGACTACAAAAGAGTTGGAGGCAAAGTAGTCAGATGATTCTCTTTATATTGGACCAACTGTAGTGGGTGAGCATATGCAAACTTCTGCACCACATAGTACCCTTTCTCAGGCATTTTGTTACATGAGGAAGTGGCCTGCACGACTGGAAAGCTTGCATAATTTCACCAACTACTGTCGGTCCAAGAAAAGGTCATCTGAAGTATGGATGCTGTCTCCATCTCTTACATTTGGAACCAACAGATCAATCCCTCTCCCTCTCCACAAGGCCACCAAGTCCGACCGAGATTCAAAACCAGGACTCCCATTTTCAAATCCAACACCCCCTTCACTGGGGAGCGGACCGTGCCAGCTTCTGCTGTCCCTGACAGGGAAGGGTTGGAATACCCTTCAGGCACAGCTGCTAAGGAGATAATTGCAGAGTGCAGTGCTAGCTTGCACAGGTGCTGGAGAGGTTTACAGAGACAGGCCTTGGGCTACACCTGATCCAGGCTCCCATCAACAAGGGAACTGATAAAAGCACTGGCTCAATTCAGTGGAGGGGGAGAGAAGGGCTTTTGTTATGGGGGTGGGTGGGTGGAATGAGTGCTCTTCAAGAAAAGCTATCCTCCTCCAAGCGAGAGGCAATCTAATCGAAGCTGATTGACTATGGCTGCGTGGCATATTCGCACATTCTGAAGAATATTATGATTGACTGATTGATTTAGATAGCACCAGCTAGGTGCCTAACACTGAACAGTTGCTATTAGAGCCAGGTCCCTGCTCCAAGGGGCTTACAGTCTAGGACAAACAAGGGAGAGACAGAGATCCATTCAAGAAGTTGAGAAGTCAGTCCCTGGTGCCCATGGTTAGCTTAGTTACAGGGGGAAAGGTGGGGAGAACCTGAAGGATAAGGAGAAGCCTAAAGGAGAAATCTGTGGGAGTGAGGAGCTAGGGAAAGCCTGAAGAAGAAGAAGGGTTTTAGAAGGACTTGAAAATACCTATGTTGAGGTAAAGCTGGCTCATCCATTCTGGGTAGGATGAGCTAAGCACAGCTCTGGGGGAGAGGTGGAAAACATGACCTGCAGTCCTAGTCAGGTCAGCCCCACTGAGTTTGGAGTTCATCAAGAATTTATTATCAGACCCTGGACTGAACTGCACTTACACAGACTACACCTGGAACAGCAATTCGCAGCAAATGCCATTTTTGTCAAAAATGGTCCATTGGCTGCTTTCCCAGCAATTCTGGAACACGGACACATCCCATGAGGTTGCTGGTCAGCATTTTGGAAGTGCCAACAGTGACAATGACAAAAGTGATAACAAAAGTGTCAAAAGCATCAAAACTTTGCCGCTTGAAATACCAAAATCAGCAAATGGGTATTGAAAGACCCTTGAATGCAAAACAAAGGCCCTTTCTGCACGGACGCAGTGGGGGGTGGGGGCTGGGTGGAGATGGGTGTGCTCCTTTTCCCACAGGCCTCTCCACCCACGAATCTTCCTCCATTTTGTCGGATGGCTCCATGGGTGGGTGATGAGTAGAGATGGGTGTACACTGGGAGCACACACCCACCTCCACCCACTGTCCGCTGTGTTTCCTCAGGTGGACGCCCATCCCCCAACCCGCTGCCATGCCGTTCGCATGAATGCCCCCCCCCCGCACACCTGACTGCACACCCAGCGGGGGAGGGGGGGATCCATGGGGAAATGGCCATATTGCGAACATTTGGCATCGGCGAGGTTCTCAAAAGAGATGAAAATTCGTGTTTGTTCAGGAATGGCTAGAGGTGAAACAAGCCACAGAAAAACTGCTCACCGGTTGGTTGGTTGGTTGGTTGGTTGGTTGGGGTTTGTGTTTTTTTTGTTTTTTTGCAATTTCAAGCAGGTTTCAGTCAACCTGAATGATATTTGTCAAAACATTCACGCAACTGGAAACAGACAAAATAAACAAACTGAAATTGCTTTTATTTTAACCGTTTTCAGTTTTCCGTTCATTTTCGCCAGGAAGAATGGAAACAAAGGGTGGAAAATGCAATTGCAAAAACTGGAAATGGCCAAACCAAACGAATCAAACCAACCAAACCCACTGGACAAACCGAATCAAACCAAATAAAACAAAATTGCGGAAATGGGTAATTGCGGAAATGGGGCAATCTTAGGCCGTTTTTAGACGAGCGCGGCGGTGCCCGCGCTTGTTTCCCAAAAGACCTGGCAGTCCGCTTTACACGTGATGCCGCCACCAAACACGTGCATGCGCGGGCGATGCACATCCATTTCCGGCCGCGAATTGACCAGGTCGGCAATCGAGGCCGGTCCTACGCGGCCGGAAATGGATGCGCATTGCCCGCGCATGCGCATATTCGGCGGCAGCATCACGTGTAAAGCGGACTGCCGGGTCTTTGGGAAAACAGGCGCAGGCGCTGCTGCGCTCGCCTAAAAACGGCCATAGAGTCCTATTGCTTTAAGACTCAGAAACTCAGAAGACAATTTTTTTTTAAAAAGTCAGAAGTTTAAATGTACATTTTTATTTTATTTTTTAAAGTCAGTGTCTTCGGGGTTTTTAAAACACATGGAGTTACAACACATCCCCGAAAGGGGATGGCAGTCTTGAGATCTTTTGAAATATATTACATAAAATGTAAGACTAAATTCGAAAGAATTAATCCCGTTAATTAAGGCACAAATCCTGGTCCCCATGCACTGGCTAACTTGCTGGCAGGGGACGGACAGAGAAGGAAATCTTCCCTCCAACACACACTCAGACTGATGTAGGTTCCAAGGTGGTTTTGCCACCTCATCTTCAGTCTGGATACAACCCTCTCTTTTCCCACCATACCCCTCTGTATTGCCAGGCATGGAATGGCCCAGTAAAAAGGAGGAGAAGACGTCACTCAAGGAAAAAAGAAGTTGATTTGTTACTACTTTGTAAATACTTTCACGTGGCCCTCCTAATATCCAAACAAGATGTGCAACCAAAATGGGTATTCACATAGCCTCTTGTTTGGGTATTCGGTTCAGTTACTTCATTTACCTTGGTGTTGCAGTTATATATAAGGCAGCTGCCTAACTGTCAACATCCATGTTGACGCACCTTCCCAGCCCTCTATCTCCTGCTTTCTCTCCCTAGCCTCCTCCTTCGATCTCTGCCTCTGGACTGATTCCCCCACCCACACCGGTGGCCACTCTCTCAACCTCATCGTCTCCAGAAACTGTCCTGTTGCTGACCTCTCCTTTGATCTTTGTCCCTCGTCCGACCATCACCTCGCTTCCTTCAACCTCTCCCACCAACCCCCATCTTCTTCCCCAGCTCCATGCCCCTTTGCAGGCTATCAACCCTTTAGACTTTGCTTCCTCCCTCTCTCCCCTCCACCCTCCTGTCTTCTCCTCCTCTTCCCCTGACACTGCCATCTCTTCTCTCAATGCCTCTCTCACCATAACCCTCGACTCTCTTGCCCCCCTCTCCTCCCGCACTGTTCAACCCCAAAACCCCCATCCTTGACTCACCCCTACTATCTGCTACCTCCAGTCCTGCACCCGAGCTGCTGAACGCCTCTGGCACAAATCCCGCTCCCACCCTGACTTCCTCCACTATAAATTCTCCCTCTCCTCCACTATCTCCCTGGCGAGACAACACTACTATGCCTCCCAGGTTGAATCCTACTCTCATGACCCTCGCCGCCTCTTCTCCACCTTTGATGCCCTTCTCAAACCCCCTGCCCTCCTCCACCCTCTTCCCTTTCTGCTCAGGATCTCATGTCATTCTTCACCTCAAAGATTGACAAGATCCACCAGGACATTGCTTCCCACCTGTCTCCTCTCCCTCACCACCCCTCCCTCTCCCTCTCTCTCCTCCTTCCCTCCTGCCTCCCTTAAGGAAATCTCCTCTTTGCTCTCTTCCTCCAACCCCTCCATCTGCCCTCTCGACCCAGTCCCCTCCCGCCTCCTGACCTCCATTGCTCCCACTGTCACACACCCCCTTTTACATGTTATTAATCTCTCCCTCGTCACTGGCTACTTCCCGTCTGCCTTCAAGCATGCCACTGTCTCTCCCATCCTCAAAAAGTCCACCCTCGACCCCTCTGACCCCTCTAGTTACCGGCTGGTCTCCCTCCTACCCTTTGCCTCTAAGCTTCTGGAATGTGTTGTCTACTCCCACTGCTTGGACCTCCNATAAGAAATCTCTCTGCTGTAAGGCAGGTCCCATTGGTAGCCATACCAGTGGAACCACAGCTGTGTATCTGAATAAATCTGATTGAACGTTCCCATTGCAGCCTCCTCTCATTTCAGCCTGAAAATCCACGACACCTCTCTGCTGCTTTTGACACTGTCGACCACTCATTCCTACTGGACGCTCTTTGCTCCCTCGGCTTCTGCAGCTCTGTCCTTGACTGGTTCTCATCCTACCTCTCTTACCACTCCTGTAATGTGTCCTTACCCAATTCCAACTCCCCCTCCATCCCCCTCTTGGTTGGGGTTCCCCAAGGCTCTGTCCTGGGCCCTCTACTCTTCTCTATCTATACCCTGTCCCTTGGCAAACTCATTACCTCCCATCACTTCTATGCTGATGTCACTCAACTCTATCTCTCCACCCCCCTCTCTACCCTTCTATCCAAGCTCATCTCATCAACTGTCTCTCTGATATCTCCGCCTGGATGACACAACGTCAGCTCAAGCTCAACATGGCTAAGACTGAATTCCTTATCTTTCCTCCCTACCCTTCCTCTCCATCTTCCCTGTCCATCCTTATTGATCGAGTCACTATCCGTCCCATTCCCCAAGCCCGTAGCTTGGGCTTCGTCTTCGATTCTCACCTTTCCTTTAAACCTTACATTGACTCTGTTGCCAAGTCCTGTCGCTTCGCCCTCTATAACATTGCTCGGATTCACCCCTTTCTCTCTGTGTCCTCAGCCAAAACCCTTGTTCACGCCATGGTCCTCTCTCGCCTTGACTACTGCAACCTCCTCCTTACTGGCCTCCCCCGTACTCACCTCTCCCCCCTTATCTACATCCAAAACTCTGCTGCTAGGGTCATCCACTCACTCAGCCCGCCGCTTTGACCATGTGTAGCCTCTCCTCTCCTCGCTTCACTGGCTCCCCCTTCCCGAGCGCATCCTTCACAAACTCCTGGTGTTCACTTACAAATACCTTCATAACCTGGCTCCCCCTTACCTCTCTGCCCTAGTCTCCTTACACACTCCTGCACGCACTCTCCACTCCTCCTCTGCCCCCTCCCTCGCTCTCCCTTGTCTCCCCTTGTCCCCTAACCGCCTTCGCCCCTTCTCCCTTGCTGTCCCCCATGCCTGGAACTCCCTCCCTGCCCACATCCGCCTTGCCCCCTCCCTCCACCCCTTCAAATCCCTCCTCAAAACCCACCTCTTCCTCACCACCTTTCCCAATGGCTGTTAGAACTTTTCTTTCAATATTAACTGTCTGCCCTCCCTGCAGACTCCCGCCTAACTGCAACCAAGCCAAGCACGTGCACCTGAGACTTCGCATCTGCTTGAATGTTATTTATCCCTTGTCTCTCCCTATGTCCCCTCTCCTTGTCTTCCCTCTCTGTGTCTACTATATTGTAAGCCGTAGGCAGGGACCGGGTCTATCTTATTGTTCTGTAAAGCACCAGGTACACAGCTGGCACTATACAAATGCTGATAAATAATAATAATAATAATAATAATAAATAACTGAGTCAGACCAATGGTCGCTCTTAGTATTGTCACAATCTGACCCGACAGTAGGGTTTCAAATCCGGCTCTCCAGGATCCCTGGCAGAGGCCTCACTCAGGTGTGCTATCTGAGACCCTCCAGGATCCGCAGGAGAGGCCTCACCCTGGTGTGCTACCTGAGACCCTCCAGGATCCGCAGGAGAGGCCTCACCCAGGCACGCTACCTGAGACCCTCCAGGATCCCTGGCAGAGGCCTCACCCAGGCGTGCTACCCGAGACCCTCCAGGATCCCTTGCAGAGGTCTCACTCAGGCGTGCTACCTGAGACCCTCCAGGATCCCTTGCAGAGGCCTCACCCTGGCGTGCTACCTGAGACCCTCCAGGATCCCTTGCAGAGGCCTCACCCAGGCATGCTACCAGAGACCCTCCAGGATCCGCAGGAGAGGCCTCACCCAGGCATGCTACCCGAGACCCTCCAGGATCCGCAGGAGAGGCCTCACCCAGGCGTGCTACCCGAGACCCTCCAGGATCTCCGACAGATGCCTCACCCAGGCATGCTACCCGAGACCCTTCAGGATCTCTGGCAGATGCCTCTCCCAGCCGTGCTACCAGAGATCCTGAATCGGAGTTGCCAGGGATTGAACTTAGGACATTATACATGCAACGCATGCGCTCCACCACCTCAGTCACTTATCCACTGTTAGAGCCCCAACCAATCCGGATCCTCAATTATTATTTTCTTTCTTTCTTTTCAGCAACAGAACTGATAATTTGTGATAAGAGGCAGGTCCTGCTCTTGAGGAGCTTACAATCTAGAAGAGACAAGGGTAGAGACAACAAAGAGGAGAGGTACATAGAGAGAGCCTTTAGACTTTGGTCTCAAAGAATCAGTGTTCCATAAACTTAAATCTAAATCTCCTCTGGCTACAGAACCTACCTGAGAAATTTCAGGTGAAAAGGTTTAATGATCATAATCATAATAATGTTATATAGTACCAGCAATGTACCCAGCACTTTCCAGTCATTAATTAGAGATGAGTCCCTGGGCCAAGAGAGTTAAAATCTAGGAGAGACAAGGGAGGGGACTCGGGGAGACAAGGGAGCAGGGAACATAGGGAGAGACAGGGAAACATTAATGAAGTTGAGAAGTCACAGAGGAAAGTGCTGAGCTTATTTTCAGGGGCAAAAGGAAAAGACAAAATTCCTTCTTAGGCCATTTTTGCATGGACGCCTTCCCCTCCCCCCTGTGTGCGGGGTGTGTGTGTGTGTGTTCGGTGGTGTGTGTGTGTTCATGCGCATGCCACGGCGGTGGGTGAGGGGATAGGTGTCCACCCATGGAAACACCACGGGCAGTGGGTGGAGGTGTGTGTTCGGTGGTGTGTGTGTGTTCATGCGCATGCCACGGCGGTGGGTGAGGGGATAGGTGTCCACCCATGGAAACACCACGGGCAGTGGGTGGAGGTGGGTGTGCACTCCCGCCACACACCCATCTCCACCCGTCACCCAGCCACAGAGCCATCTGACAAACCAGAGGAGGTTCTGTGGAGGTAGATGGGTGTGTGCCCATGGGAAAGGGAGCACGCCCACCTCCGCCCCACCGCCAGCGCACAGTCTTGAAGAACTTTGAGGGAGGGGGAGGGGACTAATTGTGGTGCAAAGGATACCCTTAGCTACAGAGTGACCAGGGTGGCTCTGTGGGAACTCGACAACTGAGCACAATGCAAAACCCTGCTAAAGGGACAAGTCATAGATTTTCTGTAATTAACAGTCGATTTCATTGATTTGCTTTCTAAATGCTAGCTCTTTAAAGTTGAGACCTGGCTGCACTACAGTTAAATTGGTGGAGTGAAATGTGGCAGATTAGCATGCACTGATCCCCGAGCAGCGTTTAGTGAGACTGGAATGTCATTGGCCGAGCAATGGTTTGGGGCTCCCATCTGACCCGATGATATGGCTGTATGCATGCTGTAACGTAGGACTGAAGCGTTGGTTCCAAGTCAGCAGAAGTAACAATTCCACTCTATTTGGGCACTGGGCAAACCTTGCCTGGAGTATTGTGTCCAAGTTCGGGCTCCTCCTTTTGAGAAAGACATTGACAAACTGGAACGGGTTCAGAGGAGGGCTACAAAGATAACAAAGGCCTGGAAGGCAAGTCTTCTAGGGAACGGTTGAAGGAACCGGGTATGTTTCATCTAGCAAAGCGAAGACTAAGGAGAGACATGATAGCAGGCTTCAACCATCTAAAGGTTGCCACCGAAAAGATGCAAAGAACTACTATTCATTGCCACAGAGGGCAGAACTAGAAATAATGGGCACAAGTTACAGGAAAGTAGATTTCAGATAAATATCAGGGAAAACCTCCTAACAGGAAGAGCCGTGCGGCAATGGAACAAGCAGCCTGGGGAGGTCGTAGACTCTCCATCGCTGGAAGTCTTCAAAAAGGGGCTGGGCAGCCATCTGTTGGGGATGTTGTCGCTGTCACCATCCTTCATCGAAGTAGGGGGTTGGAGCAGAGGACCCTAAAGTTCCCGTCCAACTCTACGGGTCTAGGATTCTATTTCCATTCAGCTCCTTCAGACATTTCAAGGGGTTTTTTATTTTGGCTTTTGTGCATGGGTAATAGCCAAAATGAAGTAAATGACTGAACCAAAAATAACCAATACAACAAAACAAACAAAGCTACCAACCGGAATAACCAAAAGAATGAATATGCAAAAATCAGTCATGAAAATAAGCATTTGTTCAATTTCTACATACCATTCCGTAAATGCAGATAATCTCCATGGGTATGAAAAGGACTAACCATGTCAGGTCTGTAAAGGGGGGGGGGAGTTTAGGGCAGAAATTAGCAGACTGTGGGTCAGCCCCCCCAAACGGGGTCATATCCTCTGCGGATAGAACTGCAATCCAGATTGATATTTGCTAGGTTTGGCATGTCTTTGTTGCTGTCTGGAGTCATAGGGATTATATTTAAGAACTAAAAAATTGGGAACCACTGGTTTGGGGCCTCATCCCAAGCCCATTGCAATCAGCAGGGGCCTTTGTTGAGTTCCCTTGTCCAATGCTTAAAGCTTGAATGAAGACTCTGTGTTCTTAATGCTGAGTTCTATTAGCGACTGGATTCATTGACTTCAAAGGGTCTTGTGGATCAGACTCTTCGCTCAGTAACTTGAGAAATTGTGTCCCTTCATCTCATTTAGTGTTATCTTTCGATGCAAGGCAGAGTCAGTTGAGTCGGAATTAGGTTCATATTGAATTTTTCATTTTTCTTTAAATACTTTTCTCTTGAATGTCTCCAAATTTAATTCTGATATATGTGTTATCTGCCATCTACCTTAAAGTCAGCCTTTGCTAAGGAAGTCAATCAGTTGCAGCCTTTCAACTAACTAAAATCCCATATTGCTAAATTCTCAGACGATCAAAGATACACTAAAAATAAAGGAATTCTCATACCTTAGGACGAAAAAAGAAAAAAATGCATACAACTTCTTTGCTCACTGATGCAACCAAAACACCCAGGAGTTATTATAATGTGCATTCCCTTGACACAGACTTTTATTTCATGCAAATGACTATGATTAAGATTCAAATACTTTTTTTCCCCATTTTCACACATTACTTAATCAATGTGAAGTACTGTGTAAAAATTGCATCTCTTCATACCAATGATTTTGACCAAGTCAAGTGTTGCTGTTAGAATTCTAATCCAGACTTGTGATTCAATTATCATTTAGAGACTTTCTAAATTCAAATTAAGTTTACCAAAAAAAAGTTAATATCAATAAGGATCACTCGTGAGGTGTTATCAAAACAACTTCCTCTTGCGAGGAAAATGAAAAAGATTTCTTTAGAAAACTCAGCTTGCAAAATATATTGCACAAATGAAATCAAATGGGAATGGGGAGACCCATTTCTCCATTTAAACTGCACTTGGCTTTTATGTTCAGCAGAATTGATAGTGTAAGAAAATATTTTTCAGCCTAACTTTACATGGGTATATTTGAATCACTTACTCTTTGTGAACTAGAAAAGTCTTTGGTAGGTAGGTACCTTGAATTTTGTGTCCTCACAAGATCTCATTCATAAGGTGTTACCAGATGTTGCAAGAAATATGTGCAATTCCAGTTTCTGTTTGCTGTTGGTAATAATGATATTAATAATACTAATACCCAATAATTTGACCCAAGGAAAAACTGAAATCTGAGGAAGCAACATTAACTGCAGAAGATGCAACATATGAAAAACCATCCAAAAAGCTAACGCTAATTTAAAAAACAAAATGATCAAATCCCACCCTTCTCCAGGCCCAGCCATTCCATTCCACCCACTCCCACTCCTCCATCTCAAAGAAGACAACTTTCAAGTCCAGCTATGTCCAGCCCCCATCTCATGGAAGGTCTGTGCCTAACCACAAGACCTTCCAAAGCATTCCCTGGTCTCTCACCCAGGGGAGTCTCACCCTCATCTTCAAACCCAAGCCGCACCCCAGTCTCCTATTCCTAGGAACTCACCCTTCCACAATTCCACCCTCCCCCTATTGCCCTCTCCCACAGCATGGTCCTCATAAAAACTAAGGCGAAATGAGATCTCGGTAAACTGAGTAATCTCGTTGAAATCCCTGTGCTCGTTTTATTCAGGGACGAACCGAGCACTGGAATGTGCTCACCGAGTTCTTGGAAAGCAAGAAACAAGTGCTGGGGGGGGGGGGGGAGCACCCAAACGCTCCCAGATGTCTCTTGTCAACACTGCCAAACAGCTGTTTAGTGGGAAGGGGGAGATCGTGCAGCAGCCAATCCTCCTGGCATCTGCACTCCCTGGACTGACTCATCTCACTTCCAGGTTAGTGTTCCTACCATCCCAGTCGCTGCTCACTGCTCCCTTCTCAGATGAGACAGAGGTTCTAGGTTGCTCGAGAGATTTCGAGCAACCTGTCAGTCAGGTGGCATCCAAAGGCTGCCTCCCCTCCACGCATACACCGCCAAACAGCCTTTTGGTGGGAGGTAATGTGCAACCGGCGTTTTAAACTTACAAGTGCTCCCTCCCAGCAGCCATTTTTTAAAAACTGCTCATTGAGAAAATGCACCAGGCCCGAGATCTCGGTCCCCGTGCTTACAATAGCAAACGTTTTCACAACCAGCAAAATCGTTTTCCGTTTCAACCCTAATAAAAAAAATATCCCTTCCATTCTATGCCTCCAACCCATGAGCAGAGGCCATCAGGAAGGAGGGCCCTTCCCCTCAGCCCAACTGGATTGGGAGTGGGAGGTTCCTGATGGTGGTTGTGGCAAGAGCTGGAAATGTCCTTGTGGATGCCCAGACTGTTGTGAGTTATGGGAGCTAGAATTACAGAACTGTAGAATTGGACGGTACCCAGCCCGCTGTGCCAAGCCAAGTTATCCTCCGCTTACAGCATCACAGAGAGATGTTTCTCCAGCTGGGCTTTGAAAAGATCCAAGGAGGAAGATTCCGCAATCTTCCAGCGCAGCTTATTCCATTGCCCAACCATTCTTACTAGTGCTAAAACTCTGTATTCAGAATGACTCAGTTTTTACCAAGTATCTCGGCATTCAACTCAGTTTTACTGAGTACCGAGTAACCAAAGATTCAGCCTGGTACTCCGTATATGGTACTCGGACCAACATACGGGGCTTTTCCTGCCTCTATATAAGGTGACTTGGTACTCAGAAAATACTCGGTACTCGGTTTTATTTTACCGAGTATTTTACTGAGTAGCGAGTATTTGTCCAAGTTTCCGAGGGCTGGCCAAACACTCAGAGCCAGTCCTCACGAATAAAATGTTTACTATTTGTTTCAGCCCTAGACCTTACAGTGAGGAATTTTTCTCCTAATATCTAACCAAAATGTACCTTGCTGCAATTTAAGCCCCATTCCCACTTGTTCCACCTTCTGTGACAACGGAGAGCCAACGTTCACCATCTTTTTGGTGGCATTCTTTGTCATACTTGAAAACTACTACCCTGTCCCCATTTTAGTCTTCTTTTCTCCATGGTAAACATACCCGGTTATCTTCATGAATATCAATGTTAACTTCGAGTTATACAAGTTATCTTCATGAATACTAAATGTCCCATTCATTTCAGCTCCACACTATGTATGATTCAAGGAACTCTGAAGCTGCCATCACGAAGAACGCGCCAGCTTTGAAAAGTTGGAGAATAATCCTGAACAACCTTGAATGGTCTTCTTCTGATGATGGACGCACCTCCATGTAAGATTCGCACAGTCTCTTCTTTTAAACTGACATCTGATTTTAGACTTCCTGACTCCCTAACATGGCATGCCTTGAAATAAGCGTAACAGCCACAAGGAAAGATAAGTGTGCAAATAATAAAGATGGAGAGCATGCAAATGTGTCTTGTTTTCTTCAAAGAGACCTAGGTGGCTTCCTTTCTGGTACTCCTGAACAAACCCACGCAGAAAATTCTCAACAATGGAGCTTTCTGAAACAGCCCTTTCTACTGCTACATTTGATCTGAAAGTCTCCTGTGTAAAAAGAGTTACCAAAAATCCACCCCAGCCTGGGTACATATCTGAGCATGGCATATGGTAGTTGTGATCTCTTGGGGCATTCAACGGAAAGAGGCTGCAAAATTGTTCTATGGGCAAAAGGGCATAAGGATGCAAAGAAGTAGGGGGTGGGAATATCGGTATCGGATAAATCTGATACCCCCGATAATCAGGTGTATCGGATTAATCTGACAATCTGATATCGGCATACCGGATTTTTAACATTGGCCACTTTACCAGTTTTTTTACATTGCGGCCATTGAAGTCAATGGCCACAATGTAAAAAAAATGGTAAAGTAGCCAATGTTCAAAATCCAGTATGCCGATACCGGTAAATCCGATACCAGGGAGATCCGATACCGGTAAATCCGGTATCCGGTATTCTCCCCGGTGTCCCACCCCTAGGACCATCATACTGGGCTACGCCACCCTACCCCCTTTGCAAGCAGCAGGGCCAATCATCAGAAACGTTTCTCTCATGGATATTCAAGGGTAGCAAATACTGACTCCAACTCCTCCTGCTCCTCATCTCTTATGCAGACTAGTCCTACCATTGTCACTCACTTCAATGTAAAACTCCAACGTGAGTTCATGTGGAACTCCTGCCAAGCTATCGTTGGTTAATCGATGTGTTGCCCCTTTCTGCACTGCAGAAGCCTGGGGAAATGCCCTTAGGCTGGATCAGCTGAGTCAACAAAACAACCTGACTCAGCTGAAATTGGTACAGCATAGATTGGTTTAGGACAGGCATGAAAACATATTGAACTGCTCTTCAGAAGGCTACCCTGATAGGGTGTAGTTGGGGTACTCATCCAGAATATCTGCACTGAATACTGAATTCAATTCTTTCAAGGAAGGCTTGAGAAAGGTAACATAGAAAACATAAAATGCACCTGAAATAAATCTCTTAAAATATCTACTGTATAAAAATATAAAATACAACTTCCTGGCCTCTCTATCCCCACCAGCTAAATGTCTGACCAAATAAAGAGGACTTATATTGCCTGCAAAAAAGGCTCCAGCATGAGCCTCCAGGGGAAGGGAGATGCAAAGCTGTGGAACTGTCAGGAGGCGCCCCGCCCGTGGAGCCATAAACAGGCAGGCCGGTGCGCGCCCGCAATAAGCAGGCGAATACCTGAGCCGGCAGATGGTTGATCGGGCCGGCCATAAGGGGGCGGAGCTACGCCACGTCCTAAGGTGAAGCCCCGCCCAGAAGCAGGGCACGCTAATTGAATCACCGGGATTGGAGGCGGGCGGGGGCCCCGCCCGGCACGTTACAGCTGGGTCTCGAGTAAGGGCCTATAAAGGTTACCGGCGGGGCCTGAAGCCTCTGCCGGTAATCGTGTTCGAGAGACTGGCCCCTGGTTTGCTTGGAGATCTTGATCTGTCCCTTGGATTTCAGGAAGAGAGATTGTGGTCGTGGCTGAACTCCCCGTGTAATTCCCCCCCCCATGTGATCGTCGTGCGAATCCATGGAGAGAGTGGGTGAGTGTTTGGTTGTAGGGAGTGCTTCGTGTCTTGTGTAGGTTGCTTGTGAGTGTACCCCATTGACTCCCTGTCCCTCCTTCCTTTCCTTGATCTTGGGGTCCTAGGTAGTTTTATCCTCCATCAGCCTCCCTTGTAAAGTTGCTTGCTCCTACCCCTCACCCCCTGCTCCCCCATGGCCCTTACCCCCTGTGCCTTCCCCTTTCCCCCTCCCCTGGCCCTGTTTTCATTTCCCCCTCATCCCCTCACTGATATTCACGGTGTCCAGGGACCCGCGTACCTCCCTGAGAGAGTGACTACTTTGTCTATTGTCTTCCCTTTTCCCCCCGGGGCAATTGGTTGCTCTCGTAGTCCCTATGATGATTCGGGTTGCCTCTGACTAAGAGGGAAAGCCCACCTACCAACCTGAGGGACCGTTTTCTAACCCCGAGAGACCCGCCTATACGAGACTGCCGCCCCTTTCCTGGGAGAGTGTTCCTTGTTGTTCTCCCTCCCGCACGTGCCTTCCCCTTCCTTCCGGCCCCTTTCCCCCCCCCTTACTGTGACAGGAACAGCCACCAAACATACCTCTCTGCGCACTATGTACGTGTGACAGCAGGTCCATCGTTCAGTGTCCTTTTTATTTTCATTTTTGTTTACAGAAACCATTCATTTTCAGGGGGTTTCGTAAAGAAAAACATTCATTTTTGATTTTTTGTTTTATTTTTTTCCTTTATTTTAATTAAAAATAAAATTTAAAAAATCACTGTGCATGCTCAAAACGGCCATAGGACCACTATGCGCATGCACAGCCCTTTCCCAAAATGGCGCCACCGAGTTATTTTTATTTTTTATTTTGGTAATGAAAACGGACACCTTTCCCATCATTTTTGTTACCATGGCCTGTCGTTTTTGTATTTTAATTACTAAAACGAACAGGCCATCCTTTGTTTTAGTAATTAAACAAAACGAAAACAAATTGCACCCGCCCTACTGCGCACCTTTGCCGTACGGAGTTGACACGCAGATGAAACTTGCACGAGAATGCTCCTGGGTGGGTTTAGGACTGTGACAGAACACCGGGGAGGAGGCGGTCTTTTAGATTGGATACATTCTTCATTCTGGTTGCTTTGGTCACTTCTGTAGCATTTTTAAGCAACCAAAACAACCCAAAACAAAGAAAGAAATAGTCAAATCAATTGAAATACTTGAAATGAAATACTGAGGTGAACAAAGGAACGAAAGGATCAAAAAGAAAAATATCAAAACAAAGGATACACACATACTTTTTCGGCAGACAAATGTGATTTGAATATTTAGAGGACTGTCCGAAAATGTGAATTATATTTATGAATACAAAATGAACACTAAGTTCCAGGCCTTACACTAAAAGCCACTGTGCTGAGACTGCAGAGTGGATAGCAACTGTCTTTGGGAAAGCAGAGCGAGCACAGGAACATCACTTTCTTATACCTGTTTACACCCTAGAGCTGAAACGGGTACTTAATTTAGTGCCTCCTAATACCCACATTTTTGGAGTATTACTACTGCTACTACTAATTTCTATAGCGCTACTAGGCGTACGCAGTGCTTTACAGTCACAGGTCTTCAGAGACAGATCCCTGCCCAGCGGGCTTACAATCTAAGGCCGTTTTTGGTGTGCGGACGGATGTGTGATGCGGGGGGGGAGGAGGGGCGTCCATGTACATGGTGTATTGGTGAGTGGAGGGATGGGTGTTTGTCCATGCAAACATCGCGGGTGGTGGGTGGGGGTGCATACATGCTCTCGGCACACCCCCATCTCCACCCATCACCCATTCACCAAGCCATCCGACAAAACGAAGGAGGCTCCGTGGGTGGAGATGGATGTATGTCCATGGGAAAGGGCATGCACCCACCTCCACCCACCGCGGCAGCACACACATCCCACCCACCCACCGCTGCCCTTGTAAAAAGGGCTTAAGATGGACAAGGATGACGGGAACGACACACATATTCCCATTTTACAGATGGGGAGCTGAGGCTGAGATGTTGCGGCTTGCCCAAGGCCACCCAGTGAGATCAGGTCTAGCACAGGATTCGAACCCTGGCTTCCCAGGTCCAAGTCCAGCACCTCATCCACTACACCAATACCACAAGCTTGAGGGGCTTCCCGGGTACTGATCAGATACCTGGTTACCCAAAAGATCGGTAATTTCCATTACCAATTTTTTAATTTTCAGATTACCAATCAGTATATCGGGATGGAAAACAGAAAAATCAGGACTGGAAGTCAAAACAATCAGGCCTGGAAGTTGATTTTCTGGGACAAAAAATGATAAAGAGGTGTCAGAAGTTGAAAAATCTGTATGGAAGATGACAAATCTGGACCAGAAGTCGACATTTCAGGAATGAAAGTCGACATTCCGGGACATCGGGTACTGAATCAGGTTGCAATCAGGTGCCAATTGGTACCCGATGTTGTCAAGTTGATTCAGGTACTGGAAATTTGTTGGGTATTCCCATTTTGGGGTATACCCATTTTGTAGATACTCATTACATCTCTAGTACCAACCATTAGTTGGCCATGAACCAGCTGTTAATGAGGTAGGACATTATGTTTCACCACTTCTTTGATGTGGGTGTTTTATGGGATGGGCTTTTGTGCTGTATTGTAGTGGGGAGGGGCAAGGGATTTTGAGCCTTTGTAAGACATTGTGCCTTTGCGCAGGGCAAAGATAAAAACTGCGGGGCCCAAAAGCCCCACTCCATCCCACGTGGCCCCGACCCCTCGAGAGCACCCTCCACAAGGCCATAGAGGTAGTTATGTTTGGGTCCCGGCTGAGAGAGAGTGGAGCCCCTGTATCATGCCCTGATGAAAATGGGAGCCAGTGTGGGGCCTCCGGAAGTAGAGGAAATAGCAGGGTCCAAGACAGTCGCCCCAGGTTACCCTGTGGTAAGGCCGGCCTTGTAGCTCAGGTTTCTAAGTTTTATTGTGGGGGCAAATGCGAGGGTTGGAATTGGAGACAGCTAGAGCCCGTCTATGAAGGATAGAGGGGTGTTTAGTTAGACATGGGGAATGGGACTCTCCCATGATTGAAAGTGGGTAGGAAAACATACATTAACTATTAACTACATTTTACTGAAAGTACCACAGTCACTTATTAAATGCACACAGCCCTCTCCCCAGCCCCATATGGTTGATTTTAGGATGTTTTCACACAGGAAGGGAGGCAGTGGGAAACCGTGGTGGAGCTGCGGTGTTGTCTCGCCACGCCACTCCCATGGGCAGCATCAGGAGCTCTCCAAACGGGCAGACCCTTGTGTAGATCCCGCAGGTTGGGGAGCAGGCACCACCCTTCCCCTTCAGCCCCAGGAAGCCCATCACATGGGCAGAACCCCAGACTCCTGGCCTGTGGCAGCAGGATCAGTCCACCGGAGGAAGCTGCCGCCGCTGCCAATCATCTGTTGGAGCAGGAGGGTGGTGGGGAGTGCGTGCCCTGGGATGCCTGCCATTAGCTATTGGAGGTGACCCCAGAGAGGAGGAGGAGCAGCCCCGGTGTCCCCTGGCTGCATCCCTGCACTGGTTTATCTTGAGTCTGGACCCGACTTGAAATAGAACCGGAGGGAATGGGCGGGTAGGGATGTGTGAACGCGGTTCGGAAGTTTGGACCGAACTCAACTGAGCTCGAATTCGACCGAACAGTTCGGCCAAATCTGAACGAGTTTGGAAGGCCAAAAACAGCTTAAAACACTGGTTTTGAATGTACGAACTCGGTTCGGAAGTTCAGAATTTGACCAAACTCAACTAGTTCGGTCGACCGAACCGAACTTCCGAACCGAACTCGATTTTTGAACTGAACCGAATTTCTGAACTTGGTTCTGTTCGCACATCCCTATGGGTGGGGGCTCCTTGTCAGGGAGAACAGTGCTGTGCTCCACCGCATGGATCCCACCCATGTCAATTTCATGCCAGGAAGCCGCGCTTTAAAAATAACCCCAAAATACGGTGTTTGGCAAGGACAGATGGTCATGTCCATCACGTTGATGGTAATGGGCTGTTCTGCTCACGCCCAGAGACGTATGGAGCCAGAGAAGTTCCAGAATGCTCTAGGGGAATTACTTCTCGATCTCGATGACCGTTCACTTGATGACCTTGTAGCTTTTTGGAACACCTTGCTGATTGAGGCCATTGACCGAATGGATCCCAGGCGTCCGCTTCCAGAATGTCAATGACACAGATCCACTTGGTTTACAGAGGATCTATGGTGGATGAAGCAGGAAGGACAGCGGTTGGAGCAATGATGGCACCATACTTGTGCTGAAGCCGACCGATTGCAGCATGGAGGTAATTTAAAAGCCTATGCTGTAGCTGTGCAGGCAGCAAAGAAAGAGTTCTTTGCTACCCTCATAGCATTCACAAAGCACCATCCAGTTGAGCTTTTCAAGGTGATGCAGAGGCTGGTCAGTCTGGCCTCCCTCTGCCTGGAACTGGAATCTTCCAGTGCTCGCTGTGACATGTTTGTTAATTTTTCATGGATAAAATCACCCAGATTCACCATGATTTCAACGCCAGACTTATAACAATGGGTGAACCTGAGGTAGTAGAGACCCCGCCTTGTCCAATTTCATGTGATCAATTTCAGTGGCTATCATCTGCTAATGCGGTGGATGTCCTTGGGGCGGATGTCCTTGGGGAGTCATTGCTGGGAGACACTAGGGCCATTGCAGGTGGGGGTTGTCAATGCCTCCTTTAAGGAGGGCAGAGTGCCGAGCCTTGCTCAAGAAACCATCTCTTGACATTGACTCCCCTGCCAGCTATCAGCCAGTCTCTAACCGTCCCTTTTTAGGGAAGGTTACTGAATGGATGGTGGCTCAGCAGCTTCAAGGGCATCTGGATCGGGTCAGTTTTCTTCATCCTTCACAGTCTGGCTTTCTTCCTGGGTTTGGCACTGAGACTGCACTTGTGACTTTGGTCGACGACCTGTGCCGCAAATTAGATCAGACAGATCATCTCTTTTAATTTTATTAGATCTGTCTGCAGCGTTTGATACCATTGACCACAAGATGCTGGTGGCCCGTCTGCAGGACCAGGCCGAGGTGGGAGGAACTGTTCTTGAATGGTTCTGCTCATTCTTGGCCTGGAGAAGTCAATGTGTGGGTCTTGGAGAGTGTTCATCATCTCCCTGAGACCTCACATGTGGAGTCCCGCAGGGTTCTATTCTGTTCCCCCTCCTGTTCAACGTGTACATGCAGCCTCTGGGCGAGGTCGTGAGAAGGTTCGGCTTGCGCTGTCATCAGTACGCCAATGACACACAACTTTACCTCTCTTTTTCTGCAGACACAGACCCGGCAGTCTCGGTGCTTACCCGGTGTTTGGCAGCTGTGGGGGATTGGATAAGGGCGAGCTGTCTGAGGCTGAATCCCAACAAGATGGAGATGATGTTGGTGGGTAGGGCTGAGGGGGTGGTGGCTCCAGTCATTGATGGGGTTTGCCCCCTTTAGTCACTCAGGTCCGTAGCCTAGGGGTGCTTTTTGATTTGCAGCTCCACCTGGATTCCCAGGTGGAGGCTGAGGCGGGAAACGCTTTTCGCCAGTTATATCTGGTGCGATGGCTGCAGTCGTACGTCTTGGACTCTGACCTGGCAACCATCATCCATGCCTTTATCAACTCTAGATTAGACTATTGTAACGCACTCTCCGTGGGACTAGCCTTGGGGACGGTCCGGAGACTACAGCTGGTGCAGAATGTGATGGCCCATCTCCTAACAGGGACGGGCCGTCATGAGCACATTATACCAGTGCTCAGTTCTCTGCACTGCCTGCCTATTGTCTTCCAGGCCCAATTCAAGGTATTGATAATTTATTTATTTATTTATTTAATCAAATTTCTACCCCGCCCCTCCTAAAACAGCTCGGGGCGGCTTACAAACCAAAAAACACAAACAAATATAAAATACATCTAAAAACAATTAAAACATTCAAAAATACTACCCATAAAACAGGACCGGGCACCACAATAGAATAATAAATAAGGGTAAGGGAAGATAAAAACCCCACTAACCCCCCTCCTTTCCCTCCCCAAAGGCCTGGACAAACAGCCAGGTTTTACAACTTCGCCAAAATGTCAGAAGGCTTGGGGCCAGGCGAGCTTCCTCCGGGAGGGAGTTCCAAAGGCGCGGCGCGGCCACCGATAATGCCCTCTCCATTGTGGCCCCCCCGCTTAACATGGGGGACCTCCCAGAAGGCACCACCAGCAGACCGAAGGAGCCGCTCTGGGGCGCAGAGGGCGAGGCGGTCCCTGAGGTACGAGGGGCCCAGACCATGATGTGCCTTATAGATCAACATCAAAACCTTGAACCTGGCTCGGCTCGCTATTGGCAACCAGTGTAGAGTCCAGAGCACCGGTGTTATGTGCTCCCAACAACCCGTCCCCGAAAGGAGCTGGGCCGCCGCATTCTGCACTAGCTGCAGCCTCCAAACCAGGAACAAGGGAAGCCCCACATAGAGCACGTTGCAGTAGTCCAGCCTCTAGGTGACGAAGGCATGGATGAGGGAGGCCAGGTCCGGTCCGGAGACGTATGGATGCAGCCTCCGCACCAGATGCAACTGGCGGAAGGCAGCCTTTGCGACTGCCTCCACCTGCCACTCCAGGCGGAGATCTGCATCCAATATCACCCCCAGACTCCGGACCTGCTGAGCTATAGGAGGACAACCCCCCCCAATCAGGGGGGCCAACACCTCCCTCGCTCTCTCCACCAACGTCACCTCCATCTTATCGGGGTTGAGCTTCAGTCTGCTCTGCCACATGACCTATAAAGCCCTAGATGGCCTGGGCCATGCTTATCTGTGAGACCACCTCAGGCCCCGAGCCATGTCGCGGCACCTGGAGTCAGCCGGGGACACCCGGCTTGAAGTCCCCAGGGTTTCCTGGATGGCGATGATGGAGAAGGCGTTTTCATTGGCCGCTCCCAGGCTGTAGGATTCCCTCCCAATGGAGGCCCGCCTGGCCCCAGACCTCCGCTCTTTCCGAAGACAGTGTAAAACCTTGCTGTTCTGGCAGGCCTTTGGAGAGGGAGACAGGTAAGGTGTGGAGGGGGGTTTGGTTCTACCCTTTTAGTATATTTTAATGAATTTAAAATTTTGAGTTGATTTTCATTGTGGGTTTTATAGAGATTGCTTCTGTTGTAAGCTGCCCCGAGCTACTCAGCGAGCAGGAGAGTGCAGGATGGAAGAGATTCTAAATAAATATATAAATAAAATAAAATAAAATAAAAGCACCCATTATTATTGTGTTTCCAACATTAGTAATCTGTCTACTCTCCATTAGCATTTCACAGTCAGTCTCACATCCTGATCAGGGGGTCAATAAATACTACAGTCCCACTCTGCTATACGCTTCCCCGTTTCACATGGAATTTCTATCCATAGAAAATGGTTTCCCTGTCCATCCAGAGTATGGTTCACTTCCTGTAAAATGTTAAGCCTGCTTGACTCAGTGCTATCTTTAGCATATATCACCACCTCACCACCAGCTTGATCTGCTCTGTCATTCCGATATATTTTGTACTCTGATATTACAGTGTCCCATTGGATATCTTCATTCCACCAGGTATCGGAGATTCATAGTATGTTCATATCTTCATTTAGTGCCATACACTCTAATTCTCTCATCTTACTTTTTAGATTTTTAGCATTTGTATATAGACACTTAAACACACTCTTTTTATTCTTGTTCTGCTCATGATAAGTAACTAGGGCTGTAGCGGAATATCGCAGCGGTAGCTATTTCCGGCAGAAACAGTGTTTCCGCAATTAGTGGAACGGCATGGCAGAGGCTTTCATTCCGCGGTTTCATTCCGCGGTTCCGCGGTTCCGCTTATTTAATTCCACAACTTAGTGGAATCGTGGAAACATGACATTTTCGCTATTTCCGCAATTCCGCAAGCGCCAAAAAATAGCGGAATAGCGGTTTTCCGCAATTTCCGCAATTTTTCCGCAATTTTCCGCAATTCCGCGATTTGCAGAATTCCGGCGGAATTAGCGGAATATCCACAGAAAAGTCGCGGTGTGGCGCAGGCAGTTCCGAAATGGCGGAACGGAATCGCGACGCGGTAAAAGCTGCTGCCGCATCAGCCCTATAAGTAACTGGTTCAGTTGTTTTGGAATCAAATTTGTCTCTTCTGCACAGATTTTCACCTGAGCTCTCTCGGCTTCTTTCCTATCTTCTGTATTGGGATGCTCTAATTCTCCTGAATTAATGGCGTTCTTTGGAGATGCCTTGGTCTGAACTGTGCACTCCTCAGTGCTTGTTGGCTTCCCCCCGGATTCTAGTTTAAAAGCTGCTCTATCTCCTTTTTAATTTTGGCACTAGCAGCCAGACTCTGTTTTAATTAAGGTGGAGACCATCCCGTCAGAATAGACTCCCCATTCACCAAATGGTCCCCCCGTTCCTAAATAATCTAAAGCCTTCTACCTGAACAATTTTCTCATGCACACATTGAGACCATGGAGGTCAGCCTGCTTCTGGGGTCCTGTGCGTGGAACTGGGAGCATTTCTGAGAATGCTACCCTGGAGGCTCCTGACTTCAATCTCCTACCTAGAAGCCTAAATGAAGCCTCCAGGACCTTCCTCCTACATCTTTGTATGTCACTGGTACCCACATGTACCATGACAACTGATTCCTCCCCATCGCTCTCTAGAATTCGGTCTAGGTGACGCATGAGTTCTGCTGCCTTCACGTCAGGCAGGCATCTTACCATGTGGTCCTCACGGTCACCAGCAACATTCCTAATAATTGAATCACCAACTATTATGACCATCCTATTCCCACCCTCCTGAACACACATCCCTGGAGATGTATCCTCAGTGCGAGAGGATACTATGACATCATCTGAAAGGCGGATCACTTCTACAGGTAGGAATGGGTGAACAGGTCGCGGTTCGGGTTCGGCCATTTGGTTCGGTCCGGTTCGCCCATTCGGTTCGGCTATTCGGTCCGTTCGCCACGTCCGGGTTCGGCCATTCGGCTCGGTCGTGTTTGGTTCAGGCCTTCGGAAAAAGACTCTCTGTGCAAGAAATGATGGCCCCAGACTCATGATGGTGGGTCCTGGGGCTAGAGTGGCAGCTTAAAGATATTGGCCACAGCCCTTCTTGCCTGTAACTTGGCCCCAGAACACTGGCGGCGGGTCCTGGGGTTGGAGTGGCTGTTCCTTGATGCTTTGGAAAATTGGCTGTCTGTGCAAGGAATGATGGCCCTGGACCTATGACGGTGGGTCCTGGGGCTAGAGTGGCAGCTTCTAGGTATTGGCCACAGCCCTCCCTGCCTGTAACTTTGCCCGAGAACCCTGGCAGCGGGTCCTGGGGCAGGAGTGACTGTTTCTTGGTGCGGTTGAATGAAGTCTCTCAGTGCAAGGAATGATGGCCCAGACCCATGATGCTGGGTCCTGGGGCTAGAGTGGCAACTTCTGGATATTGGCCACAGTCCTCCCTGCCTGTAACTTGGCCCCAGAACCCTGGCGGTGGGTCCTGGGGCTGGAGTGGCTGTTTCTTGATGCAGTTGAAAGACATCGCCTCTGTGCATGGAATGATGACCCCAGACCTATGACGGTGGTTCTTGGGGCTAGAAGAGTGGCAGCTTCTTGATGCGGTTGAACGAAGTCTCTCAGTGTGAGGAATAATGGCCCCAGGCCCATGATGGTGGGTCCTTGGGTTAGAAGAGTGGTAGCTTGTAGATATTGGCCACAGCCCTCCCTGTCTGTAACTTGGCCCCAAAACTCTGACGGCGGGTCCTGGGGCTGGAGTGGCTGTTTCTTGATGCGGTTGAAAGACATCACCTCTGTGCAAGGAATGATGGCCCCAGACTCATGATGGTGGGCCTGGGGCTAGAAGAGTGGCAGCTTGTAGATATTGGCCACAGCCCTCCCTGTCTGTAACTT
>QEPC01011609.1:541968-558188 GCA_003113815.1 Sphenodon punctatus | reverse complement strand
TTTGAACAGAGATGAGGGAAGAAAGGTGAGAGCGGGGAAGGCCAGCAAGGAGGAGGTTACAATAGTCGAGGTGTGAGATGACTAGGGCGTGGATGAGAGTTTTGGCAGAGGAGACAGACAGGAAAGGGCAGATCTTGGCAATGTTGTGGACGGAGAAGCGGCAGGATTTGGCCATGGAGTCAATGTAGGGTTTGTAGGTGAGGTGCAAGTTGAAGATGAAGCCCAAGCTACGGGCTTGGGGGACAGGGAGGATGGAGACCCCGTCAATGGCAATTGACATGGAAGAGGTAGAGGAAGGATTGGGAGGGAAGATAAGGAGTTCAGTTTTCACCATGTTCAGTTTGAGTTGGCGTTGAGACATCTAGGGGGAGATATCAGAGAGACAGTTGGCGAGACGAGCTTGAACAGAGGGGGAGTGGGAAGGAGTGGAGAGATAGAGTTGAGTGTCATCAGCGTATAGGTGGTATTGGAAACGGTGGGAGGCAATGAGTTTCCCTAAGAATTGGATGATAACAGTAATAAAATAATAATCAATCATAATCATAATAATTAATAAAGCTAGCTTGATACCACAAGCACGTAGAAACAATGGGCTTGTCCTCTCTTCACTTCACCTGTTTCATACCAAATTAAGTTCATTAAATTCAGTGATATTACTCTCCATTACTCCTACCCCTTGGCCACGATCGTAGCTGCATGGGGGGTGGAGGTGCACACCACAACGTGGGCGGCACGGGCGTGCCAGCGTACATGGGCACACCTCCACCCCCATGCATCCCAATGCATCCCCACTCAACGGCCATGGGATTTACACGAGATGGTACCACTCATGGCCACACAGTGGACGGGTGAGCATCCATGGGAATGCCGTTGTCAATGGGTGGGGGTGCGTGCATGCTCCCACGGAACACCCACCTCCACCCATCGCCCACGCACGGAGCAACGGGCATCAATGCTGGATGCTCCATGCGTGGAGATGGGTGGGGTCTGTGGGAACACCCCACACACACCCCACACCACTCACCCAACCCCCCACGCACACCTGCCCATTTGAAAAGTACTTCAGTGTGGGTGTTTTTACACAAGACGCTCTCCACCCACTACCCAACCACCTCCCACCCACTATACATGTTACGGGGCACCCATAGGGCAACACTGAAGCCCTGCAACATGTATAGTGGGTGGGTGGTGGGTGGAGAGTGTCTTGTGTCAAAATGGCCTGTGATTACTGGATTGTGGCCATGCTTTCTAAGTCTTTCACAAGAACATGGAAAACCTTCACCAGGGACTTTCTTTTTATAGTGTTAACAATAGCTAATGCTCTTTCATTATTTTTCTATGTTCCCCATTACCTTTTGTTTCGTTCACTGGCAACCAAAAGGCTGACACGTCTGGGCCGAGATAGTCTTTATTTTTCTTCTTCAAATTTTTCTTTTTTTTTTTACTTAGACAAATTTTCAATTAAAATAGATTTGTGCAAGCTACTCTGAAAGCCCCGCAAATCTCTTTGCATGGTTAAAGTTGATTAATTGGGGTCGGAAGTGAAAATTAAAAAATGGCAGTAGCTTACAAAAAGAAACTCCCAAATCTCTTGGGCCTTTAGGACGACACCACGCAACCTAAACGCTACGAGCTCGTCCTGTCTTGAGGCGAATCAGCTTGTTTTTACTTCAAGTGAAATGGGGAAGAAATACAGAATTTTTGTCGCTTTTTTCCTCTTTTTTTTCTTCTTCTTTTTTTGGGGGGGAGACCTCAAAGTAATATGTATATAAGCCTCAAGATAATCGATTTCTTACAGATGCTTTGTAAACTTTCTTGTTAGGGAGAATAAGCCACAGTACTTTATAAATCCCATGGGGTTGCACTTGATACCCATTTCTTATTCCCTAATGCTATTCAATCAGGGGTGGGTTTTTTTTCCTTTTAAAAAAAAGCTTGTTGCAATAAGCCAGGCGCTTAAAACTTGGCTGCCCCCATCATCCCTGCCATTATAGGGTGAACTTTGTGCATATTTCATATTTCTTTTCTTACAGTTCTGATAAAAGCATTATCAGGGAAATTCAAAAGCAAGCATAAAACTGGCATAGCTAATTTAGGCTAATTAGTATGGAGGAAGCTGAGCCTTGTACTTCAGAGGTTCCCCTGCCCTCCCATGTCTCCACCTGATTGCCTGGTCCAGCAGCAAACCCAGGAGGCACTTCCAATTATATCATAACCTCTTCAAACACCAAGCCACTCAAGCTAATTTTATCCTATTAAACAGACTGAAGGTTTCAGAAGAAAGGTTCTCCCCAAAAGCTTCAATTACCAGTGTCCCTGATTACCATCTCGACAATCCTATATGCTACAGTTAAATACTTTTTTGCTTAGTGTTGCTTTCTTGATTTAGATGAAAAGCGAGTATTAAGAGCATGTCTTTTCAACTCTAGCAAGTGACATTAATAAAAAAAAGAACCTCTCTTGTTATTAGCATGGTTAATCAAAGTCAAGTTTAGCACCGTTCAAAGACAATGTAATCGGGGAAATGTAAACATCTCCCCACTTCTTAGCATTTAGAACAGCCACAGGTAACTGCCAGGAACATCAGGGGTGTCAAAATTATTTAAGACGTATCAAAAAGGGGAGGGGGGAGAAGGAAAAAAAGGGGGGGAGGGAGATTAGCAATATTGTGATGGCAAAAGCCCTTTATGTAAATCTGATTGTGTTAACAGGTAACAAGGAGTACAGGAGATAATGCCGCTCCTTTTGTTTTATTCACTAATCATGTTACCCACCCATCTTGCCTTTTCCTGAAGGTCAACATGGCTAGAAATGTTGGACTTGAGGCTCCAATGGACCTCGTCTAAGCAAACTCTTCTGGCAACATGAAACTCCGCTGAGGAAGCAAGGATCAAACTGGGTGGGTTGGAATTCATTGTGTGAAGTTACCATTGACTTCCAAGAGACTCCATGTCGGCACAAGGGTCTAAGGCGCCAACCACAAGCCTCCAACTGCAAGAACCAGAACCACCTTCTTAACTGAAGAGGAAACTGAACAAACCTGTGTGGTCCGAGACATTTTCAGTTTGATCTTCTGGCAGGGTGATGCATGCACTAGCAGTTAGCTTGGGACTGAATCCCCTTGAATCCCACTCACTCACCCTAACTGCAAATGTCTGCTTTGCTGTTGGGAGACTCTATACAGAGAAACAAGTCATCCTAATTCTAATACAAAAAAATAATAAAAATGTTAATGCTCTATGGATGTTTCATTTATAAAAGTTGTATATGGGTAAAAATGTTTGCTACAGATTGGACCTGAGGTGAGAGCAAGTGTTCTGCTACCGTCAGGAACTATCTACCTTTTGAGAGTGCTTGTAACTGTTCTTTGGAATTTCCTCAGTATTCATCGATTCCATGCTTCTGCTATTTTGAGATGGGCACTCATGATTTTCCAGCATTTCCATCATTTTCCCCCACAAATTTCTGGCATTTTCATCTATTTCTGTTATTTTTGCCAATTTACGGCACTTTCTGTGAATTTACTGCTGTTTTAAGTGCAGCACAATTGGCAGACTTTAAGGCAGGCAACAAGGCAAGTCTAGGTGAGGCGGCATGGGCGAGCTACCCAAGGTGCCATCAACAGCAAAAAAATTAACAAATAATAGCAAAAAGTCTCTAAGTTTCCTCCTCACACGTATGAAGGCAAATGACCTGTTTCTGATGGAAACAGCATTTGCTGTGATTGCTCATTTCAGGCCTACTGCAGAAACTAGCAAGAGGGCATGACATTTTAGATCAAACTCTGGGAGCAAAAAAATAAATAAAACAAACTATCACCAGAATTATCGTGATATTAAACCATTCTTGCCCCATTACACCCCTGAACCAGCCGCCAGTTTCAGTTTTCTGGGCGCCAATGACTCCCAGGTGCCTGCAAATTTCGCACTCTGCAAGCAATATGTAGTTTTGGTGCTGTGTCTGACATCAGTAGGAAGTGCTCTAGAGGGGTATAAGTCATGGGTGAGGAACCTCCGCGGTACTCAGTATGGACCAAATCCTACCCATGGCTGTTTTTTTATTGGCTCCTTTTCAGTTCTTGGATCTCACACCCAAAGATCCATCCCTTACCCTCAAGCACTGAGAAAGTATAGAGATGAGGGCATGCATTTGAGGACAGGGGATGGATTCATGGCATAGACTAGAGCTGAAATGAGTAACCATAAAAACGGGCATAACCAACAAATTTCTGGTACTCAAATCAAACCAACAACATCAGGTAATGATCAGTACCCGATTTCAACCTGATGTCCCAGAATGTCAATTGTCGGTCCCAGAACGTTGACTTCGATAATGGATTTTTTAACTTCCGTACAAATTTTTCCACTTCTGTTGCCTATTTTTTGATTTTCCATCACAGAAAGTAGATGTCAGGTCCCGGAAATTCAACTTCAGATCCTGGAAAATCAACTACTGGTCCAGATTTTTTTTGTTTTTCATCCCTATTTTTCAGTTTTCTGTCCTGATATACCAATCGGCAACTGGAAAATTGAAAAAAATCAATACTAGAAGTTACCAAATGGAAGCATCCTATTCCTGATATAAACGTACCTGTTGGGCTTTGTAACAATCTGATTGCAGTTGGTTAAACCATTGGGGTACTATTTTCCTATCCCGGGTGCACATCTCTTACGAAAACATGCAAATTAGTGGCTCTCCAACTTTGCCCTTTTAGGACATTTTCACCTGCACACAGATACACAGTATCCTAAAAGGGAAGTTTGCTACCATTAACCATTCTTTAAAAAGCCCTGCTGTAGAAATCTACCCCAATGCATTTTACCATGGGGTAGATGTCTACCCAAGCCTGGGGTAGAAATCTACCCCAGCACATTCCATGTTAGTTTGCGCCTTCATGCACTATAAGGGCCAAAGGACTGGAGTAGAAATCTACTCCAAGAACCATGTAATGTCATTTTTTTCAGCACAGAAGATGAGGGTTATTAAACAAGGTCTGGAAAAACAAACAAACAATATAAGAAATATATACACTGCTTATAAAATGGAACCTCACTATAAAGTGTGAACAAATTCCTACGATAGAAATTAGCCAGTGGTTCCCAGACTTGACCCTGTATGATCCCACTTTGAGATTTAAATATTATTCCATGAGGAAACCATTAGGGGTGTGCAATTCGTTTTTGTTTCTTTAGTAACTAAAATGAATGGAGCCCCATTCGTTTTACTTATTCAAAATATGAAAACGATTGAATAAGCAAACAATTGTCCTTTGCTTTCATCCGTTTTCATTTTAAAAATAAAAAAATGAAAAATAAACTTAACAAAATCACCGCACATGGGCCCAATGGGCACCAGGGCTGTTCTGAGCATGCGCACTCTTATCCAAAATGATGCTTGCAGCATTGGCCCCACTTTTGAGAAGGGTAGCTCATCTGTGCATACGCTGTGCAGACTGGCTGTCCTTTTTCAAAATGGCGCCAATGCTGCAGCGCCATTTTGGAATCGGGCATGCATGCACAGAACGGCCCTGGGGGTCATTTGCATAAGCTGTGGGGTTTTTTTTTTAAAAAAAATTAAATTGAAAATAATTTTTTTTTAAAATAAAAAATCACTGTGCATGCACAAATAGCTGCTGAACCATTCTGCATATGCGTGCCCTTTGCCAAAATGGCATCATCATGGTTAGCGCCATTTTGGAAAATTGCTGTGCTTGCACAAAATGGTCCAGTGGCCATTTTGCACATGCACAGTCATTTGTTTTTTTGGTTTTTTAAAAAAGTAATTAAAAAACAAAATAGAAAAAACCAGAGAGTTGTAGGGTCATTTACAAAACCCGCTGAAAATGAAGGGTTTTTTTTGTAAATGAAAACTAAAATGAAAATCGTAGAGGTGCCTTCTGTACAGCCCTAGAAGCCATATGGCAACAGACAGGCAAAACGGATACATTATCAACTGTGGGCCCCACCCCCCACTTTTGTGATTGATTGAGACAGCACTTGAGGGTCTCGACCCACATTTTGGGGATACCTCCCTGGGCTACAATCCACTAATCACTCCGAGAGTAGTGCTGTGATCCACTAACCACTTACTCAGTGACACTACTCTTGGGAGTACGTATTGGGTGATTGCAGCCCTAGCGATATTCGTTAGCTCAGTTGGTTTCTATGCCAATAGGATATTTCACCCCCACCCAAATCAGTGCCTCCTCTCTCATACCCTTGTCCTGCATTTACTCAATTTACTATCGTTCTGACTTGTTCCATGCCTGACCAGAAGCCCTGGGTATCCCGAAAGCTTGAATAATTTCACCAACTACCATTGTTCCTATAAAAGAGATCACCTAAACTACTTTGGGCCATTTCACACAAGAGGCACCCCCAACCCCCCACCCACATATGACTGCGGTCCCCCAGTCTGCCAGATGGAAGTCCCACCCCCTCGTCCACGTGTGACTGCAGTCCCCCAGTCTGCCAGCCAGAAGTCCCGCCCCCTCGTCCACGTATGACTGCGGTCCCTCAGTCTGCCAGCTGGAAGTCCCGTCCCCTCGTCCACGTGTGACTGCAGTCCCCCAGTCTGCCATCCGGAAGTCCCGCCCCCTCGTCCACGTGTGACTGCGGTCCCCCAGTCTGCCAGCCGGAAGTCCCGCCCCCTCGTCCACGTGTGACTGCGGTCCCCCAGTCTGCCAGCCGGAAGTCCCGCCCCCTTGTCCACGTGTGACTGCAGTTCCCCCAGTCTGCCAGCCAGAAGTCCCGCCCCCTCGTCCACGTGTGACTGCAGTCCCCCAGTCTTCCAGCCTGAAGTCCCGCCTCCTCGTCCACGTGTGACTGCGGTCCCCCAGTCTACCAGCCAGCAGCCCACCCCACCCCCACTCCTGCACTCCATCCATTTCCACCCATTGCCCATGCATGGAGGCACTGGGGACAACAGAGGTGCCCGAGATGGGTGGAGGTGGGTGTGCATCCGTGTGACACACCGCACATGTGCCGCACACCCGCTGCTGCCTCCACCCATCCCTCATGGACCATGACACCTCCACGGTCCATTCGAAAAGGGCCTATGTCTCCATCTCAATTGGATAGAATTCAGTCTGTAACGTTTCCAAAATTTCCAACCATAAAATGATGGCAATTTTTTTTAAAAAGATCATTCTAAGCAGCTTATTATATTATCCTGAAAAACAATTAAGTCAAAAGCAGAAGGAGTCATTTTTAATAGTTGTGTTTTCCGCCGATATAAAGTTCAACTACGAATGAAGGGTCCAAATCACGCCTGAGCATTGCCTGTTAGGTTGAATTTCAGTAAGCCATTTTCAGTATAGCTAGCTTTTTAAAAAAAAATGAAACACGAGCATTTCTCTCTCTCAATTTTCTATCACAGCAGAGAAACTTAACTGAGTCTCCCACCATGGTGGCCCCTGTGTAGGAGATCCTAATACACCATTGTCTTGAGACAAGGAATGTAAATGAAGCAGCAACCAAACAAGGCTCCCCTCTCGATCTCTGTTTGGGCCAATTTTCTTAATGTTTCAGCAATGCTTAATCTGTTGGCATAAGTGTTTAGGGCCATTAACAGCTAAAGTCACAGAGTCCACAACTCACCCTGCTGACAGTAAACAAGGAATTTGAGGAATGGCCTTTAAACAATGACTCAGCCGCAACCTATTTGGCCATCAGAAGCTGTGAAATCGGGAGCCAGAAAGGAGGGTTTGTATGCTGTGGAAGGCACAGTTCCCTTCCCCCACCAGTGTTGCATTACAGCTGCTGTGGCCCGAATGGTTATACAGGTGTGCACCTGACACCCAGATGTGACTTGAGACTAATTGGTAGGCTTGTCTTGTCATTATCATTAATTACTGGGGCTGCAGCCAACGGAGATTTTCAAAGGCTAAGACAGCACTTAGGTGCCGCTGACTTGGAATGGAAGTTTGGTGCCTCCGGATCTTTTGCCTTTGAAAGTCTATCCTGCCTGGAAGGTTGCACTGCGATGTGTGGGAGAACCCAAGAAGCCCATAAGCCAAATATGGGCTGAGGGTGGTTTGTATTTCTGCCCTTTACAATTCCTGGACCTGGTCTCTGGATCCAGCCACTGGATCCAGCCACTGAGCACAGAGTGAAGGAGCATTTTGGGGTGAAGGCAGTAGAGATGAGGGTGTGCACTCCAAGGATACACAGGCCAGGTCCCTGAGCTAGAGCAATAACTGAAACTGGATTGGGGGGGAGGATTCTGGCTGCATGCCTACATGCTGATTATCACATGAGATTCTACCCCACATGAAATCAGCAATAACGTACGATTCCTGCTGGGCTGCATGCCCACCCATTAATTCCCCCCCCCCCCGCCTCCCACGCAAAGTCACATGCCCTTAAAAGGATCCATGCACATGTTGTCATTTTTGTGTTAGTTAACCTCACATTAAATTCACCCCATGCACACATTCCAATCTCATGTAATACAGAACTCATGTTAATGTCAGAGCTGGATTTCCCAACCCTGACATCCATGATGAAAATCATCGACATTTCCATGCTGAATGAGACATGTTGCACAATTTCACGTAAGATAGAAAATAAGGTGAAATGGTGTAATGTGGGCAAGTGGCCTCTGTCTCCGATGGATCCACTCACTCCCACGAAGGAAACAGTCATTCACTTTGTAGCCAGCAGATCTGATGACTAAGCTATTTGCCACGGAAATTCATTTCAGTTCTGCTGGCAGGGAGATTAGAGTGGAACTCCAGCAGAGCCAAGGGTCGGGATAAGTTCCTCATGAGAACACAAGAGCTGTCATATTGAGTCAGGTATTTATTTGTTTGAATTTTTATCCTACCCTTCCCATAAGGCTCAAGGCGGGTTACAAAACAAATACCAAAATACCCAGACTAAACCCAAATATTAAAATATACCCAAATAAAACCAAGTTAAAACAAATCAATCCCCTAACTCACAACACCACAAACCCTACCCAATGCCAGGCCAAACAAGAAGGTCTTACATTACCTTTAGGGTACTACTTGGGTCCCAAATTTAGGCCCAAGACTGATCGTCCTATGGGGCATCGTGACATCATGGGGGTAATCCATGGGGTTAGGGCTGCATCAAAAACGGAGACGGGGGGAATGTGTTGTCAGGCTCAGGTCAAGTTACAAGGTTCTAATCATTATTACCTTTTTTTTTTCTCATTCCAGAATGCAGTGCCTGGAAAGTCAACCCCACAATGAAATAACTGGCAGTCAGAATAATGTTACATAGACAAGGGGGAGAAACGAGTTTTGCTTGATCCCATAAAACAGCATCAGAGGAATAGTACAGAAAAGATCAAGTGTACCAAAAGTAATGAAATTAAACCCAATACCCAAGGGCATCAGGGCTACCATGCCAAAAGCCACATGTTGTATCAAGACCTCACCATCAAGTTTACTGAGGCTACTGGGAAGGGGAACAACTCTACCATAATATCTATGCTACTGTAGCATGGATTATATTGTGTACCTAGAATACTGGACTGAAAACATAGAACTGTAGGGTTAGGAGGTACCTCAGGAGGACATCTAGTCCAATCCCCTGTGCCCTGGCAGGATACCCTATCCCTACTAGGGATGGGCGAACAGAACGGACTTCAGAAATTTGGTTCGGTTCAGTTTGAAATTCGAGTTCGGAAATTCGGTTCGGTTCAGTTCGGTTTGGAATTCGAGTTCGGTTGAGAAGTTCAGTTCAGTCAACCGAACAGACCGAGTTAGGTCGAATTCCGAACTTCTGAACCAAGTTCGGCCATTCAAAACCAGGTTTTTTGGTGTGTGTTGGTGCTAGGGATGGGCGAACAGAACAGAGTTCGGAAATTCGGTTCGGTTCAGTTTGAAATTCGAGTTTGGAAATTTGGTTCGGTTCAGTTCGGTTTGAAATTCGAGTTCGGTTCGGAAGTTCAGTTCGGTTGACCGAACAGACCGAGTTCAGTCGAATTCCAAACTTCCGAACCAAGTTCGGCCATTCAAAACCAGGCTTTTTGGTGTGTGTTTCCATTAGGGATGGGGGAACAGAACAGAGTTTAGAAATTCAGTTCGGTTCGGTTCAGTTTGAAATTTGAGTTTGGAAATTTGGTTCGGTTCAGTTCGGTTTGAAATTTGAGTTCGGTTCGGAAGTTCGGTTCAGTCGACTGAACAGACCGAGTTCGGTCGAATTCCGAACTTCCGAACCAAGTTCGGCCATTCAAAACCAGGTTTTTTGGTGTGTGTTGCCACTAGGGATGGGCGAACAGAACGGAGTTTGGAAATTCGGTTCGGTTTGGTTTGGTTCGGTTTGAAATTCAAGTTCAGTTCGGAGGTTCGGTTCGGTCAACCGAACAGACCGAGTTCGGTCCGAACTCCAAACTTCCGAACCGCGTTCGCCCATCCCTAATCTCTACAACATCATAGAAAGATGTTTGCCAAGCCTTTTCCATCCGATGGGCCACTTTGAAAATGAACACCATCTTCATGGGCTACATAAGAGTTGGGGTGGGGTGGAGGGGGGTGTGCTGAAGAAAGGGATGCTCAGGAGGAGGGTTCAGATAGTTGGTCTGTGCCATAGAACTTTCCTCTATCCTTGTGTGTGCACCCTCATCTCTGCTCCCTTCCTCTGAGCTCAGTCTTCCAGTGCTTGGGGGCAGGAAGTGGATCCAGATCCAGGAATTAGAAAGGGGCCACATAAACTAGTCGCGGGCCACATTTGCCCCCTGGGCCTCAGCTTCTCCACCCCTGGGCTAAAGTGTACTCCCAAATGCAGTGTTTCATCACTTTATTATTCAATATTGAAAAACGACATCTACTAGCTTACATATGCATGAGTGCACACATGCTTAGGTCATGCTCCACCAACCTACTCTCGAGTAAGTGGTTGGTGAGGCATGTGGCCAAAGCCTTTAAAGCAAACCATCAAATCTGAGAAAACTCAGTAGCGCAAAAGTTTGGATACATGATCTGTAGATGGAGTTGAGGTCCTGAGTAGAACTAAAAGAGGGTAACCCGCAAAAATGGGTAACCTGTTGAATTTCCAGTACCCGAATCAACCCGGTAATGATCGGGTACCATTCAGTACTCAATTACAATCTGATGTCCCAAAAAGTTGACTTTCGTTTCTGGAACGTTGACTTGTGGTTCTGATTTTTCAACATTTTTTGTCAGTATACCAACTCCCAACATTGAATGATTGGGTTTCTCTCATGTTCTAACCATTTTTATTGCAACTTCTGATCCCAGAAAACTACTTCTTGATCCAATTCTTTACCCATTCAAAAATGTGAAAAAATGCGTTTGGAGGAATAACAATCCTCTAAGGTTCAAAGATGGACTGGGTATTTATATGTAAGACAATAACATCCAGAATTATAATAGTTAATGCTGCCTCCAACCACGCCCCCCCCCAAAAAAAAATCAACTTAGAAGACTGCAGTTGAGTCATCTTAAGTCCCTGAGTGGATAAGTGATTGCAGGGTGCAGACTAGAGCTGTCTGGTCCTGGCCTTTGAACATGGACAAACTGCTTCCATCGCCACCCCAGCACGGCACCTCTCACCTGAGAGGCGCAGTCGGGGAGGGGAGGGGGGAATGCTGGCCGGCATTTGAAAGTGACAGGCCCCAGCTGGGCCTGGACCTGCACGTGTCAATTCCAAAGGCAGCTTCCAGGCCACAGCACCTATCAGAACGCTGTGGGGGGGAAGCCCTGGTCCGCCTTTGAAACTGACAAGACCCAGCTGGAGCACTATGGAACCAGGCTCTGCAGTGCTCCTGGTTGAGGCTTGCCATTTTTTGCTAGGTAAGGCTCACATTTTCAAGCATCGGACACCCAATTGGTCCTCAGGTAGCCCAATGGGGTGGCCCAAAATGTGGGCATTGTGAATTTTAGTACTCGATGCAGCTCTAGGTGCGGAGCTTTGTCAGACGGCAGCCCATCTAGCTAAGTGGCCAAATGGACCCAGTTTAGTTGTAGCGAGTGAAGAGCCAAATGGGAGCTCCAACAATATAAGGCTATATTTAAACGGATGGGTGGGGGGTAGGGATGCCGGGTCTGTGTGCGTTTGGTGGAGCGTACATTCACTTCCAATGGGTGGGAGAGGGTTTAGATGGTGGTGGACGGGTGCGCATGCACACACCCATCCACCTGCCGGCCACCCATGTACCTGCAAGGTGCAACCCAGGATTTTCCAGATTGCATTGTGCAAGGAGGTGGGTGGAGGTAGGTGGGGGTGCGTGGGTCGCAGGAGCGGCGTACCCACCGCCACTTTTACATGAGTGCGGCCACACGTATCCACTGGGTGGACCTGCATGGTAGCGTCTTGTGTAAAAATGGCCTAAGAATGAGCCTACTGCCAGAAGGAGGACTGTCAGGGAGAGGCAAGGACTTGAAGAGTAGGAGGTTGCCTCTAGGTTCCCCAGAAGGAAGCAGGTGAAAGACTGGGACCATATCCCATTGCCTTATATTATCAGGGACCACCTTGGCGCATGCCAGCCAGGATGGAGGTGATGGAGATATATACTTCCGTCCAAAAAGAGAGGCAAAACAGGAAGCAGCCAGAGGTGAGATGCTACCATGACTGGAATTCTTAGTTCATTTATTTATTATTTATTGATTCTAAAATTTATATGCCACTCCCCGCCTGCCTCAGGCATCTCGGGGCGGCTCACAGCATTTAAAAACATATCAAAACAAACAATTATAAACTACAATTAAAATAATATAAAACCCATCCCCCCCACCACCCTAACCCAACCCAGCTCCCTCGGGAAAGACCTGAAGGAACAGCCAGGTCTTACACTGCCTTTGGAAAGAGGGGAGGTCAGTAGTCAAATAGATCTCCAATGGGAGGGAGTTTCACAGCTGCGGTGCAGCCACAGAGAAAGCCCTCCTGATGGTGGACACCCGGGGGACCCCAAGGAGGGCATCCCCGGCCGACCGCAGGGCCGATCCGAGACCCGGAGGGTGAGGCGGTCCTGCAGGTAGATGGGGCCCAAGTCATTTAGGGCTTTAAAGGGCTTAGCACCAACACCTCAAATTGGGCCTGGAAAACTATCAGCAGCTAATGCAGAGCGCGGAGTACTGGTGTAATGTGGTTGCATCAGCCCATCCCAATCAAGAGACGGGCCGCTGCATTCTGCACTAGCTGCAGTTTCCGAACCAATACCAAGGGTAGCCCCACATAGAGTGTGTTGCAGTAATCCAGTCTTGAGGTAATAAAAGCATGGATGACTGTGGCCAGATCCGAGTTCAAGACATACGGCCTAAGCTGATGCACCAGATGTACTTGGCGAAATGCTCCCTTCGCCACAGCCATCACCTGAGTATCCAGGCAGAGCTGTGATCCCAGGAGCACCCCCAGACTCTGGGCCTGAGAAACCAAGGGAGGACGGACCCCATCAATGATGGGGGCTATCACTCCCTCAGCCCTCCCCACAATCATCACCTCCGTCTTGTCAGGATTTAATTTCAGGCGACTCACCCTCATCCAGTCCCCCACAGCTGATAAACACCGGATAAGTACTGAGACTGCCGGGCCTGAGTCAGAAGAAAATGAGAGATATAGCTGGGTGTCATCAACATATTGATGACATCTCACCCCATACTCCCTGACAACCTCCCACAAAGGCTGCATGTACACATTGAACAAGAGAGGAGATAAGAAGGAACCCTGCAGAACCCCACACGTGAGGCCCTAGAAGGAAGATGAAAACTCCCCTAGCACCACATGCTGGGTTCTCCGAGTTAGGAGAGAGTGGAACCATTCAAGAACAGTCCCATTAATCCCTGCCCGGTCCCGCAGCCAAGTCACCAACAGTCATGATCAATGGTATGAAATGCAGCCAAGAGATCTAACAGAATCACAGGGTCAAATGGCCCTGGTCCAATTCATGGGACAGGAGAGGTCATCAACCAAGGCCACAAGCGCAGTCTCCGTGCCATAACCCAGATGAAAGCCAGACTGTGAGGGATCAAGAAAATTGACCCGGCCCATATGCTCCTGAAGCTGTCGAGCCACCACCTGTTCAATAACGTTCCCTAAAAGGGGTGGGAATTCCAGTTCTCCCGAGATCCGATATTTGGGTGTATCAGCTTAATCCGATATATCCACTATTTACCTGTACCGGCATGCCGGATTTTTAACATTGGCCACGGTACCGGATTTTTTACATTGCGACCATTGAAGTCAATAGCTGCAATGTAAAAAATCCGGTACCGCATCCAATGTTAAAAATCCGGTATGCCGATACCGGCAAATCCGGTACCTGGGAGATCTGATACCGGTACATTCAGTATTCGGTATTCTCCCTGGTGTCCCACCCCTAGAAACTGACTGATAGCTGGCCAGGGCGTCAATGTCCAAAGATGGCTTCTTGTGCAGGGGCCACACTACTGCCTCCTTATATTTATTTATTTATTTTCTAGATTTTTACCCCGCCCCTCCTAAAAACAGCTCAGGGCAGCTTCCAACAATAAAATAATATATATAAAATATATATAAAACAATTTAAAACATATCAAAAATACAATTTAAAGTATTAAAACAGGGCCTGGGAACTCACTAAAACAATAAATAGGGTAGGGGAGATAAAACCCTCTAACCCACCCTCCCACCCTCCCCAAAGGCCTGGGTGAACAGTCAGGTTTTACAACTTCGCTGGAATGTCAACAGTCTTGGGGCCAGGCAAGCTTCATCTGGGAGGGAGTTCCAAAGGCGTGGCCTGGCCACCGAGAATGCCCTCTCCATTGTGGCCCCCTACTTAACGCAGGGGACCGCCAGGAAGGCACCCCTGGCAGACCGAAAGAGCCGCTCTGGGGCGCGGAGGGCGAGGTGGTCCCTGAGTTACGAGGGGCCCAGACCATGAAGGGCCTTGTAGATCAACACCAAAACCTTGAACCTAGCTCGGCACGCTATTGGCAACCAGTGCAGAGTCCGGAGCACAGGTGTAATGTGCTCCCGACGACCCATGCCCGAAAGGAGCCAGGCCGCCGCATTCTGCACTAGCTGCTGCCCTTGAGACTGTCCAGCACCCGGCCCTCCCTAAGGGAGATGTTGACTATCCCCGCCAGCAGCGACCCCAATATTTCCCGGTAAGCCTTAACTAGTCAGGACGGGCATGGGTCTAGTTCACAGCAGGTGGCTCGAACAGTTCCAAGAGCATCCACTGCATCCGAGGGCGACACAGTCTGACACTCATCCCACAAAACAAGACAAGACGGGGCTTCTACTGCCTCTGACCCATTTTCTGCTAAGAAAATTGCATCAAAACTGTGGTGAATTTGAGCGATTTTATCCGCAAAAAAGTCCACAAACAAATCAAAGTGAGTATTTGATGATTCTAAGTCCAGGCAGAGGGAGGCTGGACTGACCAGCCCCCTCACCACCTGGAACAGCTCAGCCAGGTGGGACTTAGCGGATGCATTGAGGGCAGCAAAGAAAGTCTTCTTTGCTGTCCACACCACAATGGCATAGGTACGTAACCAGACTCTATACCGCAATTAGTCAACTTCAGTACGCGAGTGACGCCACTGTCACTCTAACCGCCGCCCTTCCTGCTTCATCTGCTGCACTCCCCCGTATACCACAGGGAGCTGAGTTATCGGCAATTTGGGAGCAGGCACTTGGGAGCCACACAGTCGATGGCCTCCATCAACACGGAATCCCACATGGATACAAGACCATTGAGTGGGCGGCCATCGAGGTCAGAGGGAACATCCTCTAGAGGTATCTGGTACTTTTCTGGTACCATAAGTCTTCAGGGGCGAACCAACCGAACTGATTCCACACCCTCCCAGGGGCCGACATGCACCAGGATACCCACCTGGAGAAGATAATGATCCGTCCATGACAAGGGCTCTGTTGACACCTCCCCAACTAATGGATCCCCTGCCTCAAGGCCTGTGCAAAAGATCATGTTGTCAGTGGGAGGGGGTCTAGAAGGGAGAAGCGCCACCCACTCACGCCACTTACACATGGGGAGGCTCTGCTTACGAGGTGCGGTGAAAAGGAAGCCCGTCAGGATAGTATTTGGGTCTGTTCGTGTGCTTACGCACTCTGAACATCGACCCCTATCATCATAGGGCGCAGAGCTGGGGGGTAAGGAGGGGTTCGCAGGCTCTCGACTTGCACTCGACCAGGTAAGGATGAGGGGGGTACGTGAGGAATGTGCCAGGGCCACAGGGGAGGGGGTCCCGGGTTCACAGGCAGGGTTCACGGGACTCACTCTCGTATCCA
>QEPC01011609.1:519305-537748 GCA_003113815.1 Sphenodon punctatus | reverse complement strand
AAAGGAAGCCCGTCAGGATAGTATTTGGGTCTGTTCGTGTGCTTACGCACTCTGAACATCGACCCCTATCATCATAGGGCGCAGAGCTGGGGGGTAAGGAGGGGTTCGCAGGCTCTCGACTTGCACTCGACCAGGTAAGGATGAGGGGGGTACGTGAGGAATGTGCCAGGGCCACAGGGGAGGGGGTCCCGGGTTCACAGGCAGGGTTCACGGGACTCACTCTCGTATCCACGGAAGGGAAAGATGGACCCAGGAAAGAGGGGAGGGGGAACCCAACCGGGTGAGCCCGCAGGCTCCCGACCACTCTCCTTGCACTCTAGGTCAGGGGATAAGGGACTCACTCACACGCAGCTATTCTAGGACAGACAGAGGCACACACAGATATACACAAGGGAAGGGGAGCAGGGTAGAGGAACACACACAAGACTCTAAACACAGGCAGAGTAAACACGTTTGCACTTAGCTCAGGGGGCCAGTCTCTCCAGGGCCTGCAGCTCTGTTCACCGGCACTGTGACTCTGACAGTGCCGGCCTTTGTAGTGTTGGCTCCGCCCCCCGTGTGTGCCTGGAGGCGCGCGGAGCGCCGCAACGGGGGGCGGGGCTCCTCAGCGTCTCTGACGGGACCGGGGCTTTCCCCGGTGCCCTCGCCGCCATTAGGGCCCCCGGCTGGGGGCGTCAGGAACGGAGGCGGCGGGCTAAAACTTCGGGTAAGGGGGGCGGGTGTCCTGGTTTCCGAGGGGGGGGGGGGCCGCCGCGCCTGGCAGCGGCCGCGGCGGCTGACACATGTCCAGGGTATGTCCTCCAACATGTGTGGGGCCCACTACTCTCTGAGACAGGAACTGGGTGTTGATAAGATGATTGGATGAACTGTGCACTAATGTTGTAAAATAAAACACCTTGAGTGGAAAAACTCATGTCATAGTGTTTAGGGGACCTAACCCTGCAAGGACTTACAGATAAGGCAGGTCATTCTGTTATGAAGAGTTGTAAAACCTTACACTTTAGGGTCTACGCCAGTCTCTAACTATGAGGTTAGGAAGTGATTGTGATAGGGTGCAGGTTATAGTCACATTAAAATACCCCTTTCTCTAAATCAAGGGTGGGGAACCTTTTCCCATTGAAGGGCCACTTTGAAAATTAGTACAAGATCTGCATGGAAGTTGGGGGCAGGGTTACTTAAGGAATGGGCTCAGGAAGAAGCGAGTCCAGATAACAGATATGCCCTAATCTCTGCTCACTTTCCCTGAGCTCAGGTTTTCAGTGGATTGGTGTTAGGAATTGGATCCAAGGACCAAGTCCAGGAACTATAAAGGGGCCACATACAAACTAGCCATGGGTCACATTTGCCCCTTGGGCCTGAGTTTTCCCACCCCTACTCTAAATCATACAATGATGGCTGCTGTTGGAGACAGGATACTAGGCTACTTTCCAACTCCAAGACTCTGTCATTCTACTTCATCTTGCCTTGGAGAACACACAGTAGCATGGATAGCGCCAAGACAATGGGTGTTTTCAGACGTGACGGGGCGGCTTCGCCCCATCACAGAAACAACCCTGAGATTCCCCGCTGGGATCACTCAGGCACGACCAAGAGACATGCCGGGGGATCCCGGCGGGGAATCGGGGAGGGGGCGGGACTGTGCGGTGCAACGTGTAGCCGCACGGCCCCACCCCCTCCACGCTCCCTCGCCGCCCACCCTCTGGGGAGACAGGCAGGCGCTGCGGCCAATGCACCCGCAGTGCTTGCCCGAAATGACCATGGGCCGGAATCCCAATGGGGATTCTGGGCTGTGATCCCCATCCAGACGTGATGGGCCCCTTCATCCCCGCCAGGAATCACCTTCACCACGCAATCGGTGCCGGCCCCATGGATTCAGCCGATCGCATGGTGAAGGTGATTCCCGGCGGGGATTGAGCATGGTAAACATCTGGGGGGGGAACTTCTGGTTCCCCAATAGACATTACGGGACCATTCCCCACAGGGAATTGACTGTGGTTGAGCGTGATCTCGTAATGTCTGAAAATACCCAATGTAACTGAAATACCAAAACAACCCAAATAACCAAAACCAATAGGTCAAAATTAGGGCTGAAATGAGTACCCACAAAAACAGGTATACCCATCGATTTTCCATTACCCAGATTGACCCAACAGCATCGGGTACCAATCAGTGACCCAACTGAGACCCGATTTGGGTCCCCAGTGAATGCTGACTTCTGGTACCGATTGTTCAACTTTTTAAAATTGATTTACTGACTTTCAACATCTAATTATTGATTTCCATCCCGGAAAATTGACTTCTAGTCCTGGAAAGTCTATTTCCGGTTTCAGTTTTTTTATTTCCATCCCAAGTTTTCAGTTTTCCAAGCCGATATACCATTCAGTATTCAGAAAATTAAAAAATCAGTACCAGAAATCACCCATTTGGGGGGCATCGGGGTATCCAATTGGTAGGGTTACAAATTTGTAACAGTGGTGACAAAAGTCACGTGTTTAGTGAATTTTGCCCCCACCCCCTGTGACTTTTCAGATCTAAACCTAGGGCTTTCAAAGGGTTTTATAATCCCTGGGTTTATAATCTAAGGGGTGGGGTATATTTTCATCCTTCTGTTCTGTTCTGGGGGGGGGGTTGCAATCTGTGCTAGGGGGGCACAGTCTGTGCTAGAGGGATTACAACCTAATCCCTTGGTTTACAAACTAAGGTGGGGTTTTTTTACAATATTTATACAATATTGAATTAAAGGTTTTTTTTTAAATTACCCATGAGTTTCTGTGACTTTTTCTCATTCCTGCCATGACCAACTCATGACTTTTAAAGAAAATTTCCATGACAGTTCCATAGCCCTACCAATCGGTACCCAGGTAACCCGTCAGGTACCTGATGTGAGACCCGAACTTTTAGGAATTACCCATGGGTACTAGCTTAAGTATGTGTTGCAACCCGTTTAAGTACCCCTTTCAACTAAATACTGAAACAAATAAAATAACGGAAATGGAAAACTGAAATAGACATAAATAGAGATTCATTTTGAAGTGGATAGATATTCAAATACAGAGAGGGCTATCCAAAAACGTGAACATCAGTCCTTTCATTCAGGGTTCTTGCATCCTACTGTCACTCAGGTGAGCATGTGCACCTGCAGCTCCTTAACTTTGGCCCTTTTTACACGGGCTGTGGCTGCACTGGGGGTGAGTGTGCGCGCCGCAACATGGGTGGCGCGTGGGAGCCAGTGCACACGGACACCCCCCCACCCCCTACGCATCCCAACGCATGGAGAAACCTCCATTTTCCCCGGTTGCTTCATGCGTGAGGGATGCGGGGGTGGGGGGGAGTGGGGTGGTGTGTTTCACGGGAGCAGGCATGCACCCCCAATCACCGGCTACTGGATTTACATGAGATAGTACCACTCATGCCCACGCAGAGCTGCACATCAGCAATTCATTAATTAATTAAATAGATTTTTTCAAATATGAAATGCATCATTTGTTTCACCTCTGCCAGCAATGAAGTGGAGGAGAATGGCACATCTGCATTTCATGTATATACTGAAATAAATGATGCCAAGCTAAAGGTAAGGGAAGGTTTGCCTGAAAAGATGCTTGATCCTTCAAGGCATTGGCCATCTCCAGATTTTCTCTATGTGACGTACATGAAATAGAGGGCCTTTTGCAAACCTAACCAGGGTTTGCAAAAAACAAAGCAAAACCAGGAATCTTTTGCAGGGACAGGCCAGTCATGAGATTCTTGCTTTTCTCAGTGAGAATGCAGGTAATAATCACAGTTTTGCATAGTCTGTTGAGTGTCCGATCGGTACGTTATTGGTATACACACAATATATAGTTTTACACACACACAAAGGCTATTTTTAAATGGACCTGGAAGGTGGGGTGTTGGCGCGGTGGATATAGGTGGGTGTGTTCCCGCTTACACGGACAAATACCCACCTACAACTACCGACATCCATCTCCACCCACGGAGCTTCCTCTGTTCTGTCAGAGGGCTCTGTGAGTGGAGATGGGTGTGGGTCAGTGTGCGGCGGGTGTTGGTGGGTGTGCGGTGGGTGCACACATGCACAAACACCCACTGCCCGTGGCATTTACACGGATGTACACCCACCGCACATCCATCCCCCCACCTACTGGCATCCATTTACATGGACTACTTCCCCGCCACACACCAGCCCGAACACCAAGTGAGGCGAGGGGAGGTCCGTGTAAAAATGGCCATACATACATACACACTAAACCTAACCCACGTATAATCAAAATATTCCTATCTTATAATCCTAATATAATAAAACAGCCTAATATCTAAATATCTAATCTCTATATATACAACTAATATCTATATCTATATAATATATGGACAGGGGGAGACAGACAGGGGAAGGGAAAAGGAAAACTCATATATATACAACTAATATCTATATAATATATGGACAGGGGGAGACAGACAGGGGAAGGGAAAAGGAAAACTCAGAGTATATGTGTACAGGGAGAGACAGGCAGGCGAAAGAAAAAGGTAAGGCATAAGGATTGGAAAGGTAAGGTGGTAGGGATATATATGGGAGGACTTTTAGTGCAAGTACCACCAGTTTCTGCAAATGCACCCTGACAGAGCAATAGCTAACACAGAACCAGAGTCAAGCAGCCCAGCCCTGCAGTATAACGGGTTGCAATGCCCTCCCCTAGAGCTCCCCTGATTGATTCTGGGAGTCAGGATGCATTGAGCAATCACAGAGTGCCATACAACTTCTTGGGACCTGCTTGCGCTGATCATTGGCCAGCGATTACATCCATCAGGTCCTTCCCCTCCCATCACAGGTCCAGCTCAAGAGTTCAACAAACACAGTTTCTGGTTCCAAGAGGTCTCCTCCCTCCTCCCCTCACCACATTTCCCTCAAAAAAACACCTGCCAGGATGCTAGGCAATAATAAAATCAATAATGACTTTTGTTTTTGTTATTGAATGATTACATTATTATTTTTTGTCATTTTCATTATTGCAATAACGATAACAAAAATGGCATGCACACCTCTATCAGCCACCCGATTACTGGAAATATCAGGTCTTACCATTACTGAGTTACTGGATTTTCCATTTTATCAACTGGAAAATCAGCTTAGTAATGGAAAAGTGGAAAAAACAGAAATTCTGTACTGGAAGTTGGTAAATTGGTACCAGAAGTCGGTATGCTGGGTAACCCATCGGCCTATAATTGGGTACCAATTAATACCCAACATTACTGTGTTGGGTTAGGTACCATAATTTTGATGGGTATACACATTTTTATGTTTCAGGTCTACATTGGGTCCATTCAAAGGATACATGTGCAGTTTTATCTTGAACAGAAAAGCACTGGCTACTGATCTTCCTGCATTTCTGTTCCTTGCAGCCCACAGATCTACAGCCAAAGGTCTCCAAATACTAGTCCTCTGCACACTTGCACTGCACATTTTGATGACTGAGACTGAGAATACCCATTGGCCCCGTACCGAAAACACCCTATCCATTCCCCGCCAGGATGACCCCGTCACGCCATATCAGACGTGCCGGGGGGATCCCAGTGGGGAAACTGGGAGGGGGCGGGGCAGCGTGGTGCAACGTGCGTCCGCACGGCCCCGCCCCCTCCACGCGCCCCGCTGCCCACCCTCTGGGGAGATGGGTGGGCGGCGGGGCCAATGAGGCCGCTGCGTCTGGCTGGATTCGCCACGGCCTGGGATCCCGCCGGTGATCCCGGGCCGTGGCGCCCGACCAGATGTGATGCCGGGGTTCACCCCGGTGTGGAATTACATTCAACACACGACGGCCTCCGGCCCCGCCGCTTTGGTTGCTCACGTGGTGAATGTAAGTCCACGCCGCGGTAACATCTGGGGGGAAACATCCGTTTCCCCCAACAGACGTTCCGGAATCACAGCCACCACCCGGAATTGAGCGTGGTTGACTGTGATCTCGTAACGTCTGAAAATACCCACATTCATCGAGGTGTGCAAGGGGGTTGTGTATGCATTAGCTACATATCAAAGCCCTGTGCTGGACTTAAGTGGTGGCTGATTCCTCATTCAGAGCGAGAGTTATCGTTGTGAAACGTAAAACCACAGTCAGCCGGCTGCGGCCTGTAATGGGGGCATGTAGAACGCACCTCTGTACCTGGGAAATATTTACAAATGGTCAAAGCCAGGTGAAAGCAGACTGTGTGACTGCATGGGGCCCCATGAGTTGAGGGGACACACAATGCCCCCCGCCAATATCTGGGTTCCATGAATAAACCTGAAATGACAAAATGAGGATGAGAGGCATTGGTGTAAAAGGAGAGACTCCGAGAGGCTCAAATGTTGCAGGTCTCGATCTATGGAGGGCCCACCCAAAGCAATCAGAAGAGAGCCCCCAACAGTTGGGGCCCCCAAATCAACTAAAAATAACAACAGATGAATGACTTAAAGGTCCATAAGGACAGTGATTTTAGAGCTGAAATGAATACCTGCAGAAAATGTGTCTATCCATTGGAATTATGGTACTCAATTTGCCTTGGTAACATCAGTGTAGAGAAAGTATGGTTGCCATGTTCATTGGATCCCATGGGAGTCCAAAGGCTTGCCCCTCCCCTAACTGAAGCTGGTCAAATAAAAGATATCACCATACTATTTTGTCTCTATTTTGATAACAACCGGTGTTAATCAGAACCCAATTAGTGCCCAACGTCCCAATTTTCCAACCTTCTGTACCAATTTACCAATTTGCCATTTCCAAAATCGCTTGGTAATACAGAAAATCAGTAACTTGGTAATGATACTACCTGGTATTTCAGGTAATTGGGTGCCCAACTCAGTACTTGAATACCAATAAAGCACCTGATGGACTGCTGAAAACTGAGCATTACCACAGGTGTCAAATATGCTACCCACCATGCCAGCTCTACCTGAAATACAGGAAACCACGGACTCGGAAGGGGATGTTAACTGAACATCAAAAATGAATGACGGTAACATTTTCCCTTTTTCTAATGGGTGAATCAGTGTGTGTCTGTCAAACATTCATATATCACTATTAGGACTCCAGGGGGAATTTCAATTCACATTTTTCAGATTCAGTTCTTTAGGAATTTTGGATCTTAGTTCAGATTTGGATTCAGATTTTTTGCATTGCATTTTTTCCCCATTGAAGTCAATGGGAACAAACCGCAATGTTAAAAGATCCGAATTGCCCCAAATCAAAAAAGTTTAGAATTTTTGGATAGAACCAAATCAGCCATTTTGGGGTAGATTCGGTTCTATCTGAATCAGAAATCCCTAAATTAGGAAAGCACCCATCCCACCATTTTGCACGGGGCCCTTAATTCTCCAGATTGGACCCTGGTCGGATGCCACAACGGTTAACCATATAGGCAGGTGGTGCTGAGCTATAGAGGGTGACACAGCATGCAGATGTGAGAGCAAGTGATTGCCATGGATGCCTCTTCCTGTGAATGTGTATTTACTATTTAGTGCCCCTTTAAATCTAACATGACATTTCTGCATGCGGCGAACACAAAGACAACCTCCTTGTGCGCTTGGACAAATGAGGATTGACTCCCGAGTCTTTCACCCTTTCTGCGCTTTCTTCTCCATATGATTTACAATCTTCAGAAGAACCTTATTAAGACTGGTTATTGGAAGGCAGGGTTGGGAGACCTCAGGCCTAGGGGCCAAATGTCAGACAATGGCTAGTTTTTATTTTGCCTCTTTCCGGTTCCTAAATCCGGCCCCTGGATTCATTGCCTACCCACAGGCACGGAAAGATTGACGTCAGAAGAAGGGAGCCGAGATGAGGGCATGTACCCAAGGAGAGAGGACAAATCAGGACCCTCCTCTTCTTGAGTGCACTCCTTCCATGTCCCTGCCACCAACTTCTCTGTGGCCCTTGGAGTGTGTGCTAATTTTTCAAAGTGGCCCCTCGGAGGGAAAAGGTTCCCCACTATCCCTGAAGTAAGCATTTAGATAAGGCCCTTAGTGACTTATACAACATCAAAGCACAACATTATACGCCAAACCTTTCGGGAATTAAGTAACCGTGGAGGAGATGAAGGTAGATTGGGAGGGAGGGGGGAGGGGAGGAAAAGTCCTAAAAGGGAACTTTTGAAAAATTAGCTGCTCTTTTTGGTTTTCTGTCCCAGATATCCCCCCTTCCCTTTAAGTAATTCCAAAGCGCTTCAGCATCCCTTGCTTTGAGCCGGGCTATATTTTGTGGAGAAAACACTCCATCTTTTGGTCTCCGGGAAGCTTTGTCTGGTATGCTCTCTCCTAAGTGAAAATGATCTTGGCGTCCGCAGCTTAGTCATGATTAGGCAGAAATCCACATAAAAAGAAATCAAATATTAATTCTGCTTGCAAGCTGCTCCGGCCTCGCTGCTGCGAAAGGGTTAGAAGTTTGGAAGCAGCAGCCACGGCTACAGGAATAGTAGGGGAACGGCTCATTTCGCAGGGCAGAACCAGGGAGGGTTTATTTTTTTAAAAGGAAGGAATGACATTGCAAATGTACCTTCTCCCCCCCACCCTAGCTGTCTGTTCCAGGCCTCATCTTCTGGGATACGAGAGTTGGGTTTAATACAGGAAACGCCAACTTTGCAAGGCAAAATTTCTCTCCAAGAATCAAGGAATGAAAGTGAATCAGCATAATTAAATCTCTCAAGCCAGGGTGTTATTAAAATCACTACTATTCACTCTGAAAATGGAAATAAATAAAATAAATAATAACAATAACAATAATAAATCACGATGCTCTGAATTCCTAAGCCTTTTTCTCTTGTTTTCCCTGTTGCTTGCAAATGACTACCGTCTATTACAATGTCCTCTATCTGCCTTCATTAGCATTGTGTCCAAATTGTATTGGGGCTGTAATGCAGCATTTTATTGGCATTGTCCAAGGGCATATGATGTAGAGGAAATGGGCAACTGGCTATGAAAAGAATAGTGTGCCTCGGAAAAAAAATCTTCCCTAAACAGTAATTTTCAGTCTGGGAATTATTGCCTGATTTGTGCATAATTTTGTAGGGCTGGTTATTTAAATATAAATAGGGCAAATATGTAATTCCAGGCAGTGGCTATCTGCTCCTGGCTGGTGCATCTCCATAATTTTTAAATAGTGCAATAAACAAAGGATAAAAAACATCTCTAAGCCACACACTAGTCAAAAGGAGATAATTGGGCCTCAATGTGTTTATTGTCATTTGAATGGGCTTCAATTAACTTTGCTTAATATTTTCCAGTTCTTTAAAAAAGAAACTTAAATTGGTTTTTATTTATTATTTTCCTGTGTGTGTCTGTGTGTGTGTTTGCGTGTGCGTGCGCGTGTGTGAAATTTGTTTTCCATGTAGTAGTAGTAATAAAATAATAATAATAATAATAATAATAGCCATGCTTCTTTGTTTACCTCATTATGGAAACTCTCTCTTACCCAGAAGAAAAGATTGCATCCTTTATCCCCCCCCCTCCCCCCCAAACTACTTTCTCCTCCAATATTTTTTACTGTAGGGTTTCATTTCAAACTACACCTAGCAAGGGAGAGGCAACTGTTTGGGAAGAAGTATCTTGAAGGTACTATGGACCAATTTAAGACGACAAAGGGGAAAGCATTATTTTGCCTCTCTGCTGTCGTGACTTTTAATCAAAGGATGAGAATGTGCTACATATAAAATTCAGGCTGCTAGTTGCAACAGACAGTCTGTCTATAGTAAGCTTGTTGCAATTAACCTGATGGTTTTTTATTTAAACATGGGTCAAACACTGTAACAGGTTTATAAATCAAGCTTGCGACTGCTGTGGCAAAATGCAAGTGGGATACTTATTTAAAGGGCATTTATTTACAGAAAATAGGGCCTCGAAGCTCAGTCCAGGCACAGCTAAAATGCTGACCCAGTGCTGAGAGACATATTTACAAGCAAGTTACAACAACCAAACATCTCCAAAGTGAACAATCTGCCATTGCTTTTATTACCCAGCATAAGGAAATCAGAAGCTGTTGTTTAGCATAAAACCATGGACAAGTAAGTACTAGGTACAATTTTTATATTTTTTTTTATTTAAATCATGCAGCGATGACAAAAGAAGAGAGAAAGGGGCTCCAGATCCAGATGTGTCTTACTTTCATTTTAGAAAGCCTTTTGTTTGCATAAAGCAAACAGCAGTCCATCACAATAGTGATAATTCTTAAGCATTTCTTTTTATTTTGGGTGATGGGGGTGGAATGCCCCAAGCAAACGTATCTTTCCATTCTCAGCCCTTTCAGGCTTAATCTTGCAGTTTTGAACTCTGGAAAGAAAAAGAAGGGAAAAAAATCACTTCCGTGGCAATGTTTTACGATCAGACCTTTATAAATGATCCATTTTGTTGCCGTTTCTAAACCAGAACCCATCTGTAATTTCACAGTTGGTTTGAAACTTAAGAACATAAAGCAACATCAGGAGTAGGGAATAATTCACGCTTGCTTTCCATGAAGTCTGTATTCTGTAGCTCAATTCAATGAGACGTACACGTGCTTCATGGAAGCAGAATAACGCCCTTATCCGGCATACATACTAGCCCTCCAACCATCTGTATGGCTAGACCCAATAGCCGATTTGCAGAGAGGAATTCTGACTTCTCTCCATGGGCACTTTTGAGATCTCAAGCCTTTTTATTTTGCCGCAAGTGTTGTGAAATAAATGAGCTTGCAATAAGATAGTAAATTAAATTAAAATTTAATGTTAAATAGCAAATTCAAATTTTTTTATTATATGTTATTCTGCCTCTGCCAGGTTCCCGGCCCATGACTGGCTCAGTGCAGATGGACTCCCATAGTCAAAGAGAGCTCCCTAGAAGTTGACGGGAGCAGCCCATGTGATTTTAATTGCAGTGTCAGGAGCTTAGCCCTTGGCCACCTTCTTGTAAACTAGCTACGGTTACACTGCAGCCTCCATGACCAATAGTATGACAGCTAGTGGTCTCCATTTATACCTAACCTCACCAACTGGCCCTTGAGCAGAAAACAAGAAAAGAACTGAGCAGGGGGGAAATTGCATTCAAAGTTTAACAGACTTTCCTTCAGTTTTTATTCCTCCTTGTTCTGTTTCCTTCCCCTGAACATTCAAACGATTTGAGTTTTTACTGGGGAGGAAAGATGTTGGCATTAAAATTGGATTTTAAATTTGGCCATATAAATATTTGTGCTAGAAACATTTGCACGTTCTACCAATTCGGGAACAGAAGCAAGATCAGCTGGCTTAGCTGACCAATTGCAAATAAGTAATAACCTCTAGAGTACCAAATAATCAGTCAATTCATAGAAAGAGAAGAAATAAATCAAAAAGATGTTCATCAAAAATCTAAGTAGCATGTAAATGCAAAGAAATCACAATCTGGAAACCCCAGAAGAGGCTACTTTCCCGCCTGAATATTTTCTGTTTATTTACTTTGCTTTGATCAAGAAGGACCATGACTGAACCATCTTCCTCTGGACTCAGATACAATTATGTCCCTGAGCTCGGAGACCTATGTTACGGATGTTTGGGTGTTTGGGTGACTCAGTTCAATAAGCAGGTCAAATCTTGCCTCTTTGTTTTTAATATTCACACAATGGCAAACTTCACTTTTTAAAAGCACACCTGCAGCTAATACGAACAGGCTGCAGAACAACTTTGGTCCAGACAAATATAGAGGAGAGGATACACTAGACCAGTCCCCCATGTTCACGCCCACATAAATAATGTCTAAACACAACCCTTTGCCTGTTTTCTTTATACTTGGATAATTCCTTTTATATTTTCCATGAATTTCAAAGTTAAAGCTCACCCCTTTTTGCACAGTAACCGAACAAACAAAGGAAAAACATGAGTTTTCCAAATAGGTTCAATAGCAAACAAGATTCTATATCTGAGTTATAGAGGGACATGCAGAAAACATAAAGGCAGATGACAGAACATACGTTCCATTTAAAAAAGTTGATGACATCCATACAACTCCTGGTAGAGGCAAGATACAAGCAACTCCTTAGAAAATGAAGGTTCAGAATGTATTACGTTGCTCAGTATCACATATCAGAGCTGTCACATGGGGGAAATTTTCTATGTCTAGTTTATTAATACAATTACGGGGGGGGGGGGGACCTAAATTGCCTCTTTCCAGTTTCTATTAGGTCACACTGTTTTCTTTCTTTTTTTGATCCAACAAAGTCTCTTGCGCTGATTTTGCATGTAAATACTGTAACACTTAGAGTATATATATATTTTGCCAGCAGACAAATCCTTCAATAAGCTTGTAATGCAGCGAATTAGAGGCATAAATAAGTTCAACAGGAGGAAACAACTAGGGAAGAAAAAAATAACATCACAAGCTAGTAAACTTTCTCTTTTCTTTCTTCTAATATCCTGCCCAGAGATGTAAGCTAATTTTCCTTGTCCATAGGCTCCAAAAAGAGGGGGGGGGGGGAGGGAGGGAGAGAGACTGTATTCACTAATTATACATCCTGAAAAGAATTTGGTTCAGTGTAAGATGATCCTAGCGATATGCTAATCCTTTTTTCTGCTTGGTGCAGCCTGAAGCCTGTCTCTAACATTTTTTTCAACTGTATGACAATAAAAGTTGTCTCAACAAAAGAAATAAATGGGCAGCTAAAGAAGGTATGTTTGAAACACATGGCAGACCATTTCTGCCCTTCTCCTTCTGGTTTGCTCTTTTGTGGGCTCCAGTTTGGGATCTTCAAGTCAATAGGCAAAATCCAGCCACCTTAGCAACTAACTATGACACCCAAGCGCCCTCTCTTTGCATTCATGAATAGTCAACAACCAGCAGACAAAATAGAACTAATCTTTTTTGACAGAATTGTTCAATTTTAGAGGAAAGGCTTTCGGAGTGTGCGGTGGTTGGGGGGCTGTATACATTTGCAGAATATGAGACAATAATGGGACGTGATCAAATTTTATTTTATTTTAAGAAGAGAACCGACGCCAAAAGAATAAAAAATAAAATAAAAAGGGGGGGGGGGGGGGAGAGAAAACCAAAAAGCCCAGTTTGATCAAATATCACATTGAAGTTCAAATGATCATAAACTCTTACACACTGTTGTACTAAAAAGCAGCAGGGAAGGAGTTTTTTTATTTCTTTTTTAAAGAAAAAGAAAAGAAAGAGAGAGAAATCTTGCAGTTGTATTGGTGTGATTTACCCAGTGATAAACGAGTGTTTGGGGTTTGTTTGTTTTTTACTATAAAGTCAAAAGAGCTGATTAATAATGATTTTTTTTAAAAGAAAAAACTCTTGCTGTTGTATTGCTCTGATTATCCAATAATAAAGGAGTGTTTGAGTTTTTGCTGTTGTTCTTTTTACTGAAGTCAAAACATTTGATTGGGAACCTATTTCCTCACATAGACAAATAACGTCAGTGATTTCATTCAAAAATGCATTTTAGCCAGCAATTGTTTGTTTGTTTTTTAAAAAGGAAAAGAAAAACAGGTGTTTCCCATTTTGAAATACAGTAACACCCAAACTACTGAAAAGTGAAGCATGTGCTAAAAAGGGTGGCTGTGGGTTTTTTTAGGCACTTAAAGTACGCTATATATCTATCCGTATGAACAGAAAGGGTGTGTAAATCTACCCAGGCCATGGGCAAAAACAGAAGTTAGCAACACAACTCATGCAGCTGCAACATTGCATTTCAAATTCAGTTTACTCATAGGAAGAGGGCTAATCCTGCCCACGTAATTCCCTACAGCCAAAATGTACCCCCTCCCTGAGTGACAGTGCAATGCAAAGACACTAGCACGCTTATCTTGCCTTACCAGATGGTCGACTTGGATCAATGCACACACACTACGATCAATGGGAGCGATAAAGAATTAGGAAAACAGTGGTACATGCTCCCAGAAAGCTTGTACACTGCATAATTATTTTATGATTCTACACATGGCTACATGTGATACTGAAGGCGAGAAGGGAAGGATAATTAGAGTGCCAGAATGAATTTTTGTACCACACTCCACTTTGTCACTCAGCCGTTCCTACTTGGCTCAACTTGGCGCCGTTATCTTTCCCCTTAAAATGATTTTTTTGGCAGGGGAGGGGGAAGATGGGTGGTGGTGGGGAATAGGTAAATGTCCCAGGGAGGGTCTTCCTGTTTTACAGACATAAGGTGGAGGGAGAATATGATTATGTCCTGTGACAGAACAGCCAAACTTTGGCCCAAAGGTTCGTGAACACAGGAAATCTTATGCCCCCTCCTCACACACATAGGAAATCTCATTGCTACCCCAGATTTCCTATGTGTTTACAACATTAACCTTAGTGTGCTATCTAAGGGGAGATGGGAAGATTACCTTCTTTAGTTGTATTGAGGCTGGGTTATGTTGGACTATCCCCACTGTGTTATCACAAGAATAAAGCATGCCCCATTTATTCAGTAAAATCTAGCTGTATATGTGCCCCCTCCCTCCCACACTATCCCCAGCAGCCAGATTTTTGATTGGCTCCTTAGTCCCATCCCATTTGTGAACGGCCTCGTCACACAGCAAATAAGGGAGGAATGAGCTCAAGTCCCCAAACCAGAAGGATATCAAAGTGCCGGATGTCACTCCGGTGAATTCAGATTCCAAAAAATCACAAGACAAAGATGAGGAGCCCACACAATACATTGCGGAAATCCTTTCTCTGTGGTAAGAATGGGGATAAGAAATGAAAATGATAATACTCAGCCTTCCTCCGTTAGTGGTTCGTATCATCGCCAATTCATCCTAATGGCACTTTTGTGGGATGCGTGTTATTAGCCTTGTAATGTCGGGGAAACTGAGGCAAAGAGAGGCTAAATGGGTTGCCCAATGCTATGAGAAGCACATAGGAATTGAAAATATGCTACCCATCCAGCCACAGCTACCCATATCTACCAGTAAAACACCCCTGACTTGTTTGTCGTGCTCTAAAACAGTTCAGCAGCAGGGGAATGGATTGCTCGGCCAACGAGTGTCGCATCATCATTCAAGACCCCTGACACAGCACAAAGGAACAGAAAACACATGATTGCCGGAAGAACAAGAGGAGAAAAGAGAGGAGCGATAGGAAAACAATAGGGTCTGGAAGTATGGATAGACTTCCCTTATTTAATGAGCTCCTCTTCCTATCCTGGTTTACCAGAGGTCCATCAGCTGGCAAGTAGCATCTTCTGCCGGTGGCTCAGCAGTGGTGCACATGTACAGCTCTGCATATCTGGCACTCATGTCTAGTTTTGTATTGGATAATTAGCCATCTGATGGACAGATTCGTTTTTGGGAATGCAACCAGCGTTGCTTTATAGAACTGGGCAGCGGAAATCTTTCCAAACAGAATTCAGCAGTCCACTTTTCCTTTCCATCCTGCCACGTCCTCAGAGATGTAAACCAGAGGGGTCCAGGTAAAATTCAGGGATGTTTCTTGGAATTATTTTGAAGAAAGAGAAATGCCTATTTTTTTTCCCCCTAACCAAACAGAGCTCTTGGGTCTTATTCCCAAATGTTATCGGCAGAGTGGATTCTATCTGAAGGCACATGCCCAACAGCCTTAAGATTCAGGTCTCAACTGAGATTCTTCTTCCTTGAGCATCCAGCATGCTCAGCTGCTGAAATGGAAGGAGCACCGCATACAACAAGTGGCGCTATAGAAATTATAAATAGTAGGAAGGAGGAGAAGGGCTACTGTAGACTAGCAGCACTATAGAAATGATAAATAGGAGGAGGAGGAGGAGGACTTCCCAGCATTCAGTGGTTAAATTCAGATGAAGGGGCCAATCCCAAACCCTCTGGACAAGCATGCACGTACAACGCACGCACAACCAGCGTGTGCCTCCATTACAGGGACTGTGGTGTGTGTGAAAACTGCATGGAAATCATGCGGAAGCCATGCACATGTGAATTCTGAATCACGCCAACTGGCAGAAGGTATCATTCATCATGGCTACAACATGGTGCTGAAATTACAGTCGAAAAGACTATCCGCAGTGAATAACGTATCCAATGAATTCACTCACTTCAGTTTGAATTCAACAAAGCAGCTGTTAGGTGCTATTTTGCCAGAAATCTGCCTTGGGTATTTTGGTTCTATTGTTTTGGTTATTGCAGTATTTTGGTTTGGTTGCTTTGGCCATTTTAGCGCCAAAATGAAGTAATCAAAATGACCCCAAAAATAACCAAATTGAAATAAATGAAGTGTCTGAATTGATATGACCAAATAAGAGGACAGGTGACTATCCAATTTGAGTATGGATATCATTTGGATATTTCGAGGGATAGCAGAAAATGTGAATAATATCGGCAGATAGTCATTTCAGCTCTAATATTCATTCATTCATTCATTCATTGAATTTTATCCCACTCTTGCCCAAAGGTTCAGGAGGCTTACAACATGAAATGCAGATAGATAGATAGATAGATAGATAGATCCTTTTCACACAGACACACTAACACTGATAAAATGGGTGTTACATTTTATTATACATGTTGCAGGGCTGCAAGTGTGCTCTGTGGGTGCCCTGCAATATGTATAATAAAATGTAACACCAATTTTATCAGTGTTAGAGTGTCTGTGTGAAAAGGGCCATAGATAGATAGACTGCTGCCAAAATCATCCACCTTGCCTGTGACTTTGACCACATTCAGCCCCTCCTCTCTGCCCTACACTGGCTCCCTCTACGGGAACACATTCAGCACAAGCTCCAGCTCTTCACCTTCAAGGCTCTTCATGGCCTTGCTCCCCCGTATCTCTCCGCTCTTGTATCCCGCCCCGCTCCTGCCTGGGAGCTTCACTCCTCCTCTGCCCCCACCCTCACCTGCTCGCGGACACCCTTGCTCCTCTAAACGTCTTTGCCCCTTCTCCCTTGCTGCCCCTCATGTCTGAAACTCTCTCCATGGATACATTCACTCTGCTCCCTCCCTCCTGACTTTCAAATCCCTCCTGAAAACCTACCTCTTTCATCAGGCTTTCCCTAACTCCTCATGAGTGAAACTGCATCCTCCTCTCCCTCACTCAGTATCTAGTTCCCTGTAACTAAGTGAATCATTTGCACCTGCGATTTCTCAACCTCATGAATGTACTCTTGTCTCTCCCAGTGTTCACCTCTCCCTTGTCTTCCCCTCCCTTGTCTCTCTTAGATTGTAAATCCTCTGGGGGTAGGGAGCTGTCTCTAACTATTGATTGTACAGCATCGGGTACACTGCTGTGCAATAATAATGATTAGATGTTCCAGAATCTACTGGAACATGCAGCACAGCAAGCAAGGAAACCTAAAATGGATCGAATATAATAGAGAGAGGGGTGTTCTATGACCCAGGTGAGAGGGGTATGGTGAGGTTACATTTATATCAATACCCGTCCCTTATTAGCCTGACTTTGCCAACTGGCAGATTTATCAGGTGGTGTCTAAGATATCTCCTTCCAATCCAAACCACAAAGCAAAACGATTCACTAAATCCAGAAGTCTGCCCGCTTACAGACAGTATTAATATGCTTGTGAGATGACCCGCAACAAGTTATTGGGGCTGGTGAAGTCTTGTGGATAGCACGAAGGCTGCAGCGTTCAGCTACCTCCATGAGTTCAAATCCTGGGTTCGCTACCTAGCCTTAGGCAAGTCACACTTACTTCAGTTCTGAAGAACACTGGTAATAGGCATGACTGGTGTACGGTCAACTCAATAGAAGTAGAATGGCATCCCTCAGTCAGTTTGGCATGAAACTCCATTTTTTGGAGCTCCTATTATCGTCTCAAGACAATGGATGTTTATAGAAATGCTTGAAAATATGCACCACCACCTCCATGAGCATACACATATGAAAGAAATTATGGGAGGACACCAAGATTTGCCACTCGGACCAGAAGAAAACTCAGATTCCTTGATTCCTGATCCTATACTTATTATTAATTATTAATATTATTAAGTATTTATCTAGCACCAGCAATGTACCTGGTGTTTTACAACTGTTGAAAATAGACAGGGTCCTTGCCCCAGGGGCTGTACAATCTAAGAGAGACAAGGGAGGGGAGATGAGGAGTGGGGGCAACAGAGGGAGAGATGAGGATATATTATTCATGAAGGCTTGAGGTTGCAGGTACACGTGCTTGGCTTAGTTACATCAGAGCTAGGGAAGGCCTGACAAAAGAGAGAGGTTTTCAGGAGAGAGGGAGGGAAGGAGAGGAGCGAATGTATTTGGGGAGGAAGTTCCAGGCATGGGGGGCAGTAAGGGAGAATGGGTGAATTTGCTTTAAGGAGAAGTGGAGACGTGAGCAAGCGAGAGTGGAGGTAGAGGAGGAGTGGAGCTTTCAGATGGGAACATAGGCCGTTTTCAGACGAGCGCGGCGGCGCCCGCGCTTGTTTTCAAAAAAGCCGGCAGCCCGTTCCACACGAGACGCTGCCGCCGAATACGCGCATGCGCGGCCGATGCGCATCCATTTCCGGCCGCGTATGACCAGCCTCGATCG
>QEPC01011609.1:469850-494921 GCA_003113815.1 Sphenodon punctatus | reverse complement strand
GATCTGTTCGCCCATCCCTATTCCTCACACAAACGTTGCCCTGAGGCAGCCTAAAGTAACCACAGCTGTAGACGTGACAGGCTGCCATGGAAACCAAGTGACCACAGCTGCCTGGAGCAAAGCAGTTTACCAGGAGAATATTTTACACACAAAAGTTCTGGGTGAAGTTCTATGCAGAAGTTCAAAGATCCGGATGTTTAAGATCTGGGTAAGTGATTTAGACACACAGAAAGTTCAGGATGTAACAGCAAACATCTAGGAGAAATGTATGTGTAAAAACACCCCTTGTCAGAGCCAGGAGACCAGAATCCAAGGGCAGTCAAGAGTCATGGTTTGGGATAATGCTGGGTCCGAAGGTCAAGAAGCAAGCCAATTAGCTACACAGGAGTCAGGAGCTGAGGAATCATAACCAAGTCAGGAGCCAGGGGAAATCAGAAGTCAGGGTGCCAGGGCAGGATTCAGGAGACAAGGTTCCATGGCACATTGATGGAACAGGGCTGGGCAAATGTAAAAGGCTCTCACAGGATCTTCACAAAAGCACGAGTCCCAGTAGCTGCCATGTTGTTTAGAAAATTCCCTGATTCCTGTCCTGCCTGTTTATCGCCCTGGCAACCAATGGGTGCAATCCCAAACCACACGCACACCGCTACATGCACATGTGTGCGCACACCATTTGTGTGCTGAGGGCTCCATGCTGCGGGTGCGCATGCGTACACGTGCATGCCACGTGCGTTGTGCATGCTGGTCTGCTGGGCTTGGGATCGGCCCCACCGACACGACAAGAAGCCAGATCAGCCAACCAGAAGTCAAGGTCCTGGCAGAGTTAAGAGGGACTGAATCTACGAATGACTCCCAGATGGCATAGTGATTGGTGTCTGCTTGAAGACTCCAGAGGCCTGGGTTTGAAACCATTCAGTCTTCACATTTCTCTTCTCCCCTGAATACCATAGAAATGACAAAGAGCCTTGAGGACTGATGCCCATCACTCTGTGGTTGACATCAGTAGGATTTCTCCTTGAAGGGTTTTGTCACAGTCTAGAACAATTTAAGCAATGGGGTCCTGGCTCACAGTTCAGTCACAGGTGCCAATTTTAGAAGGAAAATACCAACGCTTTTATTTTTTCCTCCATTTACAGGAAAGCAGGTTAGTTACACAGGGAAAACAAATGAAATCCAAGACCTAGAGTAGGGCTGAAATGAGCATCAAAATTATTCTCACCGGAATCTCATGAGAATCGGGAACCAGAAGTGAGATATCACTAATGTTTCAAAATCTCGCAAGATATCTCGGGGGAGAGGGGGAACCTAACCCACCACACCCCCCGCGCTTGCGAAAAAAACCTGGGGGGCCTTTAACTCACCTGGCTGCCTCTCTAAGTCAGGGGTGGGCCTGTTCCAGCCACTGGATCTCGCTGCTGGATCTCTCCCTGCTCAGCTTCTCTGTGGGGGAAGAGGTGAAGTCTCTGAGGAGGAGGAAAAAAATAAATAAATTACAGCGCATGCTCAAAATGGTCGCCGGGACACCAGCAGCATTGGCACAAGCAGCATTGAGCATGCACAGTGATTTAAATAAATATATATATTTAAATCACTGTGCATGCTCAAAATGGCCACCAGAGCCATTCTGAACATTTGGAGCTCTTTCCCAAAATGGCACCATCAGCATCAGTTTGGAAAAGACAAGCCAGTCTGCACGTATAGTTGCCTCCTCCTTCCCCTCCTCGGCTTCTCCTCTTCCCCCTCAGAGAAGCCGAGTAGGGTGAGATCCAGCAATGAGACCCAGTGTCTGGAGCAGTCCCCCTGGACTCAAAGAGGCAGCCAGGTGAGTAAAGCCCCCACACCCCCTTTTTTGGAAGTGGGGGAGGAGAGCTGTTCTCGAGATTCTTACTCGAGATTCTTACTCGAGATTCTTCCAGGAAATTCTTGGTTCATTCTCATTTGCAAGAATGAGCTAAGAATCCTGATTCTCAACAAGAGAAGCGAGAATACCAAGATTGAGTTTCGGCCCAAGTGCCCACAAAAATTGGTACAGTCATTGAATTTGCAGTACTCGATTTAACAAAGCAGTACTTTAGATAGACATCACTACAAACTTTGGTCACACTCTCCAAACCACTTCAGTGTGGCTTCAGTGCGAGCAGAAATGGGAACCTAATTTAGTACTCATTTAGTACCCACATTTTTAAGTACCATACCAGGTACTTGACAGGTTACCCAATCACCAATCGGGGACCAGGAACCTAACAAATGGATCATTTCTAGTAATGATTTACCAATTTTATAGTTACCGATCAGTAAATTGAGGCAGAAAACAAAATAATCTGAATGAAAGTGGAAAAATCAGTACCAGAAGTCAATATTCCAGGACCAGTACATTGAGCACTGATTAGGTACTGATTAGTACCTGAACATTGCAGGTTCGTTCAAGTGCTGGAAAGTTCAGACTCTGGCTTGCCTGAGGAAGGACCCTGTGAGATCTAGGGCTGCACTGAATAGCAAAAAATTTATTTGCAAGTATTTCCTAGTTTCCGAGGACCGGTTCTGAGTGTTTGGCCTCAGTACTCGGTAAAATACTCAGTAAAATAAAACTGAGTACCGAGTATTTTCCGAGTATCAAGTACCCTTATATAGATGCAGGAAAAGCCCCGTATGTTGCTCATTTGAGGATCTTTCGAGTGCCGGACCGATTCCTCAGTACTCAGTAAAACCAAGTTGAATACTGAGATATGCAGTAAAAAACAAGTAATTTTGAATACCGAGTTTCAGCACTAGCGGTCTGGAAGCTTGCACATTTCCACCAACAATAGTTTGTTCAATAAAATATATTCAAACTACTTCTACTTCGTCTCCACCTCGGAAAGTTGATGGGTATACACCAATTTTTACAGGCACTTCATTTCAGTTCTACGCTGGTGTGTTTTGAGGATCCCAAATATTCCATTTAACGATACTAATTAACATAAAAAGTTCACTCATTCATTAAGGCCCAAACGTTTTCTGTCAAAATCTTCCTTTCTACATGGAATGGAATTCTCACGGCTTAAGGGGAAACTGAAGAGGAACCAGAAGCACCAGGAAAGTTTCTTCTAACCATATTCTCAAGCCAGTGGCATAGCTACCGTGGCGCGGGGAGGCACCCAGGCCCTGCCCTGGGGGGGGGGGCGTAGGCAGGACCGGCCTGAGGCAGGGCCGGCCCCCTCACCTGCAGTAGCAGGTGGCGGCAGCGCGAGGGGTGAGGGAGTCGGGAGGGCGGAGGAGCCGATGGCCCTCAGCAGATCTGCACCGGCTCTTTTCCTGGTCCCCGGTTCCTCCGCGCTGTGTCTCCCTCGCCCCTCCTGCTGCCGCTACCGCCAGGTGAGAATGCAGCCTAAGTTCTTCTGCTGCCTCTGCTCCCTGGCTCCAGTTCCTATCCCTCACCTGCATCTGCCTCCTAGTAGTGCAGCAGCAGCAGCAGCGGGACACAGATCAGGGAGATAAAGCTGTTTGTCTACAAACAGCTCCTCCCCATGTGCTGATCAGAAGGTTGTTACCTTGTAAAGAAGGTTCTTCAAGATGGGGTCTAACATTCTCACAACTGTGTTCTGCACGCTCAGCCTATTCAATTCAAATAATAGACCACGTGATAGTCTTGAGCTCCTCTAGTATAAAAAGCACTGACTCTCCCCATCAGAATGACAGTTCCTTCCAACCCTTTCTAGGAATATAAGCAAAAAAATTCCACGCGGGGCTGGAAGGGTGGGTGTTGTGAGAATATTCGAAGCCATCTCAAAGAACCTTGTTTACAAGGTAGCAACCTTCTGTTGTTCTTCTTCGAGTGGCTTCTCACATGCTATTTTTACATGGCTCCGCCGGGTGGGGGAGGTCCGTGGGCACACCAGTGCATGGACAGGGCATGCACACGGCTGCACACGCATCCCCAACTCATCCACACCCACGGAGTAACCTCCGTTTCCCTCAGTTGCTCCATTCGTGGGGATGAGTGGGGTGGGTGGGTGAGTGGGGATGCGTGTTAGGCGGGCGTGCATGCACCCACACACACCATGGGTGCATGCACCACATTGTTCACCCGGGGCTCCCCCACCCATGAACACACAGAAATCTGCGTGTTCATGGGTGGGAGAGGCCCGTGTAAAAAGGGCCACATTCTCACAACTGTCTTACTTATACTATCTTAGTGTCTTAAGTAGGAATTTAGGATGTAAAGCAATATCTATTCTATCTTGGAGAATAGGTCTGCAAATATGGTTCTGAGATTATTATGGCTGCTATTTCACTAGCTTTTCTTAATGAAGTTATTGCTAACAGGAATACTGTCTTTAAACCCACCCCCCAAAACCAGTTCATTTGCGCCCCCCCCATAAATCAATTCACGCTTCCCTGGGGGCACAAATGAAATGGTTATGGGTGGGGGCAAAATGAACAGATTATGGGGGCACAACTGAACTGGTGAATTAGTGTGAATTGATTGTTTAATTTTATTTATTTATTTATTAGAATTTTCTTAGCATTTTTATGCCGCCCCCTCATGCCCACGGCATCTCGGGGTGACTAACAATACAGTAAAACAATAAAGTACATTAAAAACCAACATCACTTTTTTAAAAATTTAAAAACCCCAACCCTAACCCTACCCTCCAATTTCCCCAAATTCCCCACCCCACCAATCTTCCCAATTTACCCCTCCCACCCCTCCAAAGACCTGGGTGAACAGCCAAGTCTTGCATGCCTGCCGAAAGGCGAGCAGACCCGGGGCCAGGCGGGCTTCCTTAGGAAGGAAGTTCCACAACTGTGGCCCGACCACCGAGAACGCCCTCTCCATGGTGGCCCCTCCGCCATTTTGGGTGCCTGGTGTGTGCGATAGCAGCACCTCTAGAGTGGTCACACCACATGCATGCACAAGGCACAGGCAGCACCAGCAGCAAGAAGCAACAGGCCCTGGAGGCCAGGCTGGCTAAGCTCACCGCCTCCTCCAGTAAGGCAGCGGACACAGTCAGTCTCTCTGTGCCTGCCTCACTGCCCGCCCGGCTGCCCCTGCAGTGGAACCACTCCTGGGGAGTGGTGGTAGACGCTTGGCTGGGGAGGTGGGAAACATTGGGAGGCCATGCTTGTGTATGGCCACAGTTATAACTCCTAGCCGCTGGATTTTGGTATATTTAGAAGCTGTCAGCAGGCCCCGCCCCATCCCTTAAGCCCTGCCCCATCCCTTAAGCTCCACCCACTTTGGTTTTTGGAGCGGGCGCATGCTTTGCACGCGCGCACATGAGGGGCCCATAACTGAGGCTTGAGCCCGGGCCCTTCTCAACCTTGCTACGCCCCTGTCTCAAGCTCTACCAGAAAAGTTTCCTTTAATGATGAACTACCTGAAAGCAAGTTAACAGCATTGTCTTGTTTTGATCAGCCACGAAACATAAACAGCAATTAACTGGGGGGGAAACAAAACATAAAAAGTTCCATAGCCAAGCCAGGGTGTTGGAGCTCATTATAGTGCATATGCTAAAAGAACAGCAGTGCTCTTGATCAAAAGGGAAAACATTGTTCTCTTTGAAGTTTGATTGCTGAATTTAAGCACTAGTCAATGCTGGAGACATATACACTAATCAGTCAATCAGCATCACAGGTAGAAGTGGCTTCCTGAATAGTGAAACGCAGGATAAAAAAATTTGGGTTTTCCCGTATGTGGAAAACGTTGGGTCTCTGGGCCAAATCTAGCGCATGGGTCATTTTGATTTGGTCCTTTCCCAGTTGGTGTATCTGGTGTCTGGATCCTGTCCCTACCCTCAAGCACTGAAAGAACGAGACCAGGAGCAATGACAGGAAACTAGGGATGGGCGAACAGATCGTGGTTCGGTTTTGGCCGTTTGGTTCGACTGCATTCGATTCGTCCGTTCGGTTTGACCGTTCGGTTCGGCTGCGTTCGGTTTGGCAGTTCGGTTAGTTCACCGGGTTTGGGTTTGGCCATTCGGTTCAGCCGTTCGGCTGTTCGGGAAATGTTGTTATGGGTGGTTTTTTATATGTTTTTTTGGTTTTTTATTGGGTTTTATATGGTTTTCTTTTGTTTTTTATTTGGTTTTTTTGTTTTTATATGGGTTTTTTTAATTTATTGCAAGCCTCTCCACCCCTGGTGCCTGGAAGTCTGCTCCTCAGTGACTAGTACTACCCCTCCCTGTCACGTTTGACCTTACAGTGAAACTTTTTTTGCCACCCGAACTCACCCAAATGCGATCCGAACTGACCGAACTGTTCGGTCATTTTGACGTTCGGAATTGAGTTCGGTTCGGCCAGTTCATGCTCGGAAGTTCGGTTCGGTCGTCTGAACAGGCTGAGTTCGGACCGAACTCCAAACATCCGAACCGCGTTCGCCCATCCCTACAGGAAACCAGGGCAGGCATTCACGGAAAGGTGGGAAGCCCTGGCATAGATCCATGGTCTGGACCCTCCCCTACCTTCTAGGGCTGAACCCAAAATTCTGCCCATTCTGATTTCTGATCGGAATGGACACAATGTTGGTTTTTTGGTGTGTGTGTTTTTTTTAATGCCATGCACACACACAATCAGCCAGGTGGCCAGTTGTGCATGCACTAGTTGGACTCTGATCAGAATGCACAGGTCAGGATTCCAATCGGAATGGTTTCTCGTGGGGAAAAAAATATTGCTGTTCTGCTTTCACTGAAACGTTCCGCGAGAATGGAGCAACTATTTTGATCCAGCCCTTGCCCCATCCTGAGTACGCCCTTGAAGCAGTCCAGCCCCTGACTCCTATCCAGCCCATAGAGCTTGAGCAGATTTTCAAAGTGGCTCACAGAAGGGGAAAAGGTTCCCTGCTCCTGGCGTATAATATAATCCTCCATATCCAGACAGCTTGCGGGGGAGGGGAGGAAGGGGGGACATCATTTATGGCCAGATTCAAGAGGTGTCTAGATATGGGAGGATGTAATGGATTGCCCATAAGTACTGTCAGGATGAGGCCCTAAAGGAGTGATCTAGTGTGAGAGCCTCATAGAATTTTACAATCACAGAATCTTAGGGCTGTTGGAAGGAACCTCAAGGGTCATCTGTTCCAACTCCCTGACAGGGATATGACTCTTTTTAGTGCTGAAACCCGGTATTCTAAATTACTTGCTTTTTACCGAGCACCTCAGCATGCTACTTGGTTTTATTGGTTACCAAGTAACCGAGGAATCGACCTGGTACTCAGTACTCAGTATGTGGTACTTGGAAAATCCTTGCATGAGCAATATGCAGGGCTTTTCCTGCCCCTATATAAGGGCACTGGGTATTCGGACAATACTTGGTACTCGTGTTTTTTTTACCGAGCATTTTACCGAGTACTGAGGCCGAACACTAGTCTTTTTAGAAGGCTCTAATTTAGCACTGGCAGCTAAATGGTTCTATCTGGGGGCAAAAGAGAACAGTCTGGGGGTCTCATCTGAACTGGGACCTGGTGAAGTCAGGCTCCGCTGAACCTGGGCCAATTGTATCCATGGAGAGCCATGCCCCCCACAATCAGCCACAATGTTGTGGTGTTCCAAAGGGCAGAGCAACAGAAAGTAGTAAAATCGGCACCGGAAGTCGATATTCCAGGACCAAAAGTCCATATTAGAAAAGGGCCAGGGGATTATTTAACCATGCCCCTTTTCTGATAGGGGTTTGCACTTTTGGAACATTTATTATGAAAATGAATGGAGTCCCATTCATTTTCGTAACTAAGGTAACAAAAATGAATTTATTTATTTATTTATTTATTTATTTAAAATTTATATCCCGCCCCTCCTGCCCACAGGGCAGCCTGGGGCGGTGAACAACACTCAGCAAAAAAAATTTTTAAACAATTTAANGCTCCACCCACTTTGGTTTTTGGAGCGGGCGCATGCTTTGCACGCGCGCACATGAGGGGCCCATAACTGAGGCTTGAGCCCGGGCCCTTCTCAACCTTGCTACGCCCCTGTCTCAAGCTCTACCAGAAAAGTTTCCTTTAATGATGAACTACCTGAAAGCAAGTTAACAGCATTGTCTTGTTTTGATCAGCCACGAAACATAAACAGCAATTAACTGGGGGGGAAACAAAACATAAAAAGTTCCATAGCCAAGCCAGGGTGTTGGAGCTCATTATAGTGCATATGCTAAAAGAACAGCAGTGCTCTTGATCAAAAGGGAAAACATTGTTCTCTTTGAAGTTTGATTGCTGAATTTAAGCACTAGTCAATGCTGGAGACATATACACTAATCAGTCAATCAGCATCACAGGTAGAAGTGGCTTCCTGAATAGTGAAACGCAGGATAAAAAAATTTGGGTTTTCCCGTATGTGGAAAACGTTGGGTCTCTGGGCCAAATCTAGCGCATGGGTCATTTTGATTTGGTCCTTTCCCAGTTGGTGTATCTGGTGTCTGGATCCTGTCCCTACCCTCAAGCACTGAAAGAACGAGACCAGGAGCAATGACAGGAAACTAGGGATGGGCGAACAGATCGTGGTTCGGTTTTGGCCGTTTGGTTCGACTGCATTCGATTCGTCCGTTCGGTTTGACCGTTCGGTTCGGCTGCGTTCGGTTTGGCAGTTCGGTTAGTTCACCGGGTTTGGGTTTGGCCATTCGGTTCAGCCGTTCGGCTGTTCGGGAAATGTTGTTATGGGTGGTTTTTTATATGTTTTTTTGGGTTTTTATTGGGTTTTATATGGTTTTCTTTTGTTTTTTATTTGGTTTTTTTGTTTTTATATGGGTTTTTTTAATTTATTGCAAGCCTCTCCACCCCTGGTGCCTGGAAGTCTGCTCCTCAGTGACTAGTACTACCCCTCCCTGTCACGTTTGACCTTACAGTGAAACTTTTTTTGCCACCCGAACTCACCCAAATGCGATCCGAACTGACCGAACTGTTCGGTCATTTTGACGTTCGGAATTGAGTTCGGTTCGGCCAGTTCATGCTCGGAAGTTCGGTTCGGTCGTCTGAACAGGCTGAGTTCGGACCGAACTCCAAACATCCGAACCGCGTTCGCCCATCCCTACAGGAAACCAGGGCAGGCATTCACGGAAAGGTGGGAAGCCCTGGCATAGATCCATGGTCTGGACCCTCCCCTACCTTCTAGGGCTGAACCCAAAATTCTGCCCATTCTGATTTCTGATCGGAATGGACACAATGTTGGTTTTTTGGTGTGTGTGGTTTTTTTAATGCCATGCACACACACAATCAGCCAGGTGGCCAGTTGTGCATGCACTAGTTGGACTCTGATCAGAATGCACAGGTCAGGATTCCAATCGGAATGGTTTCTCGTGGGGAAAAAAATATTGCTGTTCTGCTTTCACTGAAACGTTCCGCGAGAATGGAGCAACTATTTTGATCCAGCCCTTGCCCCATCCTGAGTACGCCCTTGAAGCAGTCCAGCCCCTGACTCCTATCCAGCCCATAGAGCTTGAGCAGATTTTCAAAGTGGCTCACAGAAGGGGAAAAGGTTCCCTGCTCCTGGCGTATAATATAATCCTCCATATCCAGACAGCTTGCGGGGGAGGGGAGGAAGGGGGGACATCATTTATGGCCAGATTCAAGAGGTGTCTAGATATGGGAGGATGTAATGGATTGCCCATAAGTACTGTCAGGATGAGGCCCTAAAGGAGTGATCTAGTGTGAGAGCCTCATAGAATTTTACAATCACAGAATCTTAGGGCTGTTGGAAGGAACCTCAAGGGTCATCTGTTCCAACTCCCTGACAGGGATATGACTCTTTTTAGTGCTGAAACCCGGTATTCAAAATTACTTGCTTTTTACCGAGCACCTCAGCATGCGACTTGGTTTTACTGGCTACCAAGTAACCGAGGAATCGACCTGGTACTCAGTACTCAGTATGTGGTACTTGGAAAATCCTTGCATGAGCAATATGCAGGGCTTTTCCTGCCCCTATATAAGGGCACTGGGTACTCGGACAATACTTGGTACTCGTGTTTTTTTTACCGAGCATTTTACCGAGTACTGAGGCCGAACACTAGTCTTTTTAGAAGACTCTAATTTATCACTGGCAGCTAAATGGTTCTATCTGGGGGCAAAAGAGAACAGTCTGGGGGTCTCATCTGAACTGGGACCTGGTGAAGTCAGGCTCCGCTGAACCTGGGCCAATTGTATCCATGGAGAGCCATGCCCCCCACAATCAGCCACAATGTTGTGGTGTTCCAAAGGGCAGAGCAACAGAAAGTAGTAAAATCGGCACCGGAAGTCGATATTCCAGGACCAAAAGTCCATATTAGAAAAGGGCCAGGGGATTATTTAACCATGCCCCTTTTCTGATAGGGGTTTGCACTTTTGGAACATTTATTATGAAAATGAATGGAGTCCCATTCATTTTCGTAACTAAGGTAACAAAAATGAATTTATTTATTTATTTATTTATTTATTTAAAATTTATATCCCGCCCCTCCTGCCCACAGGGCAGCCTGGGGCGGTGAACAACACTCAGCAAAAAAAATTTTTAAACAATTTAAAAATACAATACACTGTGGGGAAACACCCCACCCCACCCCTCCCCCTCCCCAAAAGCCTGACGGAACAGCCAGGTCTTACATACACGCCGAAACAGCAGGAGAGTGGGAGCCAACCAAGCCTCCTCCAGGAGCGAATTCCACAGCACAGGGGCGGCCACCCAAAAAGATCTAACATCGGTGGCCACCCGCCTCGCCCGGGGAACCTCCAAAAAAGGCTCCCACGGACGATCTCAAGGGTCGCATGGGCACATGGGGAGTGAGGCGGTGAATGAATAAGCCAACAACATTCGTCTGATCTAATTTGTTTTTGTTTTTATTTTTTCATTTTATTTTGTTAAAAATAATTTTTAAAAATCGCTGTGTATGCGCAAAATGGCCGCCAGGGCCTTTGTGGTTTTTTTTTATTATTATTATTATTTTTAGTAAAATAAAACAAAAAAAATAAACCAAAACAGTAGAGTCCTTTACAAAAACCCGGAAAGTGAAGAGGGTTTTGGAAACTCAAACTAAACCAAAAGTGAATGGTGTGCGTTCTGCACCTCCCTGTTTTCTGAGGTAGCGGTCTCCCTTTCATAACAGAGGGCTGCAATGTCATAGCGCTCTGTGGGGGCCAGGGATATTTCAGAAAAGAAGTGGGGGTAAGTTTAGGGGGGGCCACCTCTCTGGGTTTCATCCAGAGATTCTGCATTTTGGTTTACCATGAGAAACTGGGTCTTCCGGGGAGCGGGCAGGTGGGGGCCACACCAGAAAGGAGGCGGGCCATAGGGATTTTCTTGCCCCCTTTCTGATGTTGCTCTGTGACATCATGACAGTTCATAAGGGGCGGGGCTATGTCAGAAAAGCGTATGGTAGCCCTTTTGCCCCACCCCCTTCCTGTGGCCCCGCCCCCTGCATAGTGTCATGACATCATGAGACACCTTAAAGGACAGAGTTATGTAAGAAAGGGGTATGACAGCCCCCTTGCCCTGTCCCCACCAACGTGACCCCACCTCTTCGGTGGAAGCCTGGTGGGAAGAAAGTGGTAAACCTTGCCAAGGCATTTCCCTCCATCCCTTTCCAGTACGGTCCCACCTCCATGGAAAACGGTGATGTCAGGGCATGCTATGAGGGCAGGGCCTCCCACCAATAGGAAGCCCAGCCTTAGCCTGATGGGCTTGGGCAGAGGATGCATCTGTCCCAGTGTTACATTTATAAAAAAATGAATTTCCAGGGCCTAAAACTGCCCCAGAGCCACCCCTCACCCCAAAAGCCAAGAGCTTGTCAGAGTAGGGAAATGGACCCTATTCTCCGACTAGTAACCCAATCACTGGACTAAACTGCCTCTCTTCAGCTGAATATAAAAACAGGAGTGCTTGTGATTTAATATATGTGGTGGCCAGCAAAGGTGGGGGTTCAGGAAAGTCATTAATAAAAGCCAAATAAGCCATCCAGGTTTTTTCTGGCTTCTTCCAATCCCCAAATGGCCAACATCGTCCTTTTCCTGGTCTTTCACATTTTTGAGTGCCTGCTAGCACTGGAAACATTTCCCAGATCTCATCCCTGTCCCCCTTGAATTTAATTGCTAGGGCTGAGCTCTGGCAAGCCACCTCCTTCCCCCCACTTAAGCCCAGGTTCTTCCCTGTCCGTTCGGATTCAAGTTGGTCACAGGCCTCTTCCGCCAGGGAAGGGCAAGACCCAGAGGGAAAGAGCTTCCTGCAAGGGATTGGAAGGAATGTGCCTCAGGGGTGCTACAGAAGAAAGCGGGGTCAGAGGCAGGATGATAACTCAGTGACCTGTGGTACAGAGGGCTTCTCCTTGGAACTGACTGAAGGGGCCAAGACAGACCAAGACTGGGATCCCAGGGCGAGGTTTTCCTCAATAAAAATCTATTCAGTCCTTAGTTCAACCTTGGTTACTGTGAATGTTTATGTTGCAGCAGGCAGGAAGTGTTTGTACTTGGTCTTTGGGGCCTGTCCAGATCCTGCAACTATTCACAAGATGAGAGGCACTGTTGTAGGAAAGGGGGTCCTAAGGCACATCCGGAATAAAGAAAGATAGGAAGTCTGGACATGGGAGAATGCATCATAGAGGTGTGATTCCTTAGGTTTCTCCTACTACCGCTTAGGGATGGGCGAACAGATCGCGGTTCGGGTTTGGCCGTTTGGTTCGGCTGCGTTTGGTTCGTCCGTTCGGTTCATCCGTTTGATTCAGCTGCGTTCGGTTCGTCCGTTCGGTTAGTTCGCCGGGTTCGGGTTCGGTCATTCGGTTTGGCCATTCAGCCGTTCGGTTCTGCCGTTTGGTTCGACTGCGTTCGGCCATTCGGGAAATGTTGTTATGGGTGGGGGGTTTTTTTATATATTTTTTTTAGTTTTTTATTGGGTTTTATATGGTTTTCTTTTGTTTTTTATTTGGTTTTTTTGGTTTTATATGGGGTTTGTTTATTTTATTTTTTTATCTAATATTATATATATCTATCTACACTAAATCTAACTGCTATTAACTATTCTAAATGCTATGAACTAAATGGATTATCTAATAAGTACACAGGCCTACTCCTACAAACACTAAAACTAAATCACTAATGCTATCTCTATCACTAAGCTAGCTCCTACAACTACTATCCCTAACCTATCTATCTATCTCTCTATATCTATATCTCTCTCTATATATATATATCGGATGGGGGGAGGGAATCACAAACACAAGGTTTCAGTTTAAGGTTTAAGTTTAATTTCAGTACAAAACTGAAATGAAACTTAAAGCAATCTAATAATCCTACTCAACGTCTGCTGTTCAGGAACAGTACTAGTGTTGGGAAGGGGGGAGGCAGATAGTTTCATTTCTTGCAAGCCTCTCCACCCCTGGTGCCTGGAAGTCTGCTCCTCAGTGACTAGTACTACCCTTCCCTGTCATGTTTGACCTTACAGTGAACCTTTTTTTGCCACCCAAACTCCCCCGAACGCGATCCGAACTGACCGAACTGTTCAGTAATTTCGCCGTTCGGAATTGAGTTCGGTTCGGCCAGTTCGTGTTCGGAAGTTCAGTTCAGTTTGGTTGTCAGAACAGGCCGAGTTCGGGCCGAACTCCGAACTTCCGAACCGCATTCGCCCATCCCTACTATCGCTCCATGTCCCTTGGAAAGTTTGTACTCCCTTGAAGGAGTAATAGGCTTCTTACTCCTCCATGTACTCAGAAAGCCGTGTTGCAGAGAAGCAGGACTGAAAAGAATATCTGTTTTGATACCCTCAGGTAATACCTGTATTTCCGGGTACAATTTTGAGTATCTGAATCAGTACCCAAATACCATTTGAGTATGCAGAGAACTGAAATTTTTCTGGGTTTCAAGCAGCTGAATTCCCACAACCCACACACACACATACACACACACACACACCCAATTTTCTGAAATCTAGAACCAGAAGTCAAAACTCTGGGACCAGAAGCTGAAAAATTGAGACAAAAATGGTATTTCAGTATGTTGGTATTTTGGGTAGCCCATCCGATACTGTTTCACACACCGAGATCTCAATAGTTATACCGATTTTTGGGGGACCTGTTTCAGTTTTACACAGCAGCCATTTTGAATAGATTCCTGTATAAGTTGGATAGTAAAGTCTACAATGAGCTTTCCAAATGGGCGCAAAATCTGCAAAGACTTACTCCAGCCCTACTCAGCACGTGGGCTTTCAAACACTCAGGGAAATCTGCTATGGCCCCTTATATTTCCAAAGCAAAATTAAGATGGGATTGAAAACCAAAACTTCATTCAGACTAGAATTGAAATGTGCAGAGGGTTAGTATTTGTGGGTATTATTCATATTTTCACGTAGCTGAACAATATCCACAACCAAAATGAATACTCACACATTCGATTTCTCAAGTATTCTGTATATATTTTCTCCATGTTTTCGGTTCAGTTATTTGGATATTTCAGTATCTCGGTTGCATCATTTCTAGCAATTGTTCATGAACAATAATGTAAATATTGCCAAGTAGTGGATAAAGTAGTGGACGGACATGGACCTGGGAAGCCAGGGCTTGAATCCCACCCAAGCTGTGAACACCCTGGGTGGCCTTGGGCAAGTCACGACCTCTCAGCCTCAGTTCCCCATCTGTAAAATGGGAAGATGAGTGTTTGTCTCTCCCTGTGTTCCCCTCACCTGTGTCCATCTTAGATTATAAGCCCACTGGGTAGGGACCTGTCTCCATTAATAACAATTGTAAAACACCAAGTATGCTGCTGGTGCTATATAAATGAATAACACCACAAATATTAAATAATAATTAATAATAACCTGACCAAAAAACGGGGAAAAACCTTTATCGAACAACCAAAATGGACACCCACCAGAGCACAAATAGATATTGGTTATCTAACGTTTGGAAATGTTGATTTGGGTAGTGTAGATTTGACAGGCTTACCTATTTTTTTAAGCTACCAGTTTCAGTTCTAATTCAATGCTTCCGCTGTGAAACCATAAAGAAAAGGGTAGAAAACTCAAATCTTATTCCTTGCCGGTTATAATTCAAGTTCTCTCCTTTTCCATGTGGGACTGATTTTTAAATATCAGCTCTTCTAAAATCTTAACCCCGCTTTCTGTACATTCAGCCCATGAATGTTACACACCGGGGCCAACATAACAAGCCATAATAGTAAAAATACACCAAGTAAATAGAAATAAAATGCACAACAGTAAAAAATTTCAGGAGCACCAAAGGAAACCAATAATTTTAAGGAACCCAACAAAAGGAAATAACTGGCATTACAGAGAACGCTTTGCGGAAAATAAAATGAGAGTACCACAGAGAGCTTAATTCCCTCAAACTTATTGATTAATTCTTCAGCACAAAATAACAGTACTTATGTTTACAAAGCACCTCTCACTCATAAGTACTTTGGTGGGCTGCAAAGCTTAAGGAGGGATCCCACCCCTTCTCGGGAAAATCAGCACCTCTGGCGGAACGTGGCAGACATTTTATGGCTGCCAGCTCTTCCCAAACATTGGTACAGGCAGGCAACTGAAGAAGGTTAAATGAGATTAAAAGAACAGACAAGACGGTGGATGCCTGGTAGTTCATTTTAATTAGCTACGCTAAATTCTTACCAAGACAGCAAGGGTCATCATCATTAGAGGCGACAGAACTGTCTCACGGAGTAATGCTAAACTAAGGCCCTGAAACAGATACGAATTTTCATAGTTGCTAATTCAAATATTCATTTCAACAAATGAATATTTGAATTAGCCTTCATTATGGTTGTCAAATTTGCAACTTTGTTTACTCAGTTACTTCATGTTCATTTATTCTGTGCTCCATTCACTTGGGCGGTACTATTTAGCGGTAAATAGTTTCCAAAAGGACAGCATGCAAATAGCTAGCTTCCCCACAGCAAGGGCACACAGAGAGGTGTTCTCAGCTGTGGAACTCCCTTCCCCTGGAAATTCATGTAGGCCCAAGCCTGCTCATCATCCAGAATCAGCGTTAGACTTCTTTCTTTGGCCAGAAGTTTGGTAGTCAGAGATAAGGTTGGGTGGTGGGTTGGGTAGGATTGGGTTTGGGGTGGGGTTCTTGAGGCCTCAGTCAACATGACTTCATCTGGGGTCCCCAAGAATGGTTTGGGAATCTCTGGCCTACATGTTTAATCCACCCCACCCCCCCCCACACACACACACCAAAAGCTAGTCAGAAAGAAATCTATTATTAAGAACAACTGGCTGGACCATTTTGCTCCCGTGTAGAATTGCAGCAGCCGTTTGCGCATGCACAAAATGATTTTCAGTTTATTTAATTCCATCCTATCAGAACGTGGACCGAACAAAATGTGTCCGATTCCACAGGAAACTGGAACAATGTGACATTTCAGCATTCAGCCTACAACAACCCTGTGAGGAAGGTCATTATTATTCCAGTTCTACAGATGGAAAACTGAGGCTGAGAGAGAGTGACTTACACATGGAATTCATGGGTAAGGTGAGATTTGAAACCTAGTTTGCCGGAGCCAAGTCCAACAATCATCCTCTTAGGCTGCGTTCCCACCTATGGTGGCAGTGGCGGCAGCGGGAGGGGCGAGAGAAGTCGCAGCAGCGCGGAGGAGCCAGCCAACGGGAAAAGAGCTGGTGCGAATGGGGATCTGCTGTGACTTCTCTCGCGCATGTCAGAGCAGGATTTTGCGCCCTAACGGGCGCGAGAGAAGCCGCAGCAGTTCCATAGTCTGCGGATCCCTGCGTACAAGCCACACACACACACACACATGCGCGCTGCTTCCGCATGGCACAATGTGCCATGAATCGGTGGGCGGGCGAGTCCCGGACAGGGGTGCACGGGATCCGCAGACTATGGGATTGGGCCCACCAGCTCTTTATTGAAGTTCAGTCTACCTCACAGCTTTGTTTAGGACTGGAGCAAAGTAGACAATGGAAAACCAGCTGGAAATGCAGGAATATACAGAACCAAAAAAGCAGCTTGATAAAGCCCAAGAAACTAGTAGGGATGGGTGAACAGAACCAAGTTCGGAAATTCGGTTCGGTTCAGTTTGGAAATTCGGTTCGGTTCAGTTTGGAAATTCGGTTTGGTTCGGAAGTTCAGTTCGGTCGACCGAACTATTTGAGCTCGGTCCGAACTCCAAACTTGTGAACAAAGTTCAAAAATTCAAACCCCATTGAACTAAATGGAATATTATCTTTTAGGGATGGGCGAACAGAGCCGAGTTCGGAAATTCGGTTTGGTTCCAAAATTGAGTTTGGTTCGGAAGTTCGGTTCGGTCGACCAAACTGGTCGAGTTCGGTCCGAACTTCCGAACCGCGTTCGCCCATTCCTAGAAACAAGATACTCTAAGAACTTATCTTATTCAATGGGGATTCATGTATGCATTTCCCAGGAGTCATGACCGTAAATCCCTGACTATCAAGAGCAGGATATATGCTTAGTGTCTATGAATTAAACACATCCTGAGATGTCTCTTAAGACCCAGAGTTCCTGGATGTGCGTAAATCCCCTGTGCATTGAGACGAGGGTACGTTAGATTCACTGCAATAATGTCGACTCTCTAGCTTGTGCTTTGCTTTTGAAATCAGGACGGCACAGGCACGTCTTTCCAAATTAGCAATTTAAAATTCCAGGTGGCTTGTGCTTTTTTTGTTGTTGTTGTTGTTGTTAGTTTTCATCCCTGCTTTCTCCTCTGTGTGCTAAGTGATGGAAGCACTAATGCAATACTCCCCAGATGTTCGGGCCCCAGGTGTGCATTGGTGTTGTCATTGATGAGATTTAATTCTTTTTTTAGGTTTCGGTATCACTCATTGCAGCGGAGCAGAGATAGCGAGATCTGGTAACATTTCTCGTTATCACAGTCTTCCTTCCTTCCTGCTTTTACTGCTCCAATGGACTTGTCTTCTCTTAATATATGCATTACGTGTGTCAATGTGCAGCTGTAACAAACCCAGCAAAGTGCTCCAGTTTTCCAATTCCTCCAGAGGGGTAGCCAGGTTGGAATGGGCCCTCTTGGTCGGAGCTGAAATTAGTACCTGAAAAAAAACATGGGTATACCTGTCAAATTTCTGGTACCCAAATAGACTTGAAAATTTCAGGTACTGATTTCAACCCGATGTCCTGAAACGTTAACTTTGGATCCCAAGTTTTTTTACCTTCCAATTCCGATTTGTTTTTGTTTTCCATCCCAATTTACCAATCAGTAATGGGAAAATCAAAAAATCGGTACCAGAAATGACCAATTCTTTGGGTATCCAATAAGTAGTTGGATAGTCTGTTGATCACCCAACACAACACTGGCAATTTTTATTTATTTATTTACTTATTTATTTTCTTCAATTTATACCCCGCCCCTCTCGCAAACAGGTGACTCGGTGCGGCAAAGAAAAATGCAGTAAAAACAACCATACATTATAAAAAACATAAAGATAAATATACATAAATACAACAATCATAAAATCCCAAGCAGCAGTATAAAACTAATCTGCAAAAAAACAGCAACCAACCTTCCGGATACCACTCAATCCATCCCACCCTCCCCCTCTCCCCCTCCAAATGCCTGACAAAAGAGTCAGGTCTTACAGTTTTGCCAGACGGTCAAGAGATCCGGACTGAGGCAAATCTCCACCGGGAGGGTGTTCCACAGCGACAGGGTGGCCGCCAAGAATGCCCACCTGTCGGTCTGAACCCGCCAATAACTTGGGACCACCAGGAGGGTGCCCCCAGATGACCTAAGAGGCCGCTTCGGATGCCAGGGGGTGAGGCGATCTTTCAGGTAAGCAGGACCCAAGTTGTGAAGGGCAAAACCAGCCCCTTGAATCAGGCCCGGAAGACAATAGACAGCCAGTGCAATTTTTGGAGCACTGGTTGTATGTGCTCCCTGAGGCTCATCTCAGTAAGAAGGTGGACCACCACATTTTGCACCTGCTGCAGCTTCTGAACCATTGGCAACCCCAAGTAGAACACATTACAATAGTCCAGTCTCGAGGTGACGAATGCATGGATAACTGTGGCACGGTCGACATCTGAGACATATGGATGGAGCCTCTTCATCAGATGTAATTGGCAAAAGGCACCGCTGGCCACAACTGACACCTGGAGATGCAGGCACAGATGCGAGTCCAGGAGCACCCCAGGTTCCACACAGATGGAACCAAGGGAGGGAGAACACCCCCAATGACAGGGATGTTCCCTTCTCCCAGTTCACCGACTCCACCCACCAGAATCACTTCTGTCTTTTCAGGATTTAGTTTCAATCGATTCAACCTCACCCCACAGCAGCCAGACACCAAGACAGCAAGGAAACAGCAGGGCCTGGTTCGGTTGAAAAAGATAAGTACAGTTGCGTGTTGTTTGTGTATTGGTGACAATGAATCCCCCAGCTGAGCATGACCTCCCCAAGTGGCTTTATATATACATTGAACAAGAGAGGGGACAGAATGGAACCCTGTGGGATGCCACACAAGAGGTCCCCAGAGGTTGATGTACAGTCCCCTAGTACTAGTAGTGGGAATTCCAGTTCTCCTGAGATCCGATATTGCCGGTATTTGGGTGTATCGGCATAATCCGATAAATCCGATATTTCGCTGTACTGGCATACCAGATTTTTAACATTGGCCGTGGTACTGGATTTTTTACATTGCGGCCATTGAAGTCAATAGCCTCAATGTAAAAAATCCGGTACCGCGACCAATATTAAAAATCCGGTATGCTGATACCGGTAAATCCGGTACCTGGGAGATCCGATACCGGTACATACGGTATCTGGTATTCTCCCCAGTGTCCTACCCCTAGTACCACTCAGCTCACTGTGACCTATCCATGAGGTAGGAACGGAACCACTGCAGAACATTCCCGTCACCGCAGCCAGGTCCCACAGGCAAGTCACCAACATCTCATGGTTCACGGTATCAAAAGACGCTGATAGATCTAGTAAAACCAGTAGGGTCATCTGACCCCTATCTAGCTCTACCAAGAGGTCGTTGACCAAGGCCACCAATGCCGACTCTGTGCCATAACCCGGACAAAAGTCCTACTGCATGGGATCAAGAAAACCGATACTTTCCAGATGAGCCTGGAGCTGACGGGCCACCACCCATTCAATAACCTTGTCTAAAAAGGGAAGGTTAGAGACAGGCCGATTGCTCGCCAGGCATCAACGTCAAGTGATGGTTTCTTGAGGCGGGGTCAGACCATAGCCTCCTTGAGGCAAACTGGCACCCTCCCCTCCTGAAGGGAGGCATTAGCCACCTCTGCAAGCACTGGCCCCAACATCTCCCTGGAGGCCTTAGCCAACCAGGACGGGCATAGATCTAACTCGCACGTTGTGGCCTGAACAGACCCCAGGACATCTGCCGCCTTGGCAGGTGTCATTGATTGAAGCTCATCCCATAAAACACAACCAGACAGAGCTTTCCTAACCCACAGATAGATACCAAATCAGGTAACAATTTCAGCTCTTGTCCTGGTGCAGATGATGGAAGGGGCAGGGGATACAGCTTCCCCAGAGAGCGTGGCACTGCCTGAATTACAGGGAAGCTGGGAGGGGGCATTCCCTACCTTTCTTGATGACCCCCTTAGCTACTAGCTTTAGAAGGCTACGGGGGGCGGGAGGAGCATGATTTAACTGAGAACCCCTTTACCTTTTTCCTTATAATTTGAATGCTGGAGCATGGGCCTCCCATGCTTCTGAGCCTTGGTGCTGCTGCACTGTCTGTCCTATTATACCAGAGTGAAACGAATATCCACAAAAATGGGTCTCTCTGTCGAAATCACAGTACTCAACTGGACCAGGTAATATTAGGTACTAATCAGTACCCGGCAGACTACATGAATTACCAATTTACCATTTTTTGGTCTTCATTTTCCAATTTCAAAAATTGATTTTCCAACTTCCGATACCATTTGTCTAACTAGTGTTCCTGATTCTGGGATTGATTTACCATGTTACAATCAGTAACTTGGTAATGTTACTCCCTGCTATTTTCAGGTAATTGGGCACACAATCGAAAATGTGGGTATTATTACGAACATAAGACGTGCCACGCTGGGTCAGACCAACGGTCCATCGAGCCCAGCATCCTGTCTCTGACAGAGACCAATCACGGGGACCTGGGAGAAGCACCCAACAGGTCACCATGCTATCCGTTCCCTGTGGGTCATCCCCAGGCTCCCGACAGTAAAGGGTTTTGTTCCCCAATCCTGTCTGGCTAATAGCTGCTAATGGAATGCACATGGGTACCAAATGCAGGGCCTATTTTCAGCTCTGTGTGATATAGCCACGGCCATGGATTCACCCTCTTTTCCTGTTATATATAGTAGGGACCTGATTACCTGGATCTTGCTCATCTTGACACTTCCCTCATCCAGAGGCAGTGCCTGTTGCCCCTAGTGACCAACCTGCCACAAAGTGAGAAACCAGAGTTGCTGCCATGGCTGAGCCTTCCACTTCACTGAAGCAAACGCAGCCTCCACCTAGATCTGAAATGAAACATCCCGGCGAGTGCTGCTTCTAGGAGAAGCAGGGCATTTGCTGAGATTCACACAACACAAAAACGTAGCAGCTTTTTTCTGCTGTTTTCACCATTTTCTGATATTTTTTGCATGTTTGCTACGGGCCGGTTCCAAGCCGCACCTGTGCCCTGCCTGCATCCCGCCAGGAGCTATGGTGTTGAAAACTTGCTGGGGAGGTGCTGGAAATTGCCCCAAGTGCTGTAAAAATGCCATAAAAACTGTTGTAAAATTCCCAGAAAGTGACCAAAATAAAAAAGGCCCAGAAAGTGATGAAAGTGATGGGGGGAAATGGAGGACGTGCGCAATCACCAGAAAATGATGAAGTTCCGAGTCCGACGGACACTCACAAGCACCCCTGAAAAGTCGGTATTTCACTTCCGAATGAAAACACTTGCTCTTGCCTCAGCCCTGCCTCCGCCACCCAACCTGGCCTTACTGCTTTTCCAGAGAGAACAAGAGAAGTAGGTGACTGAGCAGGGACTCAGAACCAAGAGACATTTGGGATTGAGGAACATTGTCCTCCCTCTGGTCATAACCTGCGTAAGGGATGGGCAGGGAATTTGGATCAAGGGTAGGGTTTGGAAAATGGCCCAGGTTCAAAACAGAAGCATGGGCGCTGGACCAGGAAAGATGGGATGACAAGATAATTTACCCAGCCTGCTGCTGCTACCAGGCAGTCTTCTACCAGGCAGCCAACCAGGAGGCTGAGTGGGCCAAGGGCCAAGCCGAGGGCAAGAGCCAAACAAGAGGCTTACGGCTGTGGCCACATCAGGCCTATATGGGAAAGCCTGAGCCTAAGAGCAGTCAGAGCATGGCAGTGGCATTGTGGGGCCAGTCACTTATCCAAGGGTCTCTAGGAGACTGGTTGAAAGCCCCCGTCCTTACATTTCAAAATTAAACACTCCCTGTTCCTTGCCTCTGTTTGCTTCCAGGAAGTAGGGAGTGGGGTATTTTGTGTACAAAGCCCTTAATGAACGGCAGGATAAAAACGTGGAAAATACATTCATGTCCTTGTCCAGTCTGAGATGGAGTCTGCAGCGATGACAGCCAGGACTAGGGAGAGTGCCATAGAGTCACTGACTGACACAGTTGCTAGGGGGATTACATTAGCAGCAGGCACAGAGAGCAGCAGAGGATGCTGGCCGATGATCCAGCCTGATCTGTTCCAGGTGGGGCTATATAAGGACTCCAGCCCATGGCCACAGGGTAGCTGATGACACAAGAGAGAAAGGAAGAGAGCTGGTTCAACTCACAGGCCCTTTTTACATGGGCCGTGGCTCAGGGGGTGGTCGGTGTGCACCGCAGTCCATGTGCAGTGGGTGGGGCGAGGGTGTAGACGGGTGCACATCAATCTACACCCACCTCCACCCATCAACACGCACGGAGCAACCGCCATTTTCACCGGTTGTTCCGTGCGTGGGGGATGGGTGGAGGTGAGTGTGCACGCGTGTGCGTATGCACATACACACCCCACCCACGGCGTGGTTTATACGAGACTCACCCACGCATGAATACCCAGATATCTGGGTGTTCATGCCTGGGCGCCACCCGTGTAAAAAGGGCCACAGAAAGACCCACAGCGGCCAACCCTTGACAATGGAAACAGAAACGGTCTAGGCCCGCGCTCCAGGGTAGCTGGAGCAGAGACCCGGGTGTACACAAACAATAAGACATCTTTCAGTCCTAGTCTTGAGGTGGTCTTGGGGGTTAGGGAGGGAGATGAAGATCCCATTCCTTGGGAAAACTGCCCTGTGAACTGTGCCGAGAAGATGCAAGGAGGTCACCCTCTCAGGTGTGTAGCTACTATGGAGTGAGGGTCCTGGACCCTGAGGAGTCCCTTTGCAAGTGGCCTGAGCTTGCAAAGGGGGAGATTTTCGGACTGGACAGGGAAGTGGGCAGAGCCAGTCCTTGGTCTGCGCCCAGTGGTACTTTGGACACTTGCAAAGGACGCCGCCAACAAAGAGTTGCTAAGAGCGGGTGGGTGGGGGGGGGAGAGGCTGCCTCCACTTCCACCCACCTTTGTGGCAAGATGGCTGCTGCTCTGGAGGCCCTACTGGTAGATTTCCCTGCTTCCCCACCCTGAAGGTCCTCCCTGCCCCTGGGGGACCCCTTTTCCCATAGGGGACCCCTGATTGGGATTTGAGCCCAGGCCCACCGCAGCCTTGCTATGCCACTGCAGTCTCTGTTACTTAGGAGGGCACAGTCCAAAGGTCACACACTGCTGAGTTGGGACTCCAAGCACATCCCCTTGCACAAGCAGGGGAGTTGGATTTCCTTTTCTCCCCACATTGTCACAAGAAGAGCTTTGTGTGTGAATGGCTGAGTAGGTTGCAAGGCAGTTTCTAGCACAATTCCCAGTGGTTACATATTCATAACTTTTTAAAAAACGAAAAACAACAGGTAGAAACAGATGTGCCGCCAGTGGGACCATTCCCTGAGCCACCCCAGGTAGGAATATCCCAGGCAACGTGGCCCGGGTCAGATCCGGGCATCAACCTGATGTGACTGTGGCCGGGAAGCCATCCCGGGTGTGACCAGGAGCACAACAAATGTGCAGGTGGGCGGCCTCACCCACACTGCACTCCCAGTGGCCAGCCCCCACCCGCCGCCATGATGGGCAGCCATTACGGTCAAAGTGGCGGCCACTGCAGTCTCTGTGGTCGCCCAGACGTCATCACCAATTCTGGTCCGTTTTGGTCCAGGCGGATGGGACTTACCCGGGCTGTAATCTTGAAGGTTGACCGGAGGCCAAAGCCCAGGCTAGCCCCAACACTGCCCAGGGCAATCCTGGGCCGACATCTGGCGGTGCATGGTTACACATGCCACCAGGTCCCGGGCCAGAGCAAGCCCAAATCATGTCTGTTTTACCACACACACACCCAAAAAAAAACTCTTTTGGGAAAGCTAAGATTGTCCTTGCTTGCTTTGTCCCCAAAAGGGTGATTTTCAGTGATGGAAGAAAAAAAATTCCTATGCCAATTTGTTTCATTTTTTAAAAATATTTTTTAAAAAATAAAAAAATCTTAGCTGCTTTTTTAATAAATACTTGGATATAAAATGGCATTTTAGAACAGCCCGAGTGTCTTCCGCGGCTGAACGCGCAAGGTTAGGTGGAGGTTTACAACATCATTATTTGCTCTTATTTACCAAATGTCTTACCCGCTATATTATCTGTTTTTTCAGATGTGTACCGGTTTTGATTTTTAATTGCTCTTATTTACCAAATGTCTTACTCATTAGACTATCTACTTTTTCAGATGTGTCCTCTTTTTGATTTTGCCGGGAAGGGAACTAACATATCAAATCAGTGTCATGATTAAGAACACAACAGTTTATCAGCGCCCTGGTTCTCTCATGTGCTTCATCCACTGTCTCTTATTTCCGCACCTACTGAATGAAAAACACCCCCTTCTCTTCTACTCCATCTGCAGTTCAACTTTCCCTACATAATTATCCAGTAAAATTAGCATGCAAAAATACTGGCAAAATCAATCATGATCAGTCTTGGAAAAGAGCTATTTGGGAGAGGATTCTGAAACACTAAAATATCTGAAATGGATACCCAGTTTAGTATCCATGGGTAAATAACCATGTCTGGTACTAGGGATGGGTGAACAGATTGCGGTTCGGGTT
>QEPC01011609.1:438151-457643 GCA_003113815.1 Sphenodon punctatus | reverse complement strand
CTTTAGCCCAGGCAAGGGACTCCAGACCAGGATAAAGCAGGCCATATAATGTGTGTTGGCCTGCTTGCACTTCCCCCGGTTTGGGTCCACAGAAGTTCCAAGCAGCCACGGCAGACTCAGAGGTCCCCATGGCTACCCATCAGGGAGGGAGGCGGGCTTCTCCTGGCAGCATGGGGGCTGGGCCATGCGAATGCATGTCTGCACGTCACCTACCCCCTCCTCAGCCTGGCCCACCATCACATTTGCTTGGTGGCCAGGCCGAATCCTGCCCAGAGTGAGGGCCCTCACTCCAGGCAGGATTGCAGCATGACAGCGCTCAGCGCCATCACATACAATGCACCCTCAAATAGGGCCTGAACCCTGCCAGCCAAAGTCCATACCTGATGCCTTGCCCAGTAGGCTTGACTGGCTCTCAGTGTGCTAGACCCAGGGTGGCCAGACGTATGGTGTCCGCAATCTACTTGATCCAGGCATCAGCCTCACCTGATCTAGCTGGCTCTCTCGAAGCTCCAACCCAGGACCCCCTCCCACTGGCTCTCAGCTCTAGGGCATCTCAGCCACGGGTCTTGGGAGTGGAGAGGAGCACTTCCCTCAGAGAGAGCCTTTCTCGCTGCACTGGAGGAGCTCTCCTGCCCATCTCCCTGGGGTGTTGGTCCTGCTTTCCTTCCCAGAGGGGATCTCTGAAAGGTCCCTGTGACAGGAAGGGGATATTCCCAGGCCTCCTAAGGCACTGGGAAGATCCCATCCGAGGAAGCTTCCTCTCTGCAATTCCTAGCCGCTCATGCCCCTGACAGTGTCCAGGCTGCAGGAGGGTATTTTATTTGGTTATGGAGGGAGCCCAAGTAGAGAGCTCCTTCTCCTACGGCTACCCACAGATGACTGAGCTCAGGCCCTTTAAAGGCCATGAGCATGCTCAGTTCCATACAGCCCTACTGAGCATGTCAGGGGTCTCCCTGAGCTCAACTGAACATGCCCCAGAACTTAGACACAGGAGGGTCTCGGAACCCCAACTGGGCATGCTCCCAAGCTGATGCACGGCAACGGTAATAGGGCTCCTGCAGGCTCAGAGGAGCCACCCTATTACAGTCCCCCTCTGTCTCCACACTATGATGTACTGGTGACTAGTGTGCCATCTACTGGTAGATCATGATCTACCTCTTGGCTACCCCGATGATGATGATGATGATGATGATGATGATGATGATGATGATGATGATGTTTTTACAGCGCCCCTCCCTTTACTAAACAGTGCTCCAAGTGCCCCACACAAACCCATGCAATAAAATACAATTAAACAATTTCATGAAGGGAAGGGGAAAGAGGGAGGACAGATTACATTCAGGGGAACCAGCTGTGGATCCTCACCTCACAGCACCTGGAGAATAAAAGTCTCCAGCTGCTTTTTGAAAGTGAGGAGGGAGGAACTGAAATTAACATCTAGAGGGGGACGGCGAGTTCAGTATGGTGGGGCCCTGCCACAGCAAAGGCCCCGTCGCCTGCTGATTTAAGGGAAGATGACGGAATCCCCAAACAGCGGGTGGTTTTCTGAGGGCAGAAAACCACCAGGGCATGATGCACTGGATATCGTTTGTGATAACCCTACATTTATTTCTTTATTTAAATGTATATGCCGTCCTTCCCTGAGGCTCATGGCAGCTTACAATCCACAAAAATATTTAAAACTAATACGAAAACCCTAAAAAACTCACAAAACCCCAAATCACCTCGCCACCCAACCTCTCTCACAGCAGTATCCCCAAACCACTCACCAAACCCCCTATCCCCATCCACCAAATTAAAAAAAAGTCTTACATCATTTCCGGAAGATGCTCATGCTCAAATGAACCTCCGGGGGGGTGGGGGGGGAGGGAATTCCAAACTCCAAAGCACTGGGGCCTAGAATGCCCCCCTGCAAGCCCTGTGAACAAGGCTAATGGACGGCATCCACAGGGGGGCACTCCCGGCTGATCGCAGAGTCCGCGATGGAACATGGATGGACAGGGGGTCTGCATGCGCCGGGTCCTGAACGTAGAAGCTATTTTGAAGTCATCTATTCACTCATTGTATGGAAGGGTATCCTTCTCTGGCTTTTAGTTAGAAAGAGGACCTTGGTCTTGGTAAAGGCAGCTTCAGTTGTCGGAAACCAAACTGGGAGAAAGGGGAGGGCGGGGCGGAAAGACAAATAAAAGCAGCATGCCCTTCAGCTGATGAAAAGGGAGGCTGGTAGATGGGGCAGTTGTTAGAAATATTATATTTTTTATTTAATTTATTTATTGATATATTGTGCCTGGCATGGTACAGTCAGTAGTTACAGACAGGTCCCTACCCGAAAGGGCTTACAATCGAGGCTGGTCAGTCGTCAACTGATGCAAATTACAAACTGGAACTGGTCGAAAATACCATCGGAATAACAATTAATTAACCAATTAATTAATTAATTAATGTGTTGATTAATTAATTGATTGATTGATTAACTGATTGCTTAATTAATTAATTGATTGATTGGTTGATTAACTGATTGCTTAATTAATTAATTAATTAATATTTATAACAAATGCCCCATCTACCAGCCTCCCTTTTTCATCAGCTGAAGGGCATGAAAAGGCATTAATATCCTCTCTTTCCTTGTCCCTTCCAGGCAAATTGCCATTCTCAAATTATTGGATCATTTATCAAATTGCAACCAAAGTTGGTGAAATATCTGAAATCCAACATTTCCCAGCTCTCTAACAAGTCGGTCATACCACAAAAAAGCATCACCCCTGTCCTCGAAAGGCTGTGATCCACCAACCATTTACTCCCACTGACGCCTGCAGGAGCTACTTGGGAGTAAGTGACTTGTGGATCGTGGCCTCACAGTTCAGCTGCCTTCACATCAACTACAGCCTGACCAGAGATTGGAACTAGAATGGTGAGGTTAGTCAGTAAATCAGTAATATGTCAAATCACAAAGTCATTCTGTCTCTGATTCATTTTATAAACACAGTTCCGCGAAAGGCTTTAAAGGAAGGCAAATTCCTTGTGGCAGAAACGTATAAAATTCTCTGCTTCCCTGGGTGTCATGAACGAGTAAATAAGTCTAGCGAAATCCAAACACAATTTGGAAGGATATAATACTGCTCAAGATAATCCTACCTGCTGATATTCCCTTCTAACCCCGGTGAAGCTGTTGTTACTTCTTTTCTGTAGATATGTACTATAATCAGGGAGGACTCCAACCTGTTCTATCTGCAAGCAAGACACAACCCAAAAATCTTCAAAATATTAGAGTTGAAACATGTACCCCCCCAAAATGGGCAAACCCACTGAATATGAGGGAAGGGTGTCACGGATTCAGATTAAACCGTAACTGCTCGTAATGGGCGGTTAGGGATTAATCTGTATCAATCCATGCTGAACCGCAACAGGCGTGTTGTGGTTCAGTTTTAAAATCTATAAATAAATTTTAAAAATAACCATGTAGAATGGCCACCAGACCATTTTGTGCATGCGCAGCCTTTTTTGAAAACAGTGGCAGCAGCATCACCGCTCTTTTGGAAAAGGACAGCCAGTCTGCACCTGTGCAGTGGCCACTTTGCGTGTGGGCAGACCAGCTGTCCTTTTACGAAATGGCAGCAACACTGTCACCGCCATTTTGGAAAAGGTTGTGAATGGACAGAATAGTCCAGTGGCCCATTATGCGCAGCAAATGCTGTTGCCACCATTTTGGAAAAGGCCGCACATGTGCAGAACGGTCCAGTGGCCATTTATGCGCATGTGCAAGTTTCTTTAATTTTTAATTTTTATATTGATTTGAATCTGGATCTATTATACAGATCCATAACTGAGGGTAATTTCAGACGTGACGCTACCACAGTCAACCACACTGGATCACAGTGGATCCAGTGTGGTGGCTGTGATGGGTGGCACATCTGTTTGAGCCCCGCCAGATGTTCACCACGGTGAATTCCTGGCGGGGTTCAAAGCTAACCACGGTTCAAAACTGGCCGCAAATTAAATACCTCACAATCGAGGTATTTAATTCGCGGTTGGCAAATAATGCGCAACTGCCTTTCCTGCGCGTGATCCCCGACAGCCGTCTTGTGTAATCCCGCATCGTGGGATTTTGAAATATCGTGCAAACGGGTCACGTAACGGCGACCCGCTCGTCTAAAAGCGGNGGGGGAGGGAATTCCAAACTCCAAAGCACTGGGGCCTAGAATGCCCCCCTGCAAGCCCTGTGAACAAGGCTAATGGACGGCATCCACAGGGGGGCACTCCCGGCTGATCGCAGAGTCCGCGATGGAACATGGATGGACAGGGGGTCTGCATGCGCCGGGTCCTGAACGTAGAAGCTATTTTGAAGTCATCTATTCACTCATTGTATGGAAGGGTATCCTTCTCTGGCTTTTAGTTAGAAAGAGGACCTTGGTCTTGGTAAAGGCAGCTTCAGTTGTCGGAAACCAAACTGGGAGAAAGGGGAGGGCGGGGCGGAAAGACAAATAAAAGCAGCATGCCCTTCAGCTGATGAAAAGGGAGGCTGGTAGATGGGGCAGTTGTTAGAAATATTATATTTTTTATTTAATTTATTTATTGATATATTGTGCCTGGCATGGTACAGTCAGTAGTTACAGACAGGTCCCTACCCGAAAGGGCTTACAATCGAGGCTGGTCAGTCGTCAACTGATGCAAATTACAAACTGGAACTGGTCGAAAATACCGTCGGAATAACAATTAATTAACCAATTAATTAATTAATTAATTAATGTGTTGATTAATTAATTGATTGATTGATTAACTGATTACTTAATTAATTAATTGATTGATTGGTTGATTAACTGATTGCTTAATTAATTAATTAATTAATATTTATAACAAATGCCCCATCTACCAGCCTCCCTTTTTCATCAGCTGAAGGGCATGAAAAGGCATTAATATCCTCTCTTTCCTTGTCCCTTCCAGGAAAATTGCCATTCTCAAATTATTGGATCATTTATCAAATTGAAACCAAAGTTGGTGAAATATCTGAAATCCAACATTTCCCAGCTCTCTAACAAGTCGGTCATACCACAAAAAAGCATCACCCCTGTCCTCGAAAGGCTGTGATCCACCAACCATTTACTCCCACTGACGCCTGCAGGAGCTACTTGGGAGTAAGTGACTTGTGGATCGTGGCCTCACAGTTCAGCTGCCTTCACATCAACTACAGCCTGACCAGAGATTGGAACTAGAATGGTGAGGTTAGTCAGTAAATCAGTAATATGTCAAATCACAAAGTCATTCTGTCTCTGATTCATTTTATAAACACAGTTCCGCGAAAGGCTTTAAAGGAAGGCAAATTCCTTGTGGCAGAAACGTATAAAATTCTCTGCTTCCCTGGGTGTCATGAACGAGTAAATAAGTCTAGCGAAATCCAAACACAATTTGGAAGGATATAATACTGCTCAAGATAATCCTACCTGCTGATATTCCCTTCTAACCCCGGTGAAGCTGTTGTTACTTCTTTTCTGTAGATATGTACTATAATCAGGGAGGACTCCAACCTGTTCTATCTGCAAGCAAGACACAACCCAAAAATCTTCAAAATATTAGAGTTGAAACATGTACCCCCCCAAAATGGGCAAACCCACTGAATATGAGGGAAGGGTGTCACGGATTCAGATTAAACCGTAACTGCTCGTAATGGGCGGTTAGGGATTAATCTGTATCAATCCATGCCGAACCGCAACAGGCGTGTTGTGGTTCAGTTTTAAAATCTATAAATAAATTTTAAAAATAACCATGTAGAATGGCCATCAGACCATTTTGTGCATGCGCAGCCTTTTTTGAAAACAGTGGCAGCAGCATCACCACTCTTTTGGAAAAGGACAGCCAGTCTGCACCTGTGTGGTGGCCACTTTGCGTGTGCGCAGACCAGCTGTCCTTTTACGAAATGGCAGCAACACTGTCACCGCCATTTTGGAAAAGGTTGTGAATGGACAGAATAGTCCAGTGGCCCATTATGCGCAGCAAATGCTGTTGCCACCATTTTGGAAAAGGCCGCACATGTGCAGAACGGTCCAGTGGCCATTTATGCGCATGTGCAAGTTTCTTTAATTTTTAATTTTTATATTGATTTGAATCTAGATCTATTATACAGATCCATAACTGAGGGTAATTTCAGACGTGACGCTACCACAGTCAACCACACTGGATCACAGTGGATCCAGTGTGGTGGCTGTGATGGGTGGCACATCTGTTTGAGCCCCGCCAGATGTTCACCACGGTGAATTCCTGGCGGGGTTCAAAGCTAACCACGGTTCAAAGCTGGCCGCAAATTAAATACCTCACAATCGAGGTATTTAATTCGCGGTTGGCAAATAATGCGCAACTGCCTTTCCTGCGCGTGATCCCCGACGGCCGTCTTGTGTAATCCCGCATCGTGGGATTTTGAAATATCGTGCAAGCGGGTCGCGTAACGGCGACCCGCTCGTCTAAAAGCGGCCCAAGTTTTATGAGGAAAGGTTGAAGAAACTGGATAGATTAAGGGGAGAGACAAAAGGGGAGACATCAAAAAGAGGGCATGAACTGTTCTTTATTCTTTGTTGCTACAGAGGGCAGGTTTAGAAATAATGGGCTCAAATTTACAGGAAGGTAGGTTTTGGTGAACTAGAGGAATAAGAACTGTGCGCCAATGGAACACGCTGCCTAGGACAGTCGTAGGCTTTCCATCGCTGGAGTTTTTCAGAAAGAGACTGGACAACCATCTGTTGGGGGTGTCGTAACTGTCGTTATCCTGCATCAGAGCAGGGGGTTGGTCGAGATGACCCTCAAGGTATCTTCCAACTCAGTGGCCATTTTGAAATGGGAACAGCTGGGAGGTGAGGGTGGGTGGGCCCGTGTACACCAATTGGAGTGCCCAGGCACGTCCGGTGAGGGTGTGTGTGTGTGGGGGGGGGGAAATTGGACAGGCCGGGATGGGTTGCACTCCTACTCAAGCACGGTTTGGCCTGCCCCCGGACAAAGCATCTCAGATTTTTCCCTGGTGCTTTGTGCGTGGGCATGAGCGGGCAGCGCGTGGGTCACAGGAGTGCTCCGTCACTCCCGCCGCCTTCAAATGGGCGCTCAGGTGGGTGGGAATACGGGTAGACCTGTGTAGGCACGTCCTGATTAAAAACAGCCTATGATTCTAAGGTCGCTTTTAAACGAGGCACTGAAAAGTGCCTCCTGAGTCCCGCGTTGAGAGAAAAGAGGTGTGGGGCGTGTTTTCTCCTCAATGCGGGGCTCAGGAGGCCTCGTTTAAAAGTGGCCTACGTGCTGGGTTTTATACAGAGCACGGTCCTGAAAGAAACGTAAAGCAACAACGAAACCTTTGACTCTAGCGAGCCACATCTCCGGGCTTCCATCAACTCTGCTGAGGCAAGCCAACCCCCAGGCTCCCAGTTTCATACCACAGGTAAATCTCTCATCACATACAGCCCTTTAGCCTTGCAGGCAAGCCTCTCCCTGGACTAGATGGCCTTTAAGCCCCCCCTGGGCTCTCCATTGTATTATCATCACCATTGTAACAGAGTTCCTCGGGTGAGTCCCTGCAGGATCAGACCCTTTCCTTGTCCCTTTCCTTGGCCACTGTCAGCCTCAGTGTGATGCACTCTGGTGGGAATTTAGCTCACAAAGTCACTCACTTTACACTGGTATAGCTCTATATGGGCGCTATTCTATGGGAGCTCAGTCTCTTTTTGGCATGGTTCCCGCTGCCCTTCTAGCCCCGCCTCCCAGCTAGCGCTAGCCTCTTAAAGGGCCAGGAGCTCTCCTTGGCTGCACCCTGTCACAGTCATCATCCTCAGTTATTTATAAATTGTCAGAAATGCACCTGGCACCGAACAGTTGTGATAAAAAGACAGATTCCCTTCCCCTTGCAATCTACAATGGACAAAGGAAGGGGGACACAGGGAGAGACAGGGATACAGTTGAAAAGCTGCAGGTGAACGTGCTTAGTTACAGGAGAGGAGCAATCCTGAGGCTCAACTGGCATAAAACTAGGAATCTACGAGGGAGGGAAGAAGGGGAATGGAGACTGAGTAGTGCTAAAACAGAGAGCCAAAAAAATGATCCATGGTTAATATCCGATAAGTCTGTTGGATATTCAGTTCGGTTAAATATTAGGAAAAACATCCTCGTTGTAAAAATTGTTGTGCATTGGGATAAGTTGCCCACGGAGGTTGTGGTGGAATCTCCTTCCTTGGATGCTTTCAAAACCCAGCTGGACAAGCATCTGTCTGTGATATGGTAAAGAGAGGATATCCTGAAGGGGATTGGACTAGATTATCTTTAAGGTCCCTTCCAATCCTATGCTTCTATGATTCTCTACCCTAAGTTTACAACGGGAATTGTATTAATTAATTATTATTATTATTATTATTATAATAAACATTTATATAGCGCCAGTCAAGTACTTGGCGCCATACAGAACATAGAAATGGACGCAGTCCCTGCCTGTGGCTTACAATCTAAAAGACAAAGGAGGGGGAGACAGGGAGAGGGGACAGTGGGAGAGACAGGGGAAACGACAAACAAACATGCAAGCAGATGCGAAGTCTCAGGTGCGTGTGCTTGGTTAAAACCAGACTCAGAACAGTCCAGTTTTGTGATTTCACTTCTGAACAAACTTGAGTTTGTTTAATATTGAACCAAACGAAAATTCACCGAAATTCATCAAAAAGCATCAAAAGGCCGCAATGAGGGGAAGCATTAGTCTAGGCAGCGGCGATGCTAGGAAGACTTTTTTTTTTTCCTGCCAGTGGAAAGACATCAGCCTTTCCAATGAACCAAGCGAGGATGGTATTTACAATGCCGTTTCTAAAAGGTCAAACATTTGTCCTTTGCCAACAAGTGATGCGTTTGCAGGGAGAATGAAAGCCGGTCTGACGCCTCCACCCAGCACACAGCAAGAGGGGCGGCAAAGGCAAAGGGCGCCACCCAGAGGCTTGCATTTCAATGCCTGTCATTTCAATTGCAGTGGGTTAGAGATCACAGGGGAAGCAGTGCTATCTACTGAAGAGACATCAGACAGTGTAGTAAAAAGGGTAATCCATTTATTTTGAGAGAAGTTTTCCACTCAGAGATCATACACACTGCAGATCACAGAAACACATGCAAGCATGAAATTTAATTTTTTAAGAATTCTTTTCCTGGGGCTTCCATGGAAAGCAGTGGGTGAGTGGAGGGGGGTGGGAATAAAAACCTATAATCATGACAAGACAATTACAGAGAGGTTTGTTTGCTAAGCGTGAAACTGGGGGGGGGGGGGAAAGGGAATATATTTAGAAAAAAGAAACCCACAAGAAAGGGAATGTTTCGTCCGGTCGTCTTGCTCCGCTAGGAGCAGAATTAGAGGTTGTGTCGCACAACTGACATTGCAAGAATGATGGGAAGAATAAAATATCAATAAATGCATAATAAAGAATAATAAAGCATCCATGGGAATGAGAATAATAATAAATAATTAAGATGGAATAATAAAGTATCCGTAGGGACGAGGGGGGTCGAACTAGTTTTCTTGATTTTGTTCTCCTAAATGGGGAGAACAATGGGACAATAATGAAACGATTGTCTACGAATGAAGGGATATTTTAGACATCAGCATGTTTAGTGTGTAAGGATGAGGACGTGAGGATTTGTCGGCTTGTGGTGGGAAAGGAGAAGCAATAACTTTGATGTTCAGATAGATAGATAGATAGATAGATAGATAGATAGATAGATAGATAGATAGATAGATAAAGACTGAAAGTGTTCTTCTCTACTAGCTCACGCCTCCCCCAGGAGGTAGCTAGCATGGAAAATGAATCCCCTCCCATTCAAATCCAAGTTCACGGTCATGGCAGTGTGGGAAGTCCATATTAGAAACGTTGGCCACACACTTACCCTGTGGATAAACAGAGAGGTTCGTCTCAACAACAGGCAGCTCCTGGAAAACGTCCGTAAAGCAGGAAAAACCCCTACAAATAAATAAATAAAAAACACATACCATACAAGGGACATTGATAAGCCTGCATGGTTTCTACATTAGCATGAAAGACATTTACTATTGTAGAATAGTAGAGTTGGAAGGGACCTCAAAAGTCATCTAGTCCAAATTCACATCTACAGTTACCCAGGAATGGATCTTAACTATGTTGGACAAGGGACATTTTCACATCCAAACTGGTCAGTGTGATTATCTCCCCACAAGAGGACCAACTGAACAGAGGCCTAGAGAACCGGCTCTTATGACGTTAGACCCTTCCAGCTAAAGAGCACAAGAAGCAAATGGAAATTTAAGGGGGAGATGTACTACAAAATACCAGTTCAATAACACATTATGGACAGGGTTAAGACTAGAACTCAAACGAGAACCCACGAAAACAGGTATACTTGTCAAATTTTGGGGGTCCAAATTTAACCAAACATTTTTCAGGTACTTTTTGGTACTCAAACTGGTTTTTGATCAGGTACCCAAAATACCAAAAACCGATATGCCAAATTAACAACAACCGTTATACCGAAATACCAATTTCATCCTGGATTTGGGGAATTTTTCAGGTATTATTTCAGGGTTTTGGGTGATTTTGGAAAAATTGGAAACAAAAATTTGTTTTTTCCACAAGTACTCAAACGTTATTCAGGCACTGATTTGGATACCTGCAACATTACCTGAAAATGTGGATATTACCTGCAGGTACCAAATCAGTTAACTGTTTCAGTTCTAGTTGAGATGCATCAAGCTGGCCTTTAAAATTTCATAGTTGCCTGAATTTCCGAGCCTGAATGATCAAAGAGCAATTTTTTAAAAATAAATAAAAAGAAAATGTCAACGAGCACTTACCTGGTTTTGCAATACTAGAACGTCCCACGAGCTTTGTTGAGGAATAGCTGCGTTGACATGACATCTTGCAAATCCCAGTCAAGAGTAGAGACAACCCCACTCGGTTTACCAGGTCGTATTTCAGCATCTAGAGGCAACGCGACAAAATGATTTGTCAAAATTGTCAAAACTTCCTTTCATGGCAGTGGAGCAGACTCGGGGACAAAAAATAACAACAGCAACAACAAAATATTTGACAGACTTTGTGCCTTCTTTGCTCACCCCTAATCTCGCCACTGGAGGCTGTAACATGATGGGGAAAGTGACAGTCTTGCTACAAATCTGTCTGGCAGTCTCATTACACATCTTTCGCCTGACTGATTAAACTGCGTTTAAGACTCACTTTTATTTTTTCCTCCCCCCCACCCCCATGCCAAGGCTTTTGTTTAAATTAAAAGGTCATGTTTTCCAGTGAGTGATCCCCTAGCCCCTTTCAATCCAGCCCCACAATACAATTACATTATTACTAGTGTTAATACAGAGCGCAGACAACCAACCAAGGCCTCCACCAGTGTTGGTTGTGGAACGTGGGGTTTTGTCTGTTTGTTTTCTACCTCAGCGGGAACATGGGCTTCAAAAGACAACAGGCTCAAGCTTGGAATGCATGCCCTGTACGGTACATCCCCAGGGAGATAGGCTACAACCACGTTAGTCTTGCTTGGCATCCCATTCAGTTCCAGTAAATCTCCGGAACCGAAAGAGATCTGAGATCCTCAGACGAGTCTGGGAACAAAGCAATTCAGATGTTCTCTTTTGTTTGGCCAACTTCTGTTGGCAAGGGTTTTCAAGCTTTTGGGCCAGACAGGGTCCTTCTTTGAGCATGGAGCAAGTTAGGACTGTAGACCAGAGATCAGGAAACTCAGGCCTGGGAGGCCAAACGTGACCCATGCTAGTTTTTCTGTGGCCCCTTTCTGGTTCAGGGATCTGACTCCTGGATTCAGTTCATTCCCCCAAGTACTGGAAATCTGGGTGTCTTTAGATGGATCTGTGGGTGGCCCCTCTGGACCTGCTCCAGAGGTGGCCAGCTCTGCAACCCCCACATGCAGCCCCACCTGCACCGGGTTCATATGGACCATGGCCTGCAATCCCCCAGTGCAGCACCCCCTCCCCCAGACCATAGAACTGAGAGCGGACTGCCCGCCACTCTAGGATGCCACCCACAGTTCCATGGCATTTCCCAGGGCAACCCCCGGTCAGGAGCGAAGCTCCAGCAGCTTTCCGAAAGTAGACAGACCACAGCTCCACCTCCAGCCAGTCCCCCAAGTTTGGGTGGCCTACTTTATTGGAGGTGCTCTGGGATGTTCTGGAACACCGCTAGTGGGGCTGGCATGGAGCAGGCAGAGCCCACCTTTAGACAGATGGGCCACACGGTTGTGAGGTGGAGCAGAGCCAGGGGTGCCGTCCATCGAAAAGCACCCACCGAGGTCACAGTAAGGGAGCAGAGAGGAAAGCATGCTCAGAAGGATAGGGGACAGGTTCACGGCACAGATCCATAATTTGGATCCTCCTCTTCCTGAGCTCACCCCGTAAGCACCCCACCCCCAACTTGTATGTGGCCCTTGGAGCTTCTACTCATATTCAAAGTGGCCCGTCAAAGAGAAAAGGTTCCCTAATTCTGCTGCAGGCTAAGAAAACGCCGAACCTCCTCTCTCTGTCATGTCCCACCAAAGCCTCCAAGTTCAGCTGGGAGTGCCGTCTTGCGCATACCGCCTGGCCGTCACGTTTGCACTGCAAAGGCATAAAGAGAGACGTTCTCAGTTGCTGCCCCACAATTATGGACCTCCCTCCTCTTTGAAGTTCAACTGAGCCTAAGCCGGCCTGCTCAATGGAGGCGATGTAAGACTTTGGGCTGGGAATTTGGCAAGCAAATAGGGTTTGGGGAAGTTGGGGATAATGGTTTTTAAGTCTATTTATCTACATCCATTTATGACTGTGTGCGGTAACCCACCCTAAATTCTATGGGTAGAGCGGGATAATAAATTAAATAAAATAAATTAATCTATGGGATTTTTTTCCCCTTCCGAAGTTACATTTTTTTCCTAGCAGCTCCCTCCCAAATCACTGGGTGTTTTTAGATGGACCCAGGGGGTGGGAGTGAGTCTGCTCTGGGGGGAGGGGGGACCCCTGAGACTTCTCAGGCCACAGCAGGTTTATACAGAAGTCGCCCATGTGTTGGGGGGGGGGCAAAGGGGCAACCACACAGCTGCCCCATGCCCTGCTGTCTGTTTTGGTATGTGTGCGTGCATTCAACACCACAAAGTCACAGCCAGCATCCTAGGGCTCCTGAGGAACAACCCTAACTCTATGGTGGGGGAGGTGGGGGAGCACTGGTGGACCGCGACAAGGAGGAATGCCTGCCCAGTCAGTGTGGTCCTGCGCAGAGTTTGCAGGTGGCAGCTGCGAGGGGAGGCATGGAGCAACAACAGGCTCTGCGGGGCCTCCCCTGAAAACACCCAATTTCAGGTAGGCTGTAGTTGACCCAAACAACATTTGTCACGAATGTTTGAGAAATCAAGTTTTTAGTATGTCCAGTTGTTTCCATTCCTTTTTCTTAGTTTTTGGTTTTGTTAGTTTCCAGTTTCATTTGTTTTTTTTTTTGGTGTTTCTTCCAGTAACAATGAAAATGGGAGGAGTAAAAACTGGTACCGGGCAAACAAAGGACCAAAGGGAACAGTCGAAACAAAATGAATGGAGTGAATAAACACCGTGAAAAGACGATAACCGATAACTGAGTGAAGATCGGACCGATATTGTTCAATACCTGCTTGGTTCATTCCATTTTGGATCATTTAAATTCGATGGGTTTGCTCATTTCAGCGGGTAACTGGTTTCAGCTCTAGTGGAGAGATACTAACCATTACACAGCAACTCTGGGTACTTTCAGACGATACGGGGCCCTTTGGCCCCGTACCGGCACCACCGGCTTCGTTCCCCGCCGGGGTCACCCCTGAACGGCCCAACAGACGTGCCGGGGGGATCCCGGTGGGGAAAGTGGGAGGGGCCGCGCGGCGCAACCTGTCTCTTATACACATCTAGATGTGTATAAGAGACAGTTTAAAACCAATCAAAGGACGTATATTTTCACTCAATGCAGAGTTAAATTGTGGCATTTGTTGCCAGAGGAGGTTGTCATGGCCAGTAGTATAGCTGCCTTTAAAAAAGGGACTGGACACGTCCTTGAAGAATAAGTCCATTAACGGCTATGAGCCAAGTAGATTATGAGATGGGAATTTCTTATTGTCAGGAGCAGGGAGTGATTAGCAGGGAATGAATTGCCCATTGTGACTGCTGGTACTTCTCACACGGGACCAAAATTGGCCACTGTCGGAGACAGGATCCTGGGCTTGTCATGGTTTAATACCCTTTCTCCCTTTCTCCAGCCAGACTGGTAATGGGGTACACAGTAACGCATCTGTTATCCTAGTTTTGCAGTGAACCTTCATGGTTACTGGTTCTTTACTAAATAACGGCCAAACTAGCCAGAATACCAGATATTAACTGCAAATAATTTTTGGGCTGTCTATTTCAGCTTTATTCACCCAGCCTCTTCTTAAAAACTTACAATGATGGAGAATCCACAGCTTCTCTAGGCAGCCCATTCCATTACCTGACTGCCCTTACGGGCAGGAATCTTCTCCTCGGGTTCAGTCTAAATCACCCTTCCTGCCGCTTGTACCCGTTGCCTCCTGCTCTTCCCGCCATAGCAAGGGAGAACAACTGATCATGGATCTAGGCCATGGATCCATCCTCTGTTCTTGAGTGTGTGCCCTCACCTCTGCTCCTGGGACCATTCTCTCAGTAATCCATCTCCACCCAGCACCCACGCACGGAGCAATGGGCACCAATGCTGGTTGCTCTGTCCATGGAGATGGGTGGAGATGGGTGTGCACCCGTCGGAACGGGCACACACCCACCTCTACCCACCGCAGCCCGTTTGAAAAGGGCCAATGTAGGCCCCACTCAACCCGCACTCACATGGGGTATTTTCCAACGAGATGGCCACCCAAGAGTCACAAATCCGACCATCCATGTGAAGGTGGAGCGGCTGAGCCACAGAGCAACCACTTACAGCCATGCATGGATCACTGGTGGGAAATCCAGAGTGCTCCGTGAAGGGTAGGCCAAATGGATGTGTGGCAACAGGTGGCCATGGAGCCCCTGCCTGTATGAATGGTGGCATCCGGCCACACAGGTCCGCCACTCATAGGCACTGTGGGCGGAGGGGGAAGTGGCTTTTGCAAGAGACAAGAACTAGACAGGATTCATTGTTGGGGATCCCGGCTTCCCAAGAGCTCGCACCCGGAAGATGTCACTTGCAAAGACCAGCCCAGTGCGCTTCCCCTTCCCCCATGGTCTGTGGCAGGGGGAGTGTCTGCCACCTGCCTCCATAGCCACGGTAGCTGCATTGAGAGTCATCCATTAGAATCACTCCCCACGCACTCCACCTGCATGGGTGCTCTGCAGCAGAGCCATGCTGCAGTCACGGACACCCCCCTCCCCTCACCGTGCTGGTTTACAAACACCCATGTTTAGCATGTCCAGCCTAATAAATGGCAAGCCCCCGGCATGTATTTATGCGTTTGCAGGCAGCCCCCACTGGCAGCACAAGTGAAAGCAAGTGCAGAGAGAGGGCCAGGAAGTGGTTGCTCCTGCAGCTCCTCTGAAATTCTACGATTTTCACCCATGATTCGATGGTTCTGGTAGACCTGTGTCTCCCGCAACCTGCCCGATGGGATGCAGACCCATGGGCGCACGTTAGCCCAGATTCACACAGATTCAGCCACGTAGGCTTCACATTCTCCAAGATCCCCACTGTGAGTGGGATCTGTGGGTTCGGTGGGTGGTGGCCACGTGGCCGGTGGGGGCCAACATCTGTTGAACACCTAATAAAAGGTCAGGTGGACACTCACTTGGTGTGGGCTATCATCTTGTTTGGTTCCATCCTATAACATTAATAATATGAGATGTAACAGCTTATTAGCACATCCAGTGATCATTCATAAGTCACCTATAGATGTGCACCAAATATAAAATATGACCATGCATAACCAAGGGCATTAGTTAGCTGAGGGAACTTGCTCAAATGGTAGCACTCTTGTTTAGGATGCGAGACGTATTGGAGTCAATGCCCACATTTTCCAAGCAGCTCTGCCAGGATTACCTGGAACCTTCTTTATAGACATTGGACAACATGACCCTTGAGGTCTCTTCCAACCCTGCGATTCTATGGCCAAACCTCTGTGTAATCAAGTTAATCCAGTAAAACATTTAAGACCATGGTCTTCATGGTGCCTTTTCCTCAACTTTACTTTCCTAAACTCTTTCTTCTTTTCCCCCCTTGTCAAGACATCTAGAATTTGAATTTTTGACATGAAATTCCACACCAAATTTACTTTGGATTGGATTTTTCTCCTACTTTTCCCCCTGCTTTTTTCAATTATAATTAAATCCCTTCTAATCATCAAGGGTTGGCTAGGATTGCCATTGAAAAACTCCTACTGAGCATCAGTGACTCTGAGTGAACAGGGTTAGTGAACCATATGGAAGGAGCAGTGTTTCCTTTTCATTTTCATTTCAATGAGATTCAATCTATAATAACCACATTTGCATATTGATACAGCAAAGAAAATTCAGGACAGCTTCCATATTCTTCACTTGCTGCGGATGAGAGGCAGGTTACAAGCAATATCTGCCATGGATTGCCCCTCAAAAATGGTGCCGGATCTTCGCAGTCCACTGAGATTTAAGTTGCTGAAAATCCAACAGCCTAATCTTTACTGTAGGACCGTATTCAATTCACCTATTGATGAGTCTTTGGTTCACTCACAGGGTATTGACAGGAGAATAAGCCCCTTCGATTTTAAACTCAAATCCTTTTCGGCATTTCTCTTTCCTAGGATAGATTGAATGCTTTTCATTACACTGTATTCCACGATTCATAAATCTGATGGCTGGAAGGGGGGAAACCAAGAAAAATGATTTATGATAAGATTCTGTCCTATGTATCCATGGTTGTACGATAAGTAGACAGTGCAGCAGCTGTATGGATAAATTGTTTGAGTACTAGGAACGGAAAGATCAAGGTTCAAATCCCACCTAAGCCATGAACTCATTGGTTGGCCTTAAGCAAGTCAGTCTCCGTTCCCCATCTGTAAAATGGGAATGACCACCACCTACCTCACAGGATTGTTGTGGGGAACTAGGTAAGGATTGAAATGCAATTTGAATGCTGAAAGTTGCACACGTGCTGATTTTTGTGTGAGATAATATCTCACAGGAAGGCAGGGATCACAGAAGATCCTTGCTGGGCTGCAAACCCATGTTATTTTCCTTCAGGGTTGGTTTTCTGGGTCAGTGCCATGTCACGCATCCTTAAGGGATCTGTTATTACCCTAATCGGATCTGTGCCCACGTTACTAGGTGAGCCTCTACACGTTCTCACTTTCATGTAAGTTAAATTAACATTAAATTCACGACATGCACACATTTCAATTTAACGTGATACAGAATTCACATTACTGTCAGAGAAGGATTTCAAGACCCTGACATCCATGATGAGAAGCACAGGACATTTCCTGACGAACGAGAAAAGGCACCTGCACATGTTATTAAATCTCCCATAGGATAGAAAGTAGGGGTGGGACTCCAGGAGAATTATCGGTTACCGGTTTTATTGGTATTGGATTAATCCGATATCGGTATATCGGTTGACGATCTCCGTCTGGCATTGGACCAGGGTCGTCAGACCTTACTGGTCCTGCTAGACCTTTTGGCTGCATTCGACACAGTCGATCACGAGGTNCAAATTGACCCCATGTGCCGATTGAGCGTGGCCAACATCTGGCGGCCGCAAAACAGACGTACGGGACACGGTGACCCCAGGTGGGTATTCACCGTGGTTCACCGTGTCAACGTCACGTCTGAAATCACCCATTATCTCTGCAAACTCTTCCTCTTCAGAGCAGGCATGAAAGAGAAAGAATGAGTCTAACTGACAGTGGTGGCACTCTAGTGAAATTCAGGAATCAACTGCATGAAGACTGAGGAGTTTGCAGATGTTCAGCCTTTGCTTGAGATGCTTCTTGGTTATTTAAGCGGCTGCATTATTTCCACGGGGAAAGCGAACTCCATTTCAACACACCTTCTACTAAGAGCTCTTTTAGAGAGATTGAAGGATGATTTCCTAAGGCAGTGATTTTGAACTCAAGGGTTGGGCCTCCAGAGGGGCATAGAAGGTATTCTGGCAGGGACGGGGGAGGAAGGAACACAGCTAGAAAACACCTAGCTCCAAACTCTGACTGAGTGAAGAGGGATCTACAAAATAAATCGGGTGTAAAGTGAGAGAAGGAGAAAAGTTGTGTGTATGAGGGGCCCCATCAACCGCAGACAAGCAGAAGGTGGGGATGCAGTTCAACAAAGTTTGCAGACACATTACAGACACTAGAAAGACACATTATAGATGGGGTCCTGTGTATTCTGCAGGTTTTTCCTCCCAAATTCTGCAGCCAAGAAACGCAAATCCACCCAGGCTGAGATGAGAGGAAGTGTTCCTGCTGTGAAGCAAAATATTGACCTTTCAGGCGTGCTTGAGAGTGTCCATTGGTATTTCGTCAGTTTCCAGTGATTCTGTGCTTCCGCCATTTCCCCCATCATTTTCTAGACTTTACATCACTTTTGCGGACTTTTCCCATCACTTTTATCACTTTCTGGGACTTAGCAAGCAGGTTTTCCTCTCCACCCCTCTTGCAGGGAGCACACATGAGGCTTGGAACCAGCCTATGGTAGCCCTGTTCAACTTGCGAAAAATCATAGAAAATGGTGAAAACAGTGGGAAAGTCGGTAAGTAACTGTGTTGCGTGAATCTCAGCGAATGCCCTGTTTCCTGTCAGGGGACTCAGCAGTAACCCCTCAAGAACAAGAATGGCGAGCCCTTACTGGGTGATGCCAAGATCCTCATAGGGGTGCAAAAACCCTTAGTGGCCTCAGATGGGATAGAGTAACTTTGACTATATAGTCCAGATAACCCGGGAAACCCACTGATGAGTTTCCATGAAACTAGGGGTAATTTGAGACATTACGATACCATGGTCAATCACTGTGAACCCTCCGTGGTGGCCACAGTACTGTAACATCTGTTGGGCCCAAAAGAGATTTCTGCCAGATGTTCACCCCCAGCGGGAATCTCTTTGACCCCGCTTTCGGACCTCCAGGCAGCCGGAGGTCCGAAAGCGTGGTCAACGAGATTCCTGCCAGGGGTGAACCCCCGGCAGGAATCTCTTGGGGCCCAATGGACATTACGGTACCACGGCCACCACGGGATGGTGGTGGTGTGCATTGTGATTGACCATGGTATCATAACGTCTGTTATTTATTATTAATTATTATTATTATTATTAACAAACATTTATATAGCACCAGCAGTGTACCTGGCACTTTACAAAGTAATAAAATAGGCATGGGGGGCAGCAAGTGAGAAGGGACGAAGGCGCTTAGGGGAGCAGGGAAGGCATGGAAGGGTGAGAGAAGGGACAGAGGAGGAGCGAAGTTCACCAGCTGGAGTATGGAGGGTGATAAGTGCAGAGAGGTAGAGGGGAGCGAGGTTGTGAAGAGCTTTATAGGTGAAGACTAGGA
>QEPC01011609.1:394690-438051 GCA_003113815.1 Sphenodon punctatus | reverse complement strand
AGGTAGGAGGAGAACCAGTTATGGACAGAGCCACAAAAGCCAAGGGAGTGAAGGGAATCCAGCAAGAGTGAGTGGTCAACAGTATCGAAGGCAGCAGACAGTTACTGCCCAGCGGCCTGGAATCGGTGGACGGTAACATCTGTTACTGCCGCCAATTCCGGCCCGAGGCCCAGACCCTGGGCCAGAACAGGCACAACAGTCAAAATGGCCGCTGTGCCCGCCCATCTTGAGGAGAACGGGCAGCCGGGGGAATGGGGGGGGGGGCTGGCTGTGCAGCCGCACGTTGCGCTGCGTGGCCCCACCCCCTCCCCTGATTCCCCTCTGGAATCAGCTGGCAAGTCTGTTGACCGGCCGGCCTGATTCCAGAGGAGGATGAAGACGTGATCCCGCGCCGTGGCAAGCCTGCCGGCCGGCACATCTAAAATCACCCTGGGACAAGCATCTTATTACCAGGCAGGAGTATAAGGCACAATCAAACATGAGAAAGAACCTATAGAAAGATGAGTGCCATGAGCAGGACTGAGAAGAGAAACACTCTATCGGAGCCAAACATGTAACTAGCAAGAGTTGAAGAAAGACTAGGGTGGCCAGATAAGCAAATGTAGAGGATGCTTATGAGATAGACAGTTTTCAGGGCTGCTTTGGCTCCAATGCATTCCCCATGTGTCCTCTAAAATTTGCATATCTGGCCAACCTAAGAGGATCAAATTTTAAAGAAGGGAGGATTGCAATCAGCAAGTTGGGAGAGAGGCAGACTCCAGACCAAGAAAGGTTAGACTAAGCAAGGCTAGGAGTGGAACAGGCTCTAAGGGGAAGGGGGAGTGTAGTCAGCAGAGCATGGAGGGAGGCAAGCAGAGGGAAGAATGCAAACTGCAGAATAGGGGGATGTATTTCATTTTCGTTATTATGATAACAAAACCAACAATTTTGTTTTTTGTTGTTGTAATAACAAAAACGACAAATAATCACGGAAACAAAAATGAAGGCGAATTCTTGTTTTTGAAATAATGGGGGAGAAATGAAAAATATATTTCTGGCTATAATTTTTTTGTTTCTTATTCAATTCTGATGAAACTTGGGGAGATTGTACCACCAATAGAGGGCACTAAGTGTGAGAACCTTCAAAAATATTTGATAAAGGGGACCGATTTTAGAAGCAATTGAATGTTATTTTATGAAAAGCTCCATACACATTCCTGGCTACAACTTTCTTGTCTTTCATCTAATTTGCAAGACACCTGAGAAGATTATGTCCCTCCACAAGTTTAACACTCCTGCCAAATTTCAGAAAGATTGAATAAAGAGTCCTGACCTGATGTTATAAGCTATTCACTTGAAAATGCATTTCTGGCTGTAACAATTTTATATTCCATCCTGTTTCCAAGAAATTTGGCAGAAATGTATCACATACTTTCCCTGTCATTTCTGACAAATTACAGGACAATTTGATAAAGTTACCCAATTTTATAAGCAATTGAAGCTGTGCCCTCTAAGACCATTATTCAGATAAATAGCAGCACATGCAGTGCCAGTCAGAGACAGGCACCCGGCATGGCAGGGGGAGGGAGGCTGTAGGAGGAAGGATGGGGAGCAACCCAAGAGACTGACAGACACATTCACTGGCCAGTTACTGCATGCTTCCAGCTTTACAGGACCAATCGGTGGCGGATTCGAGGCGAGCATAGGGGGCGGCCCTAAGGCGGGCATAGAAGGGACATAACTGGGACTTTGGGGATAGCATAACAGCAATCAGGAGACATAGTTTACACATCCAGGCTGGCCAATTATCATCACAATCACATCCTGAAGCACTGTGACAGAGGACATAAGAGAATCTCTATTGGCTCTTTCTTAAACAGATGCTTCCACTTCCCAGTAACAAGTGGCGGAGAGATGTTGGGATGTTCACAGCACAGAATGAAGCTATTTGGTTGACATTTCTTCTGACCAATTGGCATCACAAACTGATCTTATACCACAGTGACACGTAAGAGAATCCCTGGCATAGGCTCATTCTCTACATATGTTGTGCAGACTTATAAAATTGGGACCCTTTATTACATCTTCCTGATATTTGACATAGATGATCCAGAAAGTGTGATATATAGCCCTGAAAAATTTAATGTACACTGGTTGGGCTGCAAAGATGTTACAAGTTAATTTCTTATACCACCAGGACCCTTTATTCAATCCTTCTGAAAATTGGCTCAGATATTAAAAATGGGGAGTGGCATAAACTTGCCAGGTTTCACCCACATTAGATGGGAGACAAAGACGTTACAGTCAGGAATGTATATGCAGATTTTTGCAAAATGGCATAATTCAACTGCTGATAGAATTGGATTCCTTTACCCAATCTTGCTGGAATTTGGTACACTTAATGCCTTCCATTAGAAGTACAATACACCAACAGTGCATCCAAATATAATAAAAAAACAAAAACATTACAGCCAAAAATGTGTTTTCCATTGAAACCAATGGACATAGAAAACAAAAGCAAAAACAAAAACAAAATGTTGATATTTATGAAAATGAAAATGGCATATTTAAATAATGAAAACAAAAAAGGAAAAGGAAAAACGACATGGCCTGGTGGAGAATTCTACTGCAGATGCACACTGGGTTTAACAGGACTAAGGCAAAGACTGAGGCAGTATAGGGCAGAATGACAGCAAGCCTTTGCGAGAAATTGAATCCGGTGAGGAATGGGACAGACAGTGGGAAGAAGGCAGACCTTCCAAATAACAAGGCTTAACAATCCACAGGGCTATACGGTACTGTGTGCGCAGGGATATATTGTACTATGTGCAATTCTGGTCACCCCATCTCAACAAAATTATAGTAGAACTTGAAAAGGTGCAGAGAAGAGCAACAAAAATGATCACAGGTTTGGAATGGCTTCCGTACGAAGAGAAGTTTGATAGGGTTAGGGCTCTTCAGCTTGGAGAAGAGAAGACTGAGAGGGGGGTACGATAGTGTTTAATAAAATGTTGAGCGGAGTGGAACGAGTAGATAGGGACCGGTTATTTACTCTTCCAAGTAGCACTAGAACAGGGGACACTCCATGAAACTAACTGGTGGCATATTTAAAACCAATCAAAGGACGTATATTTTCACTCAATGCAGAGTTAAATTGTGGCATTTGTTGCCAGAGGAGGTTGTCATGGCCAGTAGTATAGCTGCCTTTAAAAAAGGGACTGGACACGTCCTTGAAGAATAAGTCCATTAACGGCTATGAGCCAAGTAGATTATGAGATGGGAATTTCTTATTGTCAGGAGCAGGGAGTGATTAGCAGGGAATGAATTGCCCATTGTGACTGCTGGTACTTCTCACACGGGACCAAAATTGGCCACTGTCGGAGACAGGATCCTGGGCTTGTCATGGTTTAATACCCTTTCTCCCTTTCTCCAGCCAGACTGGTAATGGGGTACACAGTAACGCATCTGTTATCCTAGTTTTGCAGTGAACCTTCATGGTTACTGGTTCTTTACTAAATAACGGCCAAACTAGCCAGAATACCAGATATTAACTGCAAATAATTTTTGGGCTGTCTATTTCAGCTTTATTCACCCAGCCTCTTCTTAAAAACTTACAATGATGGAGAATCCACAGCTTCTCTAGGCAGCCCATTCCATTACCTGACTGCCCTTACGGGCAGGAATCTTCTCCTCGGGTTCAGTCTAAATCACCCTTCCTGCCGCTTGTACCCGTTGCCTCCTGCTCTTCCCGCCATAGCAAGGGAGAACAACTGATCATGGATCTAGGCCATGGATCCATCCTCTGTTCTTGAGTGTGTGCCCTCACCTCTGCTCCTGGGACCATTCTCTCAGTAATCCATCTCCACCCAGCACCCACGCACGGAGCAATGGGCACCAATGCTGGTTGCTCTGTCCATGGAGATGGGTGGAGATGGGTGTGCACCCGTCGGAACGGGCACACACCCACCTCTACCCACCGCAGCCCGTTTGAAAAGGGCCAATGTAGGCCCCACTCAACCCGCACTCACATGGGGTATTTTCCAACGAGATGGCCACCCAAGAGTCACAAATCCGACCATCCATGTGAAGGTGGAGCGGCTGAGCCACAGAGCAACCACTTACAGCCATGCATGGATCACTGGTGGGAAATCCAGAGTGCTCCGTGAAGGGTAGGCCAAATGGATGTGTGGCAACAGGTGGCCATGGAGCCCCTGCCTGTATGAATGGTGGCATCCGGCCACACAGGTCCGCCACTCATAGGCACTGTGGGCGGAGGGGGAAGTGGCTTTTGCAAGAGACAAGAACTAGACAGGATTCATTGTTGGGGATCCCGGCTTCCCAAGAGCTCGCACCCGGAAGATGTCACTTGCAAAGACCAGCCCAGTGCGCTTCCCCTTCCCCCATGGTCTGTGGCAGGGGGAGTGTCTGCCACCTGCCTCCATAGCCACGGTAGCTGCATTGAGAGTCATCCATTAGAATCACTCCCCACGCACTCCACCTGCATGGGTGCTCTGCAGCAGAGCCATGCTGCAGTCACGGACACCCCCCTCCCCTCACCGTGCTGGTTTACAAACACCCATGTTTAGCATGTCCAGCCTAATAAATGGCAAGCCCCCGGCATGTATTTATGCGTTTGCAGGCAGCCCCCACTGGCAGCACAAGTGAAAGCAAGTGCAGAGAGAGGGCCAGGAAGTGGTTGCTCCTGCAGCTCCTCTGAAATTCTACGATTTTCACCCATGATTCGATGGTTCTGGTAGACCTGTGTCTCCCGCAACCTGCCCGATGGGATGCAGACCCATGGGCGCACGTTAGCCCAGATTCACACAGATTCAGCCACGTAGGCTTCACATTCTCCAAGATCCCCACTGTGAGTGGGATCTGTGGGTTCGGTGGGTGGTGGCCACGTGGCCGGTGGGGGCCAACATCTGTTGAACACCTAATAAAAGGTCAGGTGGACACTCACTTGGTGTGGGCTATCATCTTGTTTGGTTCCATCCTATAACATTAATAATATGAGATGTAACAGCTTATTAGCACATCCAGTGATCATTCATAAGTCACCTATAGATGTGCACCAAATATAAAATATGACCATGCATAACCAAGGGCATTAGTTAGCTGAGGGAACTTGCTCAAATGGTAGCACTCTTGTTTAGGATGCGAGACGTATTGGAGTCAATGCCCACATTTTCCAAGCAGCTCTGCCAGGATTACCTGGAACCTTCTTTATAGACATTGGACAACATGACCCTTGAGGTCTCTTCCAACCCTGCGATTCTATGGCCAAACCTCTGTGTAATCAAGTTAATCCAGTAAAACATTTAAGACCATGGTCTTCATGGTGCCTTTTCCTCAACTTTACTTTCCTAAACTCTTTCTTCTTTTCCCCCCTTGTCAAGACATCTAGAATTTGAATTTTTGACATGAAATTCCACACCAAATTTACTTTGGATTGGATTTTTCTCCTACTTTTCCCCCTGCTTTTTTCAATTATAATTAAATCCCTTCTAATCATCAAGGGTTGGCTAGGATTGCCATTGAAAAACTCCTACTGAGCATCAGTGACTCTGAGTGAACAGGGTTAGTGAACCATATGGAAGGAGCAGTGTTTCCTTTTCATTTTCATTTCAATGAGATTCAATCTATAATAACCACATTTGCATATTGATACAGCAAAGAAAATTCAGGACAGCTTCCATATTCTTCACTTGCTGCGGATGAGAGGCAGGTTACAAGCAATATCTGCCATGGATTGCCCCTCAAAAATGGTGCCGGATCTTCGCAGTCCACTGAGATTTAAGTTGCTGAAAATCCAACAGCCTAATCTTTACTGTAGGACCGTATTCAATTCACCTATTGATGAGTCTTTGGTTCACTCACAGGGTATTGACAGGAGAATAAGCCCCTTCGATTTTAAACTCAAATCCTTTTCGGCATTTCTCTTTCCTAGGATAGATTGAATGCTTTTCATTACACTGTATTCCACGATTCATAAATCTGATGGCTGGAAGGGGGGAAACCAAGAAAAATGATTTATGATAAGATTCTGTCCTATGTATCCATGGTTGTACGATAAGTAGACAGTGCAGCAGCTGTATGGATAAATTGTTTGAGTACTAGGAACGGAAAGATCAAGGTTCAAATCCCACCTAAGCCATGAACTCATTGGTTGGCCTTAAGCAAGTCAGTCTCCGTTCCCCATCTGTAAAATGGGAATGACCACCACCTACCTCACAGGATTGTTGTGGGGAACTAGGTAAGGATTGAAATGCAATTTGAATGCTGAAAGTTGCACACGTGCTGATTTTTGTGTGAGATAATATCTCACAGGAAGGCAGGGATCACAGAAGATCCTTGCTGGGCTGCAAACCCATGTTATTTTCCTTCAGGGTTGGTTTTCTGGGTCAGTGCCATGTCACGCATCCTTAAGGGATCTGTTATTACCCTAATCGGATCTGTGCCCACGTTACTAGGTGAGCCTCTACACGTTCTCACTTTCATGTAAGTTAAATTAACATTAAATTCACGACATGCACACATTTCAATTTAACGTGATACAGAATTCACATTACTGTCAGAGAAGGATTTCAAGACCCTGACATCCATGATGAGAAGCACAGGACATTTCCTGACGAACGAGAAAAGGCACCTGCACATGTTATTAAATCTCCCATAGGATAGAAAGTAGGGGTGGGACTCCAGGAGAATTATCGGTTACCGGTTTTATTGGTATTGGATTAATCCGATATCGGTATATCGGTTGACGATCTCCGTCTGGCATTGGACCAGGGTCGTCAGACCTTACTGGTCCTGCTAGACCTTTTGGCTGCATTCGACACAGTCGATCACGAGGTGTTGGTGACTCGCCTGCGGGACCTTGCTGGAATTGACGGAACGGTCTTGGACTGATTTCATTCATTCCTGGCTAGGAGAACTCACCGGGTGGTCTTGGGGGAGTGTACGTCTTCCCCCTGGGACCTCACGTGTGGAGTCCCACAGGGTGCCATTCTGTCCCCCCTCTTGTTTAACATCAATATGCAGCTGTTAGGGGAGATCATGAGGGGGTTTCAGGGCATACAGTGTCATCAGTATGCTGATGACACTCAGCTCTACCTCTCTTTTTCCATCGACCTAGGCCATGCAGTCTCCTTATTTTCCCAGTGCCTGTCAGCTGTGGGGGTTTGGATGAGGTTGAGCCATCTGCAATTGAATCCTGACAAGACGGAGGTGATGTTAGTGGGCGAGGGCTTGGGGGCCCTGGGGGTGGTTGAATCTCCTCTTGTTGGGGGGGTTCGCCCCCCCATGGTGTCTCAAGTGCGGAATCTGGGTGTGCTCCTCGATTCGCTGCTCAGCTTGGAATCTCAGGTTGTGGCCGTGACGGGGAGTGCATTTCGGCAGTTGCATCTTGTCCGGCGGCTTCGGCCGTATCTCTCAGACTCCGACCTCGCCACTGTCATCCATGCCTTCATCACCTCGAGGCTGGATTACTGCAACACGCTCTACATGGGGCTGCCCGAGAAGCTGGTCCGGAGGCTGCAGCTGGTGCAGAATGCCACGACCCATCTCCTGACGGGGGCGAGTCGCAGGGAGCACATGACACCANTCTCAGGTTGTGGCCGTGACGGGGAGAGCATTTCGGCAGTTGCATCTTGTCCGGCGGCTTCGGCCGTATCTCTCAGACTCCGACCTCGCCACTGTCATCCATGCCTTCATCACCTCGAGGCTGGATTACTGCAACACGCTCTACATGGGGCTGCCCGAGAAGCTCGTCCGGAGGCTGCAGCTGGTGCAGAATGCCACGACCCATCTCCTGACGGGGGCGAGTCGCAGGGAGCACATGACACCAGTGCTCCGGACTCTGCACTGGCTGCCTATAAAGCACCGGGCCAGGTTCAAGGTGCTGGTTTTAACCTTTAAAGCCCTTCACAGCCTGGGCCCTGCTTATCTGCATGACCGCCTCACTCCCCATGTGCCCGTGCGACCCTTGAGATCGTCTGTGGGAGCCTTTCTGGAGGTTCCCCAGGCGAGGCAGGTGGCGACCGATGTTAGATCTTTTTCGGTGGTCGCCCCTGTGCTGTGGAATTCGCAGCCGGAGGAGGCTCGGCTGACTCCCACTCTCCTGCTGTTTCGGCGTATATGTAAGATCTGGCTGTTCCGTCAGACTTCTGGCGAGGAGTAGGGGCAGGAATGGGGGCTTTCCCCACATATTGTATTTTTAAATTGTTTTAAAATTTTATATTGTTTTAATGAATGTTGTTCGCTGCCCCGAGCTGCCCTGTGGGCAGGAGGGGTGGGATATGAATGTTAAATAAATAAATAAATAAATAAATAAATAAAATAAAAATGAGGGCAGGGTTGCAGCAGAAGAGAGGCACACCATCCCCTTTAACCTGCCCCCTTTCCAATGTGGTTCTGCCCGCTGCGGAGTGTCACAATGTCATAGCATTCCATAAGAAGCAGGATTACATCAGAAAGGGACGTAGCATCCATTTTGCTGCCACCCTCCTCCCCCCCGCCCCTCGATCCTGCCCTTGCAGGATCAGTACAAAAAGTTATTCTGCTGACAGGCTCACTGTTTAATAAGTTTCCTGAATATACAGTTTGAGCCTGCCTTTTGCCAGCTGTAACTCCGCTAAAGTCAGGGAGAAATAAAATCGAATCTTTCATTAGAATTCAGGCTCTGCATCTTCGGTGGTTGTTTCCTGTCATCTCTAATGTAAAACTCCTTCCTTTTTACTGAACATAATTTTCTTTCCGCAGGACGCTTTCAATGCAGATAAAGCACCAGAAGGTACAATACAGCTGGTTGACTAAGAAAAGAAGCTAGTTTTCTTTTAGTGGGTGGTAGGTAAGAATTACTAATCCAATCTCCTTGAGTTAACTCAAAACAAGGATTAGGATAAAGTTCCAGAATATGTTAATCTTCCTTTATCGAAGTAAACTTTAACATCAATATCAACCCCTTGGTTTGTAGTTCATGAGAACAATGGACCAATTAAATGCGAAGAGGCGGAAAAAAAAAAATCTTGCCCAAGTTTGACGACTGTTACCTAATACTGTGAATTCCTTTGATTCTTAATTATTCACCACTGTGTTCTAGACAGAAAGAAAACCATTATTTATTATTCATTGGAATGTTTCTAAACAGATCCATAATTAAATACCTTTTCTTGTGGCTGCCTTTTTTTTTCTCATCTCCCTCTTTATTAATACGTGTATTAAATAATATGTGCCTGCATAGAGAAGGAGTTCTAATTGTTTCCAGTGTTAACTGACAGTTTAATAGGGGTAAATATATGGCTAAGGAACTTTCAAGGAAACTTCTCCTTGTGTGAATAGAACAGGCTGGAGCTTTCCATAATTTAGAGCCAATTTTACTTAAGAGAAAGTATTTAATAGAAGCTTCCTTTTAGGAAAAAATAAAAGAAATAAAAATAAGATAAAAACAAAATAGAAAATAGGACTTTGCTAATTTTAAACTAATATTGTAATCACCTGCCAAAGGCGCTTTCTTAGAGAATTTGGCCAGCTAAAATGATTGTATTCATTAAGAATAGTTAAAGTAAGAAGAGGCAATGGTTTGTCTATAATTTTTTATTTTAATTTTAAAAAAATATTTAAATAATGTTTATGATAGTGTTTGGGTTCTTAGCAATCCCACAGCTTGTCAGTGATATTTGTCCATTGGAACTATGCTGGGGTCTATCTGGTCCAAATGTATTTTTTTATCGATTTTGTTTCTATGCAAAAACTGTCACAAGTAGGTGATGAAGGATGCAGCCACACGAGCTCCGAGGGCCTGATCCCCGCACGGACCCGTGGTGGGCAAGCACAGCCGCCACACTGCAGGGAGCTGGGCGGATGAGCGCTCCCTACAGGACAGCCAAGCCACTGCTGGAGATCCTACGGCAACTGAGGTGGGCCGAGGTGGACGTGGGTCAAACGAGGGGGGCTCTTGGCCTTGCCCCACTTCCTTCCCTCGGCCTGACTAAATTCCCGCCCCAGCTGTGACATGGCAGCAAATGACGGGTCAGAGCACCCGCCGCTCAAAGCCCCGCCATGGAGCTCGCTGTGTAGCGGGACAGGAGGAGCCACAGCACATGGGCAGCTACTCCTTGGGCAGCCTTACTCTGTTTGGGCTTCTTTGGAATTTTCCTGAGGACGCAGCATGTAGCAGCCAGATGGTCACTCCACCGTCTGGGGTGAACATCTGGTGGCATTCAGTCACATGCTGCACTGCATCACGTGTCCTGGCTGCCCAGACTGGGTTACGGCTACCCAAGGTGTGGTAGCCTTCGCAGAGTGTCGCTTGTGGCTGCATCCTATATGAATGCAGAAAGCTTGACTTTATTCTCATTTGAGAATAGATAACATTCTAAGGGAATCAAAGTTGCCTCCCTCTATCTCCTGACTTTTTAAATATAAAGGTCATGGTAGTTTGGAGGTAGCTCTTAAAGTTGTGGAGGCAAAAGTGCATGCTCAACTTCTATATGGAGGAGCTTTGTGGGCCGTGGGAGATCCGGCAGCCCTGAACTCCGTGCAGCTTAGAGCCCTCAAAATGATATTTCAGGTCCCGCATGGGACTCCATCAGCTGCCCTGAGAGTCGAGTTTGGCCAGCTAGCCTGGGGCTGGGTTAACTGGAAACAGGCGGCCTTTTTATGGCTGCATCTCCACCACGATGCCCATTTAGGGCTTTTGGCCCATTTACCCCAGGACCCCTTCGTCTCATCATGGACGAAGCGATTGAACTCACAACTGGCATCCTGGGGGCTGTTGGTTGAACGTCTGAAAACTGTTCAGCTCAGTCAAGCACGTAGGGAGATTGACAGTCGAATTACTGACATTGCTCGTCAGGATGACCGCGCGGAGGTGGGTTCTTTTTTCTCCCTGGACCATTATAGGTCTATTATGCCACATGCTGGCAGGAGGGCAGGTTAGCTGTCCTCCTTACTCTCAAGGAGGCACCTAACTCTTCTTTTTGGGGCCCGCCTAAATGTGCTCCCCTCCAGTGTGTTGGAGGGGCGTTATGCCGGAATCCCTTATAGTATGAGATTGTGCCCTTTTGATTTTGCTGAGGTGGAGCCAGTCATGCATCTTTCATTTGTTTGTCATCTCTACGATGTTCCCCGTACCCAACAGTTGGCTGACTACATCAACTGCCTTCCAGGGAGGACCCACTCGGAACTGCTCCGCATTTTTCTAGCAGACAGTGATATGCCCCGCCTGAGGGCTGTGTCATCTTTTTTAGTCTTGGCTTTTGCCTATAGAGCCCGCTTTCTCCTTTGTCTGCCCCTGGTTTCTGATGCTGATCCTCCTTTGGAGGACGAGGGGGGATAAAGAGACGGGTCTCGGTCTTTGTTATGTTAGTACTCTACTTAGTTCTGATGTGTTTTTAAAGTTTTGTATTGTATGCTATTTAGCTCTTGTTTGTTTTTGTATATGTTTGCAAGGACTTAGGTCACGCAATAAACTTGATTTGATTGAAGTTGCCTCCCAACATTTTAATTCACTTTTTTTAGGCCACTGGGTTTGCATTTAGGCCCCAATGCATCACCGGGGTTAATCATCAAAGAGACAAACATAGACCACCATCTATGGGGTCAGCCTTAGAATTTGCGAGGCCCAGAGCAAAAGATAAAATGTGGGGCTTCTGGTGGCCCCTCCACTATGGCCCCACCCCCTTGGTGCACCCTCCTTGGTTCCCTAAAGGTGGTCAATGTTTGGGGCCCTGCTGGGAGGGAGTGGGATTCCCACACCTTCCCCTGGTAGAAAAAAGTGGCAATTGTGGGGCCCCTGGAAAGAGTAGGGCCCAGGGCGGTCATTCCAGGTTAGTCTGTGGTAAGGCCCCTGGAAAGAGCAGGGCCCAGGGTGGTTGTTCCAGGTCGGCCTGTGGTGAGGTCCCTGGAAAGAGCAGGGCCCATGGCGGTCATTCCAGGTTGGACTGTGGTGAGACCCCTGGAAAGAGCAGGGCCCAGGGAAGTTGTTCCAGGTCAGCCTGTGGTGAAGTCCCTGGAAAGAACAGTGTCCAGGGCAGTCGTTCTAGGTTGGCCTATGGTGAGACCCCTGGAAAGAACAGGGCCCAGGGCGGTCATTCCAGGTTGGACTGTGGTGAGACCCCTGGAAAGAGCAGGGCCCAGAGCAGTCATTCCAGGTCGGCCTGTGGTGTGGCCAGCCATGCATCATGCCACCATGGCGTAAGGGGGCTCAGTTGAGTGCAGGCCCTGGACTGAAGGGGCCCTGCTGCAAATGGCCTGTGCACCACTAGGGAATTTTCAGGGTGGACAAGGGAGGGAATTAGGTCCACCCACTGACAAATTTCTAGTTGCGCTCAGGCCACTTGCAAAGGGTACTGTCAAAAAGGAACTTTTAAGAGTGGTCAGGATCAGAGTGCTGGCCCCAATGACCCTTAAAACTTCCTTCCTAGTGGGGTTGCTGGTGGGATTTCTCTATTTGGATGGTTGGGGAGTGGCGGGTCCCGCGGTGGTGCAGGGGGCTGGACTGGGTGGCCCTTGAGGTCCCTTCCAGCCTAGTGACTCTATGAGTGCTAGTGACTCTACGTGGTGCTACCACCACAATGTTCACAAGGGGAGACTAAGGCTGTCTGGGAGCGTTGGGATGACTGCCATTTATGGAGACTCTTTCCCTTTGCCCATGATTTGAATGATGGGGACTCATAACCGGGACATGAGACCTGGCCTACCACAGCCTTCCAATGCCACTGACGTGAGGCCCGATCCTGCAGTCTTTCGCTGGAACCTGCTCCTGCTCCACTGAGATGAATGGCAAAACTACCCTGGGCTTCCGTGGAGCTATAGCAATGGCACTCAGGAAAGTAATTAAGCATGTGCTTTACTTTGAACACATATTTAAATACCATTGAGTTAATGGCACGTTAATAATCCATGGGAAATATTCTGCCCTTCTTCTTATGAAGAGCGCTTCCCCACGTTACACTATTTCACATTAAATTAGGGATGGGACTATCAGTATCAGATTAATCCGATAATACCAATAATATCGGTATATCGGTTTTTTAACATTGCAGATTTTTTGGATCTTTAACATTGTGGCCATTTTTAAAATGGCCGCAATGTTAAAGATTAAAAAAATTGGCAATGTTAAAAAACCGATATACCGATATTATTGGTATTATCGGATTGGTATTATCGGAATGAACGAAATCAGTCCAAGACCGTTCTGCCAATTACAGCAAGGTCCCGCAGGTGAGTCACCAACACCTCGTGATCGACTGTGTCGAATGCAGCCAAAAGGTCTAGCAGGACCAGTAAGGTCTGATGACCCCGGTCCAATGCCAGATGGAGATCGTCAACCAAGGCCACCAATGCCGTCTCCGTACCGTACCCAGGCCGAAACCCAGACTGGGAGGGATCAAGGAAACCGGTGCGGTCCAGATGTTCCTGGAGCTGCTTTGCCACATCCCTTTCAATAACCTTTCCTAAAAAGGGAAGGTTAGAGACCGGCTGATAACTGCCATGACATCATGGCATTCTATCAGGGAGGGGCTATGTCAGAAAAGGGGCAGGAAAATCCCTATGCCCCACCCCCTTTCTGACATGACCACCTCTTGCTGCCCTCAAGATCCTCAATTTCTCTGAGTTACCACAGGCCCCCTGGTTGACCTGGAAAAATCATGGTTTTCATCAGACCCTAGAGACTCTGGGCCTAAACTAAGGCTGAAACCTGATCTCACTTTTATCTCCGTTCTTGACAAGATTCGAGATACGAAAATTGAGAAAATTAAAAAACGCTCTATGTTGTCTCAGAGATTTTTTCTTGATTAAAAAATAAGGAAAGACTGTGCATGCACAAAATGACCACTGCAGCTGTTCTGTGCATACACAGGCCTTTTCCAAGATGACATGGGCAGTGTCAGTCTGCACATGGGCAGAACAGCTGTCCTTTTCCAAAATGGCACAGACGCTGCCTACACCATCTTGCAAAAGGGAAGTGCATGTGAAAACGACCCCCAGTGCCCATTTTGTACATGCAAAGTGAATTGGGGTTTTTAGCGAGATTCTTGAAACCCTTCACGAGATCATACCAAATCTCACAAGGGTTTCTTGACCTCGCGAGAATTAAATGGATTCTCATTTCAGCCCTAGCCAAAACCTGAAGTCTCCATCTCCAGGTGAAACTTTAGCACAGGCCTATGGTTGGAAGAAGGATGGACATGAGGCCTCAGAAGATCTGAGTTCAACTCCCATGTCTGTTTCATGTTAGACTATGGGTTCTCAGCTCTGGAGGGTTTAAGCACCTGGTTAGATAAATCTCCCAGTGCTAACTGGGAGAGGAGCGCTGATTCTGGGCTCCTCCAGGTTGGACTTTAAGCTAGTTCAATCTAAGAAATCCTGTCTAAAATTGCCACCTCTCCAGATTTTGACCCCGTGTCTCCATGCTCCAGGGGAAGCTCCATTGTTTCCAGGACTCAGTCCAAGGCACTCCTGGTAACCCAGAGAAATGGACTTCTGGGGGTGGGCCATGTCAGAAAGAGGGCTGGCCACAGGGACGTCCCCACCTCCTTTCTGACACGACCATGTTGGGAGTGGAAACAGGTAGCTCATTTGTTACCCACAGGTAATGCCCTCAATTTCAGGTACTGTATCATGTGCCCAATGGCCTACTTGAGTACTGATCACGCACCCAATTACCTGAAAAAACAGGCATTACCATTACTGAGTTACTGATAGGTAAAGGGATCAGGATGGGAAGTCAAAAAATCAGTGCCAGATGTTGGAAAGCCAATACTAGAAGTCAAAAAATCAGGATGAAAAAATTGTATTTTGGTACATCAGGTTGCCGATTTGCCATTCATCATGTACCAGTTAGTACCTGATGTTACTGTGTTGGGTGGAGAACTGCAGATTTAACAAGGGTTACCCATTTTTGTGGGTACTCATTTCATCTCTACTCATGCCCCCATGGGGCATCATGACATCATCATGACGTTATGACATTCCATAATGAGCAGGGTTACATCTGAAATGGGTGTGACAGTCCCTTTCCCCCCACCCCTTTTCCAATGTGGCCCTAGCCCCTGTAGAGACCTGTGATGTCACCACACCCTGTAAAGGGTGGGGGTCTGTCAGAACAGGGCATGGCAGACCCCTTGCTCCACCCATGAACACATGGGCCCACTCCCTCTGGGTGAAAGCCTTGAGGAAGGTGATAATTGTAACCCTATCCAATGGCTCATCTCCTGCCCTCTTCACCAGGGAATTTGAGGGAGACTTGATCACCAACTACTGAAGTTCCTGTACAGAGGGAATTCTCCCCTGGCAGGATCCAAGACTTATGGAAATGGATGCCTGGGTGTAACCATGTCGATAGTCTGAGTCAACAAACTATTCCACAAATCAACCAAGTCATTGACAGGATGGGTGTCAAGGTCAGTGGGTAAATTATTGTGAATATTAATCATTATTGTTGTTGTTTTGTTATTATTTATATAATGCCAGTAATGTACCTGGCACTGTACAATAAGCAGTTAGGGACAGGTCCCTACCCCAAGGGTCTTACAATCTAGGAAAGTCAAGGAAAGATAGACAAGGGAGAGTGGAACATAGGGAGAGATGGGAGACATTCATAAGTTGTGAAGTTGCACATGCATGTACTTAGCTTAGGTACAGGGAAGAGGAGGACCCTGAGTGAAGGATAGAAGAGCAGGCATCCATGAGAGATCAAGGATGCCGCCGTACAGGTCAACACATGTGTGTGTGTGTGTGAGAGAGAGAGATCTATTGGGGAGGTCACCACCAGGAAAGGTTCTTTCCCTAGTCGTGACCCCTTTCCCCTCCGCCCACCTTTAGATCCCCACTAAGCTCCTTCCTGCAAAGGAGGAAGCTTCTTGCTTGGCTTGAAGGAGTCAAGCAGGGAGGGCATGTGGAGGATACAGAGATTCTTCATGCTAGCTGCACTCCCCATTCGACTCCTTCCTCGCACCCACTACCCTTCTACCTTCCCCCCCTCCCCCATCTCCACATCACAGGGTCATTTGTTCGGTCTATCCCAGGCCTCAAACACAAGATGAACACACTCAATTGGACAATTTAGGCACTGGATACGTTAGATATATAAGATTGTCTTTACAGATCACCGCGGCCACCCATTATATCACAGAGTGCAAATGAAGTGCAGTGTAGCATCTCTCTCTGTTCTGTCAATTACAAAAAGGCTTTTGATAGAGTGAAAAATAATCCGCTTATTGGAACGTTTGAGAAAACTGAAACTGCTGATAAAGACATTGACCCTTTTTAAATGAACCGCGGTGGGTGGGGGGATGGGTGCGCGGCTGCGGTCAGTGGAGGTGGGTGTGTACCCGTTCCCACCAATGCACACCCATCTCCACCCACCTCTACCCATGGAACATTGGAGCCCATTGCTCCATGAGTGGGTGATGGGCGGAGGTGGGTGAAGGTGGGTGTAGTGCGGAAGCAAGCTTGCACCCCCATCATCTCCCACGGCATTCACATAGGTGCCTCCACCCATCTCCATGCAGCAAATCTGTGTAGAGATGGGGGGGGGCGTCTCATGTGAAAAGGGCCATTAAGTAACTTAGGCCATTTTCACATGGCGCTGCTAGGTGGGGGGAATGTGTGTGCACCAGCGGTAGGTGGAGGTGGGTGTGCTCTTTCCCAAGGGTGCACACCCATCTCCACCCACCACCCATGGTGTTTCCACGGGTGCACACCCATCCCCCTACCCACTGCTGCAGCATGCGCACAGACGCCCACCACCACCACCGCACACCTGCCTGCACATCCAGCAAGGGGGGGGAGGGCATCCGTGTGAAAAAGGCCTTAGAGAGCTGTATGGAAATCAGAGGGCAGTCATTTTAATGAATGGTGGCTTATTCATTGGAAGGGGAGGAGCTTCCAGGAAGGGGAGGGGGGGTAACAGAGGAGTGCACTTAAAGGTGGACATGTGCTCAGTTCCAGTCACCAAGGTCATTCTCCCTCACCTGTCACTCACAGATCCTCACTGCCATAGGCAGCAGCCTCAATATCAGGCCAGAGACCGGATGTTTAGCAGCGTCTCATAGTGGTTTCCGGGGCAATCAATCAACAGCCCAGTAGGGCCAGTCAGTACAGCCCCAGCTCTGGGAATAGGCAGGCTAAAAATAAAAATACAAAAGCAAATAAAAAGCAAAGCAGCTCACAGCCCAGGGGGTGGGGGTTGGGGGCATCTCCAGTGGCTCCGGTTCAGTTCCAGCTGCCCGGGTCACTCTCCCGCACCTGTTGCTCACCGCTCCTCTGGTGGACATGTGCACTAGTGTGGGAGGCAACAGGGGAGAGTGATGTGGTGAGGGCATCTGGGATGAGGGGTGGCCGGGTGGGATCTCCAGAGTGATGGGTATCCTGTTCCTTCTAATGACTCAGAGTCCTGAATACACCCTTGATTTTACTCTTTGGGATTTGAGACAAGGCTATTAATGGCTGAAAATCTGTTTGAGTTGTTTTTTTGTTCTTTTAAAAAATAATTTAGCAAAGGAAGCTACATCGTAGTGTGTTTGAAACCCTATTAAACATGAAGAATGCCCTTCTTGACTTCACGGACTGTGATCCACAAACCCCGTGTAGGTCACAGGGCTAGGAGGCTTGTGGATCACAGCCACATATTCTAATATACAGGCTTCTGTTCAAGAAAACAGAAGTGACTCCCAGAGCCTTCCCCTGACATTAATTCCTCAAGACACTGTCAAACTCAAAATTGACACATGCACATTAAATATGAGGGTGGAGCACACAAGAAAGAAATGCCACCGTGTAGAAAAGCAACTGCTCCCTCCTTTCTTGTCGACTGCTTCTGCAGCGTGGCAGAGCAGATGGCCTTCTCATAATGATGGAACAAAATTAATTACTGCTTTTAAAAAAAAAAAAAAATATTAAGCAACGATTGTAACTCAGGATAGCAGTTAAAATATTCAGTTGCTAGGACTACCAGAGGTAAAGAGCTAAGCAAATAAAAAAACATCCTGTTAAAAATCATCTGTAGAAACACTTTCCCTGCAATGGTTCTAAGGCTATTTGTCCAAGACCCGGTGCCGTATGGAAGAAGGATAGTCCATGGGTTACATCGACAGTTACATCGAGCTGTCCACATGGAACGGTTACTGGTAGGGACCGGTTGGGTAAGCACCGACCCATTGTAAACTTCATTCTTAATTGCACAATACTACTTACTAGCTGTAAATCCCATTTGCTCATATTAATTAGTAATCAGGGATATTAATTAGCACCGTACCTGGAAATGAAAGCAAATGCCTTGAAGAAGCACCAGCTGTTACAGCACGCGGTAGGCCGTCCTGCTAAGCAACACTGAGCTGACATGAGTACATCATCATGCTCTGGACACTATGCCAAATCCCCATTGAATTGGGGGATTCAGTGGGGCAATTAACTGATCAAAAGCAAGGGAATGTTCTTGATTGCCAATAACCACAACAGATTTGGCTTGAGCAAAGCTGAAATGAATATTTGCAAAAATGGGTAAACTCACCAGATTTCTGGCATTCGATTTACCCAGCTGCCTTCTGGTATGAATCGGTATCTGATAAGTGCCCAACGGATTACCCGATGTCCTGATGTTCGAGCTTCTCATTCTGGAATACCAACTTCCAGCTCCAATTTTTCAAATTACCATCCCGATTTCTCAAGTTTGTCCCAATTTTCTATATTTCCCCATAACCAATAATTTCCCATTTTTCAGGTAACCAGGTACCCGACTTGCACTTGAGTAGCCTGTTGAGTATCTGACATGGCACCCAAAATTGTGGGTAACCATTTCTTCTATCATCCTTGTTGCCCTTCTCTGAAACTTTTCTAGTTCTAGTCTATCTTTCTTGAGATGGGGCAACTAGAACTGCACACAATATTCAAGGTGGGGTTGTACCATTCAACATTATATTTTCCCTTTTAATTTTCTATCCCTTTTTCAATAATTTGCACAGGTCTCAGCTACGGGTTCAGCTGGAAATGAGCTGAAATCAGCTAGGGGTTCAGCTGGAAAGGAACAAACAATCGAACCAACCCAGCTGAAAAGGCTCAACTCAACCAAACCCAAGAGGACCAAACTACGTAACTCAGCAGAGCGGAATGAAACGATGACCAAACAAACAAGCGAATGGACAGCCGAACTGAATCGAACCGAATAATATCCTACCACAGAGCAGGCCACATATCTGATCCAGCGGATTCGTATCAAAGCACTTAAATCCCATGGAAGCACATTCCTGTCAGATATTCCTTGCACTTCATGACTCTCCATAGTGGTGGGACCATATCGGAAAGGCGTCTGAATTTCACTATGGACCCACCCTTTTTCTGATGTAGTCATTTCCTATCCCCCCCGCTAAAAGTCTCGATTTCTCCTGGTTACTGAGGGCCCTGGCTAGAGAAATCAGGGCTTCCCTTGGAGACTCTGTGGCAACCCTTGGTACAGCGAATTTCTTCGTGACTCCATTACAGTCCTGAAAAAAACCAGAAGCTACAGATCCATGCAGCCTCTTTTGCTGAGCTATGTAAAAAGAAAACAAAAACGAGAAAAATACATCATGTGGATCTTTTACCTTTTGGCAGGTTTTATGCTTTTTAAAAAAACAAGACACCCCCCCACCCCCGCCCCAAATACTCATTTCATGCTGTTTCTGTGAACTCTACCATAAATAGAGTCTTTTGTTTTCCATTTTCCATCTGTTTGTTAAGCATTTTTCACTTGAAGCCTCAATTAGGACCACAAGGGGAAAAAATAAAAATAAAAGTAAACCAATTGCTCAATTCAAAAATTAATTTGGAGGTCAAGGCGCTGTCTTAGGCCTGTGCAAGTGACTAAAAGCTATTCAGTCTTGGTCACATGATCCAAGAGAATCCAAGCAACAGCAGCTTCCTCAGCTTTAATCCTGGTTGAGTGCGAAAGAAATTCACATGTGCAACTAAGTTACGGACAGGTCTCTAAGAGACCACGGGAGAGGTGAACATCGGGAGAGAGAAGAGTACATTCATGAGGTTGAGAAGTTGCTGGCACATGTGCTTTACTTAGTTACAGGGAACTAGATTCTGAGTGAGGGGGAAAGAGTTCTTAGCTGTCCCTTGAGCCACCAGTGGTGTCAGACTGAACCATGGCCTCAGTGAGGTGAAATGGTTTCTCTTGTTGATGCCAGGTCCCAACGTTCTCCTTACTCTATCATGTTGCAAGCCGAAGGAGAACAAGGGCTTGTAGCCCAAGGGGGAGGCCCACAAAACGGACACGGTGTGCTCTCCAAATGGTCTGTTGATTGTACCGTGCCAGGTACATTGCTTGTGCCATATAAATAAATAATAAAATAGATAATAAAATAAAAAATAAATAATAAATAATAACAACAACAACAACTCTCGTGTGGGAATAGGTGCCCTTTCGTTTCTTATTTGCATTTTAGAAAGTCTAGCTGGGATCGGGGCCAAATATGGTTAGACTGTGCGGGATCCAGGGAAGTAGGGGCTTCAGACAAAATAGTGATCTGGGCCTCTTTCTAATATAGGATGTTTTCAGACAAAACACTCTCCACCCACCGCCCACCCACTATGCATGTGTTGGGGTTTGAGGTGACGGGGAAGGGAAAGGAAGGGAATCACGCACTCCTGTCCAACTCAGACACACTGTCGTAAGAAAGTTCTCCCTCAGGGTCTTATAAAGGCAACGGAGGACACCTCCTAGCCAAAGATCATCACAGGGAGATGGTGATACACCGAGCGCCCAAGCAGTCACCCACCTCACGCTAACAGGTTCAAGGATGGGGGTTAGTGCAGGAGGGTGTGGGAGGAAGGGGAAGGTGCAGGGTCCCAAGGGGTCACGAGGAGACGAGACAAGGCACACAAACAGGGAGACTTCCGGGATATGTGTAAGGAGGACTCAGACACCACAACCACACCCAGACCCACTGTAACACGCTCGTACCCCCACTCCGCCACTCTCACACCACAACCATTCAGACCAACTCAGAGTACTGATAGGAATCACAATAGGGGCCAGTCTCATGGTATTGCTCCGATCACCAGCGGTAATACCGCACAGCCAGCAGCCTTTTACGTGTTGCCCAGCCACTGGCACAGTCGCTCTGAGCATCTAGGCGGGTCTGGGCTCAAGGCAGTGTCTCCTTGCACCTGGGAGCTTCGGCGCATGTGCACAGCGCAAGTCGCCGGGTCCGTGGAGGGAGCAGCTTCATCCGTTGGGCCATTGGGCCATCTCATTGCCCAATTGGGCAATGGGCCATTGCCCATTGGGCCGTTGGGCCATCTCAGTGCGTGGGGGCGGGGCTGGTTCAGATGTGGCCCAGTCCCCCTCCTCCTTGTGCCTGAGGTAACTCCCTACCGGCCGTTTGCCCATGACCATGCCGGGAATTCCCCTCCACCATGTGCGGCGCCGGGAATGTCCCCCGTCCGCTTGCCCAGGGAAGCCTCTCATTTGCCACCTTACCCCTCTCCCTAGCTGGTACCTGGCAGCATGTTGCAGGGCTGCAGTGTTGCCCTATGGGTGCCCTGCAACATGTATAGTGGGTGGAAGGTGGGTGGGGAGTGTCTTGTCTGAAAATGCCCATAGAAATGTTAGACACACAATGATTCACCCATTAGAAAAATAGTTAAACGTAACATCCACTTCCTGCACTGCAGACTCTGTGGACATGTAAGTTATGCAATGTTATCATTTGTAATTTATGTGTTGGGGGCTCCTTCCTGAATTATAAATAAATTAAGTAAATAAATTAATTACCACAGGCCCTCTATAGAGTGGAGCTTCCACACTGGAGGCTCCATGAGTCCATAATTACAATTATGCCAATGCTTTCCGCAGAATTGGAATCAGCCATTCCGAGTTCTGCGGGAAACCCTGCCGTATTGGATAGGCTGACAAATGTTCGGCAGAATTTTTTTTCAAGTCTGGGACAGGTTTGGGAAAAGCAATTCCATTGCTTTCAAGAGTGCAGGGGGGGATTTTTCACAACCCCCATCATCTTTCGACACTTTGTGTCAATCTCCATGACTTCTCGGTACCTTTCATGACTTGTTCCGGAATTATTTGGTATTCTCTATGACCTTTTGGCACTTGGTGGTGTCACTTTCCTGGCCCCATGTCCTTCCACACTTTCACGTCCTCTTTGCCCAGTCTGGGGGTAAAGGAGAGGAGAGACAGTTGGGAAGAAAAGACGGCACTGCTGCTGTGTCTGCTCTGTCTGTACAGAGCTTGCCTCCTTCTCCCGCCACTGTGCTGAGCATGCCAGCATGTACCAAATCTACCTACTGAACTGCAGGAACAAACCAAAGAGGAGAAAATACAGAACATTTTTGCACCATGAGAAAAGGTAGCAAATCGACTGGGACGGGGGGGGGGGGGGGGGACGACATTCACCACAAATTGTCATTTTAGCTCATATTTAAGTTTCAAGTTTATTCACGGACCCCACATACTAAAGAGGGGGTTGTGAGGCTTTCACAACCAATGGGACCCCTGTGTGGTCATAGTCTCTGCACTTGCCTGGATCAGACCCTGCTGATAGGTGCTGCACCAAAGAGTCTCTTTTGCAAAGAGCTTACAAACCAAATCAAATGCCTTTAATGTCTTCCCTGCCTGCCACTCTGCCTCTGGGGATTCTGGGCTCAGGAGTCTGCCACCTGCCTCCCATGATCCTTTGGGGGGGGGGGACTCCCATCCCTGTGGAGCATCATGGGAGCATCATGCTCTGTAAGGAGTGGGGTTGCCCCATCGTCACCAACATGGCCCACCCCCCCTTTGAGGGAGGTAGTACCCTGACCACCAGGATTTGGGAATTGCTGATTTAGACTGCCCCAAAAGCTAGAAGATTGATTTTTTAAAAAAGAAAGGACAAGATTTATTAAAGGACAATATCCATATAGAGGAAAGGCCGCTACAGCATCAAAGCGGCAAGCATTAACAAGGAAGGCTTGTCTTCCCCTCACGCACGCTGTGTATTTTATCTCATCAGAGTAGCGGCCGCTGGCAACCTGCCAAGGAGCTAGTCTATAGATGAAGGCTGCGCTGATTAAGAAACATAACCAAGTAATTAATGGCAGGGGAGGGCCAGTTCCCAGCACCCACGGCAGAGCCGAGTTCTGACTCATTCTTTGCAACGGTTAACCCCAGAAAGAGTCAATTAGAGCTGGGCTTCTCGAGCTTTGGAAGCAGAGGCCTTGGCTTTCAATGAAACTGTCTCTCTAGGAACCCCTAACCTGAAAGTTGCACGGAGCACCAGGCTCTCTGTTTCCTTGTAGTGGCTGCACCCTTTGCTCCCCCGTGCCAGTTTTCATTTGTAAAAACGTTGTCCAGTACCAGGGATTCAGAAGCAGCGTGCGTGTTCCATTCTGTGCTCTGGCTCGAAGCTGGGTAGAGGTGAAACGAATAGCATGTTTTGTATTTGCAGACGTTATTCGCATATTGGGATAGCTATCCAAATATATTATTATTCATTATTATTTAAGATGCTAGTTTTAATAGCCGGGCCCTACATCTAAAGGACCGCCTCTCTCATTGTGGCCTCTGACATCAACTGAATGCGTTCTCTAGCAAATTCCATCATTGCACCAGGTGGTCCATGCAACCCGGGCAAGAAGAGAGGCATTCTCAGGGCCTCCCCATAGCTCTGGATTTCCCTTCCTTTAGAGCCAAAGCCCTAGACTGACACTGCTTTTAAACGAGGGTGCGCTGAAGCGCCTCCCAAACGCCGCATTAAAGCAAAGCCGCCGGAAGTGACGTTCTCCCCGTTGCCGGCGGCGGCGGCGGCTGGAGACACGGGGCTTTGCAGCGGCGCGTTCTTAAGATTTCAATTATCTGGCTTTTTTATTTTTTTTCTCCAAAGCCCCGTGTCTCCAGCCACCGCCGCCGGCGGAAACTGGGAGAACGTCACTTCCGGCGGCTTTGCTTTAATGCGGCGTTTGGGAGGCGCTTCAGCGCGCCCTCGTTTAAAAGCAGCCTGAGAATCTTCCAGAGCCAAAGGGTGCTTTTAAATGAAATGCTACCATGCATCGCACCACCCAGGAGCCACGCAGTCTGTCTGAAGGTGGAGCAAGGTGGGTGCCCACTCCCGCGAGCCACAGAGCACCCACTCATCATGGCTACTCCATGCCGGGCAAGCCAAAGAGCTCTGTGGCAACAGGCAGCCGGCACACCAGTCCGTCGCTCATAGGCACTATGGGCAGGGGACATAGTCCTTGCAAGTCACAAGAACTGGCCAGGAGTGTTGGGGAGCCTGGGTTCCCCAGTGCTCGAGCCCCATGGGGCATGTCAATTGCAAAGGCAAGCCAGGCGCGCTTCCCCGCCTGGGCTCCACGTATCTGAAAGACCATCTTTCCTATCATGCTCCATCACAATCCTTGTGGCCAGCCGAGGGTGCCCTCTTGCGGATACCATCCGCCAATTTTGCTCATACAGTAAGGGCACATGGAGGGGTGTTCTCCACTGTGTCCCGTTGTTGTAGAATTCCCTCCCCCGGAGATCCACCAGAGTCCGAGCTGGAGCATATCCTAGAGGTGATAATGACCTTTCTCTTTGGCAAAGCGTTTGGAAGGTGGGGATAGGGGTTGGGTGAGGGTTATTTAGGGTTAAGGGTGGGGTATTTTAAAAGGGATTTTAATGTATTTTTATGTGGGTTTAAAAAAAGAAATAATATTAAGCCACCCTGAGCTGTAGGGGAATAACAGGGTATCAAGTAGGGCCGTACCGAAGAATACTTCTGAGTACTCGGGCCGAATACCGAAGTTCCGAGTAAATCAACCTGAGTACTCGGCAGCCCTTTGGCGCTGTTTTTGAAGCTTCAAAATTCGAACTCAGAATTCCAGACCTCGGAAAACGTCGGAAAGTTGTTGCAAAGTTCTTGAACCCAGAGCCAAAGCAGTGGCTAGAAAAGCAGGGTAGTAAGAGTGGGACAATCACTCCAGAAGTCAAGCCCACAAAAGTGCAACTGCGAGCAGAAATTTAAAAAAAACCCAATAGTAGCATATGCACAGCATTGACCACCATCAGCAGTGAGTGCACCCACTTAAATCATTATGCCAACCAAGCAGTGCACAAAAATTCAGGCTAGCAAGGGACATTCACTCGAGAAGAATACAACAACCCTACAAAACAGTCTGCAACTGCATGGAGAAATAAATCCCACCAAAAGCTAGTAAGCCCAGGCCGCAGCAGTCACAAAATTAAGAAACTAGACATTCACCCCCGCACCTCAAGGGCACCCTCTTGTCATGGCATTGGTACTGTGGCACTGGTAACTTGAACAGACCAGGCAAGGGGAAGTGGAGCCAGGCAGAGAGATCTCAGTCTGGCCTCATGGTGCCAAGCAGCTGGCAGAACAGTAGACATTACACTCTACAATTTGGCACTGTTGTGCCATCCGACAGCCTAGAGAACACACACAACCCTGCAAAACAGTCTGCAACTGCATGGAGAAATGAATCCCACCAAAGGTCAGCAAGCCCGGACCCCAGCAGTCACAAAATTAAGACACCAGACATTTACATGCACCCAGGGGAACCCTCTTGGCATGGCATTGGTACTGTGGCACTGGTAACTTGAACAGACCAGGAAAGGGGAAGTAGTCTGGTCTCATGGTGCCAACTGCCAACCAAGCAGCAGGCACAACTAGAAGCAATGTGGCACCCAATTATTATTATTATTTTTAAACTGCATGGCACGGTAAAGGTAAAAGTAACCCTCATCCCCCAGCATTGGTCCTATGGATAGGACAGGCACCTGTCCCCGCCCCAGCCGATTACAAGCAGCACTGTAGCATACTGTCAAATTCACTAAAGGGGACGGACAAAATGGCTGCAGCCACTTTTATTTTGCCCTGCCAGGCAATCAAAACTTGCCATCTGGCTTACCATCACTCAACTGTCCCCTCCCATACCCCCCTCTCCTACCAAATATGACACTGTTTCATTTCCAGAAGAAACGCAACTGTCCTCGCGTGCGGCAGTTTCCAAAGTTTTCTGAAGTTTTCTGAATAACGGCCTTGATCTTTGGAATGTCAGACTTTATGAACCTAATACCGTAATCTGCATGCAGAAAAAAAACCCACAACCCAGCAGTAGCGTACACACAGCCTAGACCACCATCAGCAGTGAGTGCACCCACTTTAATTATTATGCCAACCAAGCAGTGCACAAACATGCAGGCTAGCAAGGGACATTGATTCAAGAAGGATAGAACAAACAGTACACACGTAAGGCCTTGCAGATCTCTTCCCCACTGTTGGAGAAACTAGAGGTTCGGAGACAGGGTATTTCCTTGGTTATTTGTTTAGGTCACACATTGGTCTTCAAACAGAAGTGGCCCCAAAGAGCACAAGGGCAATGCCTAGGGTGTGATCCATCAAGGCAACTGCCCCAGGTACAAACAGAGATGAAGGCACACAAAAAGCTAAAAAAAAAGTCCCCGAACCTCACCCCAAGCCGCTCTAATGTGACCAGTAGCAGGTGCTGGGGATCATCAGGCTGCATTTGCACCCACTCCATAGTTACAATTCTGGGATTTCACTAGGGCTGCAACAAATAGTAAAAAAAAAAAATTGTGAGTATTTCTGATTTTTCAATCACCTGTTCCAGTGTTCGGACTCATGACTCATTAAATACTCAGTAAAATAAAACCAAGTACCAAGTATTTTCTGAGTACCAAGTACCCTTATACAGAGCAGGAAACGCCTCGTATGTTGCTCATTCGAGGATTTTCAAAGTACCGGGCAGATTCCTCGGTTACTCGGTACTCACCAAGTCGATTACTGAGATACTCAGTAAAAAGTGAGTAATTTCAAATACTGAGTTTCAGCACTAGATTTCACCCCGAGAGGACAAGGCCACATCAATGGGGGATGGGTAAATGAGCTGTCACACCCCTTTCTGGTGCCCTTTATTGTGACACCAAACCCCCTGCAGGGGACAAGACCACGTCAGAAAGGGAGCTGGGCTGTTATTCCCCTTCCTGACATAACCCCAACCCTTATGGAGGATCATGAGGTCATCATGATGCCTCCAATCCCACAACTTCCCCACCCCTTGATCCTTCCCTGCTGGGGTAAAAAAGAACAGACTTTTCCAGGGTTGTGCAGTGGGGACTGGACTCATTGTTATGGGGCCTAGGCCTCTCCCTTCACTGGCTCCCCCTTCCTGAACGTATCCTGTTCAAACTCCTGGTTTTCACGTTCAAATCGCTCCATGACCAAGCTCCCCCTTACCTCTCGGACCTAATCGCCCTACGCACTCCTGCACGCGCTCTCCGCTCTTCCTCTGTCCCCTCCCTCACTCTCCCTCGTTTCTCCTGCTCGCCCAACCGCCTTCGTCCCTTCTCCCTCGCTGCCCCTCACGCCTGGAACTCCCTCCCTGCCAACATCCGCCTTGCCCCTTCCCTCCGCTCCTTCAAATCCCTTCTCAAGACCCACCTTTTCCATGCTGCCTTTCCCAATGCCCTCTAGTCTTTCCCCTTGCTCTTACTGTCAGCCCTCCTCTGCAGACTGCTGCTACCGACCACCTTGTAACCAAGCCAAGTACACGCACCTGAGACTTCGCATCCGCCTGAATGTTTGTTTGTCTTCTCCCATGTCTCTCCCGCTGTCCCCTCTCCTTGTCTCCCCCTCCTTGTCTTTTAGATTGTAAGCCTCAGGTAGGGACCGCATCTGATTGTATGTTCTGTACAGCGCCAGGTTGTTACTGGCGCTTTATAAATGTTTAATAATAATAATAATAATAATAACATTAGTCTCCAAAAACTGAGTTGGCTCTAGACTCATGCCACTCTCTGGTGCAGCTACCAGCTTCTTCGATGGGCCTCCTCCAGGACCTGTTGTTCAAACCCCTTCCATCTCAGGAGTTCCCAGGGCAACCTACTTTTGTTGGAGGATCCCTGGATTCTATCTGAAACTATGCAGATCCTTGCGCCTCTTCGTCTGTTCCTGGTGGATGCATTGCCTTCACTCCACCCAGCTTCACTCTCTGGGGACTCCCCCCTTTTTATCCTCAGCATCTGGGTAAATGAGCTAATCGACCCTTCATGAGACACAGGTAACTTACTGGTAGGCCTCTGGCTAGCTGTGGCCCAGGGCCCACAAGAACTTACCCACAATGCCTCTCCATCTGGGAGCCACAGGCAATTCCTCTTTGGTGTCTGTATTTATATGCCATCCACTTGCAAGGCTACTAGCTAGCTTACAATAGTGATGAAATCCCATTGGCTAACGCACAGTGTTTCCTTCTCAGGCTGTAATGTTACGCTGCTGGAGGCAATTTCAACGAGAATTTGATCCAAGTGCCAAATGCTACAAACTGTGAGGGGCCAAGACTAGAACCGGTGCCCTTACACTGGTAGCTAGCTCCTCTGTGCTGCCACCATTCTCTGTCACCTTATCCACACAGGGTTGTTATGACCACCCTACCTAGCTTTCCAATTGGCCTTTGCCCCGGCCTTATACTATCCAGCTTCCTGATTGGCTGCCTGTTAGATAAAGATTGGCTTGGCTGGCTGTAGCAGGAAGCTGTGTGTAGATAATTCTGTCAGTCCACCCTGCCTTGGCTCTGCCCTGATCTACTACTACTTATCATTTCCATAGAACTACTAGGGCGTACACAGCATTTTACAGTCGTAGATTTCCATAGATAGTTACAGGTCCCTGCCCAGTGGGCTTACAATCTAATATGGACCCGGGTGAGGGGAATACAGGGACAAACAGACACATGTTCCCATTTTACAGATGGGGGAACTGAGGCTGAATGATTGTGACTTGCCCAAGACCACCCAGTGAGTTCATGGCTAGGACAGAATCTGAACCCTGGCTTCCTAGGTCCAAGCCCAGCACCTTATTCACTCTCCACTGCACCAACTCTGCTCTGAATTTGCCCCTGAACAATCTTGTACCTGCTTTTTCCCCCAATCCTGTACCTACACTCAATCCTAATTCTCTTCCCATCCCTGACACCAACATTGCCAGGAACACACAGTGCAGAATTCCCAGGGCCCCCTGGATATATCTTGTCCAAAGCACAGTGACATCAAGGGAACGACTACCCTCTACATCAGAGGCCGTCTGATGGGCTTCTGCAGCTTTATTCTTATGCTTTTCGTCAGACTTAATCACTCAGTGAATTTCACTGGATAAGGGCATTGTTGGTAAAGAGACGTTCAGATCTTAACTTCATCCTCTTTCATTCAAAGCAGCAAAACACAGGGTAACCGGCTGAATTTTCAGAACAATTCTTTCTTCGCAGGCAAGCAGATCTCGATGCAAACATGAGAAAATAACTGCACCGCCCAGAGGGTAGAGTCGTTCCATTCTATCATCAAAAAATAGCAAGTTCAGATCCCGCAGCGTGGGTCATATTTGTATAAAGGAAGCCTTCCTAGCCTCTATTATCCACACATTAAATGGTTTGCTACATTAATTATTGTTATCAGCCCCCGAATACTTGGCCCTTGAATGAAAATATTGAAACCACGCTTTTAGCTCAAGGAGGAAAGCGTAACATATTGTAGGATGAGTAATTCTCATGAAATTTGGCGTGCAGGCGGATCTTGTGAACTATGGAGGCACTTTGATTGAACTTTAGAGCCTTCTCGTCGAGTTTTGCTTCATAATTTCCCCCTTTTAGTACTCAATGGGTTTCCCTTGCATTCAGAACACAGTATCAGAGCCCTCCTGGAGCTAATTTAATATCTGGAAACTCCCATGCCTGATAAGCAAACACTGCAGACTAGAGATGGAAGAGGAAGCATACAGACATGGGAGCCAAGGAAAATCTGCTGGGAATTATTATTATTTATTTGTATGGTTTCAGCAACGTGCTTGGTGCTGAACAGTCGTGATTAGAGACAGGTCCCTGCCCCAAGGGGCTTACAATCAAGAACAGACAAGGAGAAGAGAAACAAGGGCACCTGTCTGATGTCTCCACTCACTGCTGCTCTGTGTCCTGCCTGAGTCTCCCCTCTAACCCTTGCTCTTGGCCTTGCCTCTTATTTCCCCAATCTGGCCATGGTCCCTATGCCTCAACCCATCCATCTTCCAGCATCCCAGATGCCCCCGGCCTCACCCTGTGCCCCTCACAGCTTCCCCCGACCACCTAGACTAACAGCCATTTATGGACCTGTCCTCTAAACGTATCCAATTCTTAAAAAAACCCAGTTACAATAGTGGTCTTCAGAACATCCGCTGGCAACAAGTTCCACAAGTTAATTATACATTGGGTGAAAAAGTACTTCCTTTTGTTTGTTTTAAAATTTGTTGCCAGTTCTTTTCATATAGAGTGTCCCCTCCATTTTAGGGTAAACAACAAGTAACTAGGGAGCTATTTTAGGGTAAATAATAGGGGTGGGACTATCGGTATCAGATTAATCTGATAATACCGATAATGGCTGGTATCGGATTAATGCGATAATACCGATAATTGTTGGTATCGGAATACCAGCATTTTTAACATTGCTGACTTTACCGGATTTTTTACATTGCTGCCATTTAACAACGGCGGCAATGTAAAAAACCCGGTAAAATCAGCAAAGTTCAAAATCCAGTATTCCGATACTGATAAATCCGGTATCGGGAGATCCGATAGCGGTAAATCCAGTATCCGGTAATCCCCCCTGGAGTCCCACCCCTAGTAAATAACAGCTTCCTAGTTACTTGTTCCATACCATTGAAGATTTTGCAAACTTCTATCCTCTCAGACGTCTCTTCTTTCAGCTGAAGAGGCCCTAACCTACTGCACCTCTCCTCAGATAGAAGCCATTCCATACCTTTGACTATTTTTGTTGCCCTTCTCTGCACCGTTTCCAGTTCTACTATTTATTTATCTTTTATTTATTTATTTATTTTTAAGGTGAGGTGACCAGTGACAATATTTAGGGAGTGGGCTTGACAGACGCTTGGTCTGACCCAGTAGGGCAGCTTGTAGGGCGGCAGATGTGGGCCCTGCGGCAAGGGGCTAAGACAGTTGAGGGCCCTTTAAGAAGTGGCCCTTTAAATGAAATGCTGCCCAAGGGCCCAGGGCCAGGTCACCTGGGTGCAGGGGAAGAAAAAAGAACTTGCTCATGGAAGGCGGGTGCTAGAAGTCCCAGACCGGAGAGGCAACCCCTGAAGGGATATGGACTCTCTGGCTGCTGTGAGAATACAAGACACGAGCAGACAAAGCGCGAACGGGGACCAGACCACAGGTCAAACTGAAAAACAAGCTACTGAGCCAAGCAGGCAGCCGAAGAGCAAAGAGATCCAAATGGTGAGGCCATGGAGCGATCCCGGGAGACGACATTGGAAGCCACCCAAGTGAATGAACAGGAGTGGCTGGAGGGCATACGGGGACCAGAATGGGGAGAGAGGCTGAACAGCACAGAGGCTTGAGACTGAGGCTTTCAGGGGCTACGCCAAGAGAACCCGTCACGCACACTGGATAGAGAGTTACAGCTGAAGCTCCGTTCAACCCTAGCGTGAATTGAACTGCGATTGGGTGCACTTAATGCCACCCCTGCCCCATTCATGTCCCACCATGTTTGATCTGCATATTATCAAGGTAGGGAATGGTATTAATTAGGGATGGGAATTTTGGTTTCGGATAAAACCAAAGTACCTGAAAGTACCAGAAAATGGCCATTTCAGATTAATCCGAAATTTCGGGGGGGTGGGGGGGGAAGGGGGTTCGGTTTCAGTACTATCAGATTTTTAGCATTGAATTTTTGCACCGGATTTTTAACATTGCAGTTTCCCCCCCATTCGCAATGTTAAAAATCCGGTACAAAAATCTATGCAAAAGATCCGATAGTACCGAAACCGGGGAAAAAACCCTAAAATTCATGAAAACCAAAACCAAAATTAACCAAAACTGAAATTTTCCATCACCCCCACCTGGGTGCGTGTGGAAGATGGCAGCCACCACCCTTAGGGCTGGGTCAAGGCACACAACAAACGTGCGCCCAACTGGCAAGCCCTCCACGGCCCCTCCTCCGGTGAGGAAACCGAGCAAACGTGCGGCCAGACAGCCCTGCCCCCAGCACATCACTAGCATCCCACGCCCCACCATGAGGGGCAGCCATGGGGGCCAATTGTGGCAGCCCCCAATCCTCAGCGAGGACACTGCTGCAAACAAATGCGCTGACCTGTGTTGACCCACCTGGGCAGCCCTTGGCCCAAGCTATGTGCCCGGGATCTTCTGGGGACCAATTCCAGACCAACCGGCAACCTGAGCCGGGGCAGCAGTGGCCCCAGATCCGGCATCCTGGAAGCAGACATCCTGGTGAGTCCCCAGTCCAGGCAGGCCATAGTGGCTATCATTACATTTATTTTCACCCTTAGTAAATCATAGACCCATTAAGGCAGTGGGGGGCTCTGGAAGTACGCAAGAACTGCATGAAGGTCCTGAACCACAACTGGGCCACCTCTGTGCAGAGCAAGGGTGACCAAGAAGTAGATTGCAACCTACAGGTGGATCACAACCTAGTCTCCAATAGATCGAAACATGGAGAGGGAGCCCAGCCTCTCAGAGATCGTCTCGGGAGTGTGTGTCTGGGGAGGAGATGGGCTGGGACTCGGGAGAGCTCCTTCAGTGTGGTAGTGAAGGTCCTCCGCAGAGGAGAGTACTCTTCTCCACTCCTGGGACTCATTACTGAGGAACTATGGAGCTGGGAGCCAGATGGAGGGGTTTTGGCCAGGAGCACCAGAAAGGGTCTTGGTAGCTCACCAGACCTTGATATCTGGATCAAGTGGATCTCATGTACCAAAAGTCCAGCCACCTTGGGTGTAGAGTCTCCTCCCTCAGGGCCCAGGGTTGGACTAAATGACTCCTGATGTCCCTTCCAACTCTCCATTTCTATGATTCTGTGGTGCTCAAACCATATTAACAAGAAAATTCCCTCTCATCCTCATAAACACCCAAACTCATGGCACCCCCATCCTCATGCCTGCCATTTTTTTTATTTTTTTTAAAAAAAGGAGGGGGAAAGAATGCAACTAATTCAATAAAACAGCTCAATCCATCATGGTCAAGACGTAATAAAGAAGGCTGAGTCACAAAGATGCTTTAGCCTTGTCCGGGTGCCATATACATGCCTCCCCGCAGGAAACCCGGGGCTCCTAATTTACCTTGGTATCGACAGCACCAGCCTTTCCCCCAGTCGCCGCTGCTCTGCGTGAAAGGTATTTCTAATCTCGTGACGGTGACTGAGAGGGTCTGAAGGACACAAATTAAGTCTCATAGCAATACAGCCAACCAAGAATGGAAGGTCAGCCGGTTGACTCTTTCCAGAATCCCTTGAACAATGCAATTATTCATGAAGGAAATTTCAAATTATTTTCATTAGTCTTCTGTTTTACCAATCTAACCAAAGTGATTAATTAGGGATTAAAATATTTACTCTGCACATGCTGCCTTGGCACGGCGCTAGAATATTTAAGCATCCTGCTAAAAGGGTCAGCTGTTTCCAGTAGTGTTTGGAATTCACTCTGTATTTTCTGTGCTAAAGGGCACAGAGGCACATGCATGTACTGCACTTAGGAGCCTGTCCGGGACAAAACTGAAGGAAGGAAGGAAGGAAGGAAGGAAGGGGTGGGATGGGGATTCCCTTTGTTACCCCCTTCCTTAGCCTCCCCAAATTCTTCTACTTCTGAAGGTCCACTCCTGAACAGTCCAACAAATCCAGAATAATCACAGCAATAATCACAACTAGGGATGGGACTCCAGGGGGAATTTCGGTTTCAAATTTTTCAGTTTTGGTTCTTTATGCATTTCGGATCTCGTTCCGGTTTTGGATTTTTCTATTTCGGATCTTTTTCCACCATTGAAGCCAATAGGAACAAGCCGCAATGAAAAAAAAACAAACTGAAACCAGAGCAATGCAAAAAAAAAAAAAATCCGAAACAAAATGTCAAAGAACCGAAACACCTGAACGGAAAAAAAAAAAAATCAAACGGCCATTTTTGGTTCTATCTGAAACCAAAATTCCCATCCCATCCAGTTGAACTCACCCAGCAGCAGATTCAAAAGTCAAAGCAATGAAAGGCCTAGACCAGGGTAGGTCCATCCATACTGTCAGTATAAAATTGGCCATGAGACCACACCCACAAGGAGAGAGCTCTGCTGATTTCCACTGATCAGCTGACTGGCGGAAGGAAACCGTCTCTTCCCAATGTGCCCACCAGGCCCTCTCGGCAAAGGAATGGCTCCAATCATCTGCTCTGCCACCACTACCAAAAGCCCAGGATGTCCCAGAACCCCAGGCCAGTACAGCCTTAGTGGCAGGCAACATCAATAGTGACCGCAGGAGAGAGACCACAGACTAGATTGAAAGGGCTATGGGTAGGGGTGCCATCTGCCCCAGGGAACAAAACTGACCTGTGTCAGTTGGCATGAATTTGCAAGCATTTGGTTCGTGTAAACGTGTGCCAGTTTAAGACTGTTTAGGTTGAGCCAATAAAAAAAACAAGCTAATGGCAGAAGGTAGGTGAAGGAGAAGGGGGGAGGGGCTAGGTGTGAGGCATGGGGCAGAAAATGGGTGCAGAGATATGAGGGTTCAAGGGTAGATAGGCAGTCCCATAGCCCATGCACAGAGGGGCTCCTGGGGCAAAGAGACTCGGCCTGATCCCCTCAGTAGCCTTGCAAAGGCAGGGAAAATATCAGGTGGTAGTTGACTAACTCTGAGAATTATTGGCTTAACCCAAAGCCCAGAGATGTTCCCAAAAACATGAAACTCAAGGTCAAATCCTGAGAATAACTAGCCCTGAGAATTACCAGCTTCACCCAAAGCCTGGAGATTATTGTTATTATTAGCAAGCATTTATATAGCGCTAGCAATGTACCTGGTGCTTTACAAAGTAACGGAATAGACACGGTCCCTGCCCTAGGGCTTCCAATCTGAGAGATGGAGGGAGACGAAGGAAGGGGAACAGAGGGAGAGACAAGGAGTGTAACATTCACGAAGATGCGAGGTCCCAGGTGCACGTGCTTGACTTGGTTACACCGAGAATGATAGCTGGCTGGTCCGTGTGGTGAGGATACGAGTACACAGACCTCAGATAACGTTTGAAATCCCTGAGACTCAGAATCAAACCCTGAGTTGTGATAATATCCCTCAGAATGGGGGTAGAAACAGCCTACGGCCTGAATGTTCCCCATCCCAGGCCTAGACGTTGCTTAGAAGAATTCCTCAGAGAGAGGGAAACATTGATGCGGTTGAGCGAAGTCACAGGCGCACCCGCTTAGCTTAGTTACGGACCGATAAGACAGTCAAGGGAGCATCAGTGAGTGTGTGCGGTCTGTAGGGATGAGGAGCTAGAAAAAGCCTGACAAAAGTGGTAGGTTTTCAGAAGGGATTTGAAAGTTGAAACAGAGGAAGCAGAATGAATGCATTCATAGAGAGCATTCCAGGAATAGTGGGGCAGCACTGTGTAATGCACGGCAGCCCAGCTGATCGCCTGACAGCGATTCCCATCAGGACCGGTCGCATTCACTGTCTGGCCACCTCCAACCGACTCAGTCCGGTCTTGTTCGCCTGTTCTCATTGTGACAGCTTAGCGGTGACGAGTGGTAAGTTTTGTCAGGATCGGGGCCCCGTGGTAGCAACTTACAACGGGAATTAACAAATAGTTTATTTATGTACAATTCCCGTATCAACTGCTCTTTGCCGGATACGCAACTCCTCTGACCCCTTTATCTGTCTAGCCCCAGCCAAGTCAGTTATCAGTCCACTGACTGACTACACAAGAGTCTTTTACCCACTCCTCTGTGGTATCCTTCGATTCTCCTCTTAGTCCGGAGCCACAAAAGGGTATTCCTCTAACTCCAAGGCCCTTTCTTCATTCAGGAGTCCTGGATCCAACCAGCAGTTACAGCAGAGTACCTTCTCCGTCTGAAGTCCAGCGCAGACTGAGGGCTAACTGCCTCAGCTTAGTTATATAGTGGGGTAGCCCCGCCCAGCTTCCAGTCACTTCCACTTCCTCTGTTTAGCTCAGTCCGCCTCTCTTAAAGGGCTAGCAGCTCGCTGAGGCTGCAGTCTGTTACACTCATTTGTGTGGGGGAAGGTATTCTCGCCTTGTCTGGTACTACTCACTGATATTCCTTCTCCAGCCACTGGGTATCCCTATCCCTCAGGCACCGGTGTTTCTCTCTGGGTGAATTAACTCTCCTTAGAAAACCCCAGCCAGGTCACATAACCAGCTGACTTTAGTCACCTGATCCTCTGGACTCTTTTCTAACCCTTCCTCTGCTCTTCCCCCTCTCTCCCCTGGTGAACAAGTTGTGAAGAGCTCCTAGGCTTGCTCCTGAAGCAGCTTCCCCACAGCGCTTCCCCACACCTGGGGATAGGGACTTTGGATAAGTCACTATGGTTGAAGACACACAAGACAGGGTGGGCCAAATTGCCTGCCATGGGGAAGGCAAATGCAACTGGCCTTCGCCTGGATTGTCAGGTGGAGGCGGTGGCAAAGGGAGACTTTCACCAATTACACCTCGTGCGGAAAATCCAGCCATATGTTTCAAGCTCTGACCTGGCCACCCTCATCCATGCATTCATCACCTCAAGGCTGGATTACTGCGACACACTCTATGTGGGGCTGCCATTGGAAGCTGCAGCTGGTGCAGAATGCAGCAGCCCATCTCCTGATGGTGACCGGCCGTCGGGAACACATTACACCAGTGCTCCGGGCTCTGCCTATAGCGTTCCAGGTCCGATTCAAGGTGCTGGTTTGGACCTTTAAAGCCCTACACGGTCTGGGCCCCTCCTATCTGAGAGACCGCCTCACTCCCCAGGCGGTGGAGCGACCTCTGCGGTCTACGGGGGATGCCTTCTTGGAGGTCCCCCGGGTGAACCGGGAGGCCACGACGGAGAGGGCGTTCTCGGTGGCCGCACCGCGGCTGTGGAACTCCCTCCCAGAGGAAGCTCACCTGGCTCCCAGCCTGTTGCTCTTTCGTTGGGCCTGTGAAACCTGGCTGTTCGTCCGGGCCTTTGGGGGAGGGGGGGATAAGGGTGGGGTTTTTTTGCCAGTGGTTTTATCTCCTTGCTGTTGTTTTTTATAGTTTTAGTAACCCCTTTATGTATTGTTTTATATATTGTTTTAACTATTCTGTGAGCCGCCCCGAGATGCCGTAGGGCTGGAAGGAGCAGGATACAAATTATTGAATTAAATATAAATCAATCAATAAATAAACTGCCATACTTTGGGCTGGCGGGCAGGGCAGTTCAAATGAGCAGCCCCCTGGCATCTGTCTGTACCCAGCCCCCCATGCACCTCCACGCCACCACCACTGTGGGTATGGCTGAGAAGGTGGCCACATAAGTACCCTCCAGACCCCCCTCCCCTGTTCAGCTGGTTGGTGCGCTGTTCAGGGACTCATCTGTAGACCTCACCACAGGGTGGGGATGCCGGTTTTCCTACACTGGGCAACCTTAAGCCCCAGTCATGGGACAACAATGGGTGAAAACAAATGAGACAGTAGCCCGCGTTAGCCTGGGAGTCACCTGCTCATTATTTCGGGCACCGCCAGATGTTTGCCCAAGTCTGCCTCAGGACGGGCATCCGGCTGCTACAGTATGTGTTGGCAGTCAGCGACACAGCCCGGGAAAAGGTCTAGCCACCCAGGCTAAATTGGGCTAACATTTGCCCTTCCGTATGTTAAACCCCACCCCCCCAAGCCCAGCCCTGAGGTGAGGTCTGAGGATTGGGCATAGAGGTGCACGCTCACCCCAGCTGCCAAACAGCTGATTGGGGTCTCTGGAAGAATGCTCCCAATCAGCTGTTTGGTGTGCACACCCCAGCTGGAGGCGGGCGCCCCGCCGCGCCCCACCATCAGCTGTTTGGTGGCAGCTCTTCCCAGGGGCCCAATCCTCCTGCACAGCAGGGGTCCCGGCATCCTGTCCCATATGAATGGCTCCTTGGCTGATCCATGGTGTGGAAGGACCTGCAACAACAGCCCCCATACCTAGATTACTGGGGGGGGGGGCTTGTCATGTGAACTGCCCTCCCCGCAGACTCGAGGAGTAGTGGCTGCAGTGGCCCTCCTCGAGGGGACCCGGGAAGCCGCCTCACCCTGTCTTGTTTGTTTTTACCCAGTAACGCACAATGCGTTACTGGCCTTCTCTGGCTAATGCATCGTGTCGCGGCTAGCCGCCCAGCCCGCGGAGGAAGCAGGCAAACATCTGGCAGTCACCGACCATACGGTCCGCTGAATTGAAGTTTAACGTGGGGGAAGGTTGCCCGAAGGGGGATAATGTCTCGTGTGGTCTCACCCTCTCTCTCAGCTTCAGTTTCCCATCTGTACAATGAGAATAACGATGACCTACTTCGCAGTGCGAATGCGAGAATTGTAAAAAGACTGAACACTGAAAGTGCTAGATAAATTAATAAAATAGTAAATAATGAATAAAATAAAATTAAAATAAAGTACAACAGCTTATGTACCTCTGCAAGGCTACACTGAGTAGAGTTGAAATGGCTAGCCATTTGTGTACCCACCCACCTTGGGGTAGCTGCTGCAGGTATCTGAGTACCTAGGAGTACACAATGAGTTAAAAATTAATCCTCACTACCCACTTACCGTGTGGGGGCTCAGTGTTGTGGTGAACTGGAGGCCAGTGGCCTCCTCCTCAGTCCTCACAGGATGTCCTAGGGTCAGGCCTGGCTTGGGCACCCTGTGCAGACCAGGTGGGCACCAGGGCCAAGCCCCAAGTCCTGCTTGGCCCCAGGGTACCCTAATAGGACTTGGGAGGAGACCTTCTGATCATCGCTGCTGCCATGCTATGTCCCCTCATTTCCCCATTAAGGAAAACAAGTACCATGTAGGGACTCTGCAGTCTCCAGACCTCAAGAGATGGTTTAGGTACCGTAAATTTGATGGGGTTTCCCACTCACACAGGTATGCTCATCACTCTCAGAATGGAGAAGCAAGCAGACCCTTAAAGGGATACCATCCTTGCAGACAGGTTCGAAGCAAAATGTTCCCAGGAAGTTGGAACTCAAGAGCAGAGATGCAAATTGATACACAACGAACCGAACATAGCTTGCTTCTCTGACCTTTGAAGTTTCCAGAAATTGATTTGATGTGCGTCTCAATCCTCTTCCCCTCTTTGCTTAATGGGAAAGAGGTCAAAGAACCAACGACAAAATCGTCCAAAGCGGTAGCAGCACTAGCTACTTCCTTGGCAAGCATAGAGCGGCTCGGGAACCTCTTTCATGAACCACCGTGTTTGTTTTATTATTGGGAAGTGAAATGGCTTTGAAACTTGGGTTGCATGGCAGTTCAATACATGGGCCTATGTGCTCGTCCAAGTGTACTGTCCCTTATAGCCACACTGCTGTAACCATCACAACTTTAGCGAGATGAAAAAGATGCATAACAGGATTTGCATCCTTTACCCAGAATGTGACTGCTGCAAGCAACCATTCCAGCACTTATTTGTTACCAATATTATTAGGAGCTCAAATCATTTCCTGGCTGGGCCATGTCCCCTCCAGGGGAGAGAAGTCACCTATCGCTCTTTCTCATGTTCTTTAATCGTTTTAAGTCCAAGCTGTCAACTGCCAATCATATTTAGTAGTTAGTCACCTTGACTGCATCGCCGTTGATTACAGAAGGCTATTTCTGCAAGCCACCAACCAGAGAATCCTTACAGCCCCGTTGTAATTACAACACTGGGTATCAGAAGCATTAGTCAGATTTAACCTCAAGGAATCTTGAGGTCTTCTCCCCACTTGTGTCACAAACAAAACAGTGTTATTCCTGCCATATTAATAGAGCTATCAAGGCCTCGGTGGATAATAGGGTTTGTGGAAATCAGTAGATTTTGCTGCAAATGTATTGTGCACCTGTAATTTTGAGGATTGGTGCCGATTAACTCAGCAGAGGACAGCCTCCTCTGAAGGAGTTTGTCCATGTTTATTCTATGTACTGTGCTAACGCCTAGAATAAGGGTGGGCAAAGTTCCCAAAAATTTTGTATCAGCAACCGAGAAGGGGGCAGCAATTACCATAACTCCCTCCCCGCACACATCAAAACTAGGGATGAAATGAAAATGCTAATCATTCTCGCGAGAATCTCATGAGATTCTCAAAAACCCGGCAAGATCTCATGAGAACTTGCTATGTTTTGCAAGAATCTCGTGAGATTCTCAAAAATGCTCTTAGCACGTGCAAAATGCCTGCCGTGACCAATCTACATATGCGACCTGGTGGCCATGTTGTGCATGCACAGAGCGTGTTTTGAGGTTTTCGAGACTCTCCCTGCAATTCATATTTATTTATTTATTTATTTATTTTGCGAATTAAGCACTGTCCACAGACCCCAGGAGGCTCCAGCAGCAAAAATGGTGACTCAGCTTTTATTGCTCATGAAGGAGCTGCTTGGACACACTCCTGGCAGATGACAGCAACTTATTATTAATTATTATTATTATTATTATAAGCATTTGTATAGTGCCAGCTGTGTACCTGGCGCTTTACAGAACAATAAGATAGATGCGGTCCCTGCCTATGGCTTACAATCTAATAGACACAGAGGCGGGAGACAAGGAGAGGAGACATAGGGAGAGACAAGGGATAAATAATATTCAAACGGATACGAGTTCTCAGGTGCACGTGCTTAGCTTGGTTGCAGTTAGGCAGGAGTCTGTGGGGAGGGCAGACAGTAAATATTGAGAGGAAAGTTCTAACAGGCGTCAGGAAAGGCAGCGAGGAAGAGGTGGATTTTGACGAGGGATCTGAAGGTGCGGAGGGAGGGGGCGAGGCGGAGGTGGGCAGGGATGGAGTTCCAGGCATGGGGGGCAGCAAGGGAGAAGGGGCGAAGGCGGTTAGGGGAGCAGAGGAGATGAGGGAGGGGACAGAGGAGGAGCGGAGAGTACGTGCAGGAGTGTGTAAGGAGATTAAGGCTGAGAGGTAAGGGGGAGCAAGGTTGTGAAGGGCTTTTGTAAGTGAATACCAGGAGATTGTGAAGGATGTGTCAGGGAAGGTGGAGCCAGTGAAGTGAGGAGAGGAGAGGCTGCATGTGGTCGAAGCGACAGGCTGAGTGGATGACCCTAGCAGCAGAGGTTTCGATGGAGATAAGGGGGGACAGGTGAGAGCGGGGGAGGAGGTTGCAGTAGTCAAGGCAAGAGATGACCATAACATGAACAAGGGTTTTGGCTGAGGAGACGGAGAGAAGGGGGTGAATCCGAGCAATGTTATGGAGGGCGAAGCGACAGGGCTTGGCAACAGAGTCAATGCAAGGTTTAAAGGAAAGATGAGTGTCGAAGACGAACCCCAGGCTACGGGCTTGGGGAACCACAGTACAGATGCAGAAGAGCCTCATGCTGATCTTGAGCTGCCATTTGCCTGTCTCTGGCCTAGAACTGATGGACATGGTGAGCCTTATGTTGGTAGCTGCTGCATGCACAGGGTTTAATTTCTGAGAGAGCCTGCTAGGGTCCAGCTCCAGCAGTGACCCCTTCCATACCCTGTCACGACTGCTGCTATGCCAGACACCCACCCCACACCCCACACCGCTAGGGCTGCAACCTCTCCTGATTTAGCCCATAGACTCTGGGGTTTGACCCAATTTCTCAGGGTCAGCCAGGACTGCACGACTTGAAAAAACAGGGCTTCCAGGGGTCAGCTACAAGGACATTCCTGGCCCCTTTCTGGCATGGCCCACTCTTTGGTGGATCATGATGTCATAATGCAGGGTTATGTCAAAATGGTGGCCATTTTGCCCTGCTTCTTTCTGACATGACCTGCCTCCCCCCCCCTTCCCCGTGGAGCATTGTGACATCACAATATTCCATAAGTGGCAGGATTAAGTCAGAAAGGGGTGTGTCAGCTCCTATGCCCCTTCCTGTTCATGTGACCCCTCCCCTCCCAGAGGGGGTGGTAACTTGTCCTTGGCTGAATGCAGAAGCACCCGCTTCAGCCCCATTCTGTTCTCTGAAGGGTTTGGGGTGAATCAGCGGCAGCAAACAACAGATGTCGGGGGGCAGCTCAAAATTCAGCCGTATCAAGCTTAACCTGGCACTTTGCAAGGGCTAGAAAAGAAGGGGCACGAAAAGGGGCAGGTGCCGTTAGGGGGCCCAGCAGAAGCGCTCCACCCACCAACTGCCCCCCGCACTGCCCCCTGTGCTTCTGGGGTCAGTGAGTGGAACATCCAGGGTAGGCTTGAACCCCAAAATTAGAATGAAATTAGTACCCTAAAAAACAAGTAAAGCAATCAAACGTACCCTGCCAAAAATAGCATTTTAGGCAAATTTGTTTACGTTCTGTCAGGTATCCATTTTGGTTATTTCAGGGAAGGGAAGGTTGATTTATTTTGGTGTGGCCATAATGGCATTTCAGTGATGGCATTTTGGCAATATTGTGGAGCTGTTAGAAAAAAAGACATCATTCATTCATTCAGTCAGTCAGTCAGTCAGTCAGTCATTTATCTTGTCCTTTAGCATTAACATTGACATTCACATTTTAAACATTTAAGTACAATAGGTGTCTCCAGATGAGACAGGGAGAGGAGGCTACCATGGCTTGGATAGCCTTACCCCTCCCTGCGCAGCCGGGCTATGCGATGCAGTGCATCGTGTGACCAGCAGCAGCCAGAGGATCCCCCTGCCCCATGGCAAGGGCCAACAGCTGGCTGCTACACAATGCATCCTTGGAAAAATTGTGGCCAGGCTCTTTCTACCCACCGCACGGCAAGCTCAGTGGCAGGGCTGGGAGTGATGGGCACTGGCATCCATTGTGCATGGCCAGGGGCTGGGGTTTGGTCCGATTGAGAGAAGGAGGCAGGGCAGGGCCCGGCCTTTACTCATTTTGCCGGCGCCTCTGCCCACCCTGGCCACGGCGAAAGCTCCAACAGGGGCCAGCCCACCCGGCTTCCCCACAACCATCCGGCCAGCTCCCCGCACTTACCCCAATGGGTGGTGGCAGCGATTGCCCACCATGGGGCTGGGCGGAGATCCAGGCCGGCCACCGCTACTCATGTGAAGACACCCAGTGAGAAGAAACTGGCAATCAAATGATAAAAACAATAATTGCAGGGTAGGGCGTATGCAGAAAAGCAAACACTTTGGAGGGGATGGAGGAAGGAGAAAAGAAAGGGCCCTGTGTGGCCCCAAAGCTTGCACGCACTCTAACAGAAGTTGCTCCAATAAAGATTATCTGAACTATTATGCTTGATCTCATACATTTGGAACCAACACAGAAATGGCACTCTCTCTAGACCCAAACACTAGAGGAACTCTTGCCTAGTGCCATGGTTCAGGGATTCAAAGGGTGATTTCAGACGTTACGGGGCCCGTTGGCCCCGTACCGAAATCACCCTATCCATTCCCCGCCGGGATCACCCCGTCATGCCATATCAGACGTGCCGGGGGGATCCCGGCGGGGAATCTGGGAGGGGGC